>OZ010572.1:117372634-117452634 GCA_963932145.1 Acanthosepion lycidas | reverse complement strand
AACTAGTCCCCATATATACAATACATTGTCTGTGGGGGAGGGGAATAAAATAACAATTAAAAATCTAAAAATGCCAATGAATATTTACAATTGTGTACAAAACTATATACAAAAAAACAAAAAAATTTGTTAGTAATAAAACAAACCCTAACCGTGACAGTAACATCAGTTAACTGGACGAAATCAATGCGGGGTTTTTAAAAAAAACTATAAAACATCCATACATCCCAAACACTCACTCAAAAACACTCATTCAAACACAAAAACAATTACGAAAGTAATACCCGAAAAGAAAGACGCCCCGTACCCACCAGAGAACTGACATCACTACCCACCTAAAGATGGGAGGGATGGGGAATTAAATCAAAAGAAAAAATAGGGACAAAAATAAAAGGGGCCAATGAGCATACATACCCTAGCTAATTTAACTAAAGAGTAGAAGCTAAAACAAAAACGACCTACTCTAAACTACTAAGGGAAGGGTTACCAATATTCAACCCAGCAATCGCAATAGCCTCCTAACCGGCATCAAAATGCCACTCTAAGTCAGCACATTTCACTCGGCAGAGACGCGCAAGACGTCACCCTACTTTATACTTATGCGTTTCCCTTATGGTCACGTGATCCACTTAATTCAATAATCGGATCGCCTGTGTTTGCTTTCTGGGGACCCGTGTTTAAACTCCAGTTTCAGCAAAGATACTTTACTCCTATTCAACAAAAATATATATAAGCGTACTACCAAAATGTTGCGTCATGCTAACAGCGAATCTGTTTCGCCTGATCATTTCTATCAGATGAAACTCTGAGTAGCGGACATGGTATTATTATTATATTGTATTATATTTAAGCCTTATTAAAACTTTAGCTTTTATTCTTACTATATATATATATATATATATATATATATATATATATATATATATATATATATATATATATATATATATATTGCTGTTCGATAAAAGTGACTCACCTGATTTTTTACTAAAAATATTTTTAGTCTATTGTTTTTTGGGTTAAAATAATTTTTAATCTTACTAAAGACACCTTCCGACCACCTAGGAAAAAAAGTTTATTCACCCTAAGGTATTCTATTGATAATTATAAATTTGGATATAAATGAGATTCAGGAAAAAAAACTCTGTGCAAAAAAAGTGATTCAGATATCGCATTCTAATGATTAAACTGGGAAATTTAAAGAACTTTTGACAAAATATTGAAAACTATTTTACAATACACTCAGAACAATATTCTAGAGAATTCTAGAACAGCTTAAATTAAATCTAGAGTATTCCAGAATATTCCAGAAAGCCTCACACAGTATAAAAACAGCTTGAAATAGCCACTTAAGTCACTAACCAGATGAAAGGGTACAAACACGCATCAGAACCACTTAAGGCATCTATTATTGCCCTCTCAAAAGTGGGCAAGTCTACGAGAGAAATTGCAGAAATTGCTATAACCTCGCAATCAACTGTCTCTCGAGTGCTTAGGGCACATAATGATGCCACTCCTGCTCCAATGAATGAAACAAGGGGACGAAAGAAAAAGATTGATGATAGAACTGGCAGGGTAATCAAGAGAGAAGTTGCGAAGAATAGGACTATAACTAGGCAAGAAATTGCAGCCAGTCTAAGCAAAGTGCAAGGTGTTAGTCTTGCCTCTTCAACAGTCCGTCAGAACAAGGTTACAAATCTTGTTAGAACAAGGCTACAAATCTTGTACACGAAGGTTTAAGCCGCTAATAAGCAAAGACAACAAAGCCAAGAGACTTGAATGGGCTATTACAAAAATTTCACCGGAGAAGACTGGAAGAATGTTCTCTTCTCCGATGAAACGAAAGTTGATCTAAATTCAAAGGATAAGGTGAGTCACTTTTATCGAACAGCACTATATATATATATATATATATATATATATATATATATATATATATATATATATCCGGGTGTAACAGCAAAATTGTTCAAATCGTGTAACAGCATAATTGGCCATCCCACAAAATGATTCGTATAAACAAATAAAACACTACACTAATTGAGTTTCTTTTTTCAAGGTTTTCAGATAAGACGTTTAGCCATCTTGACACCATTTTTCGTAAGAATTACGGAAAAACCCTTTTAGTAATTCAGCTAAAAAGAGAACAGGCAATTTTTTTCAGTCCTACTCTCTTCCCAAAATGAGCAATGGTGAGAGGAAACGATTATTGAGGCCTTCAGTAATGGTATCAACATTCATACTCTGGCTTCCATCTTCAAATCTATTCAAGAACAGTCTAGAGAACGGTGAATACATTCATAAAAGAAAGTAACAATAGAGAGGAGAACTGGAAGTGGAGTTATCATTTCAACTTAGAGCTAAAGAGATGAATTAGAAAAGATCCAACTCAATTCATAAGACGTTTGGCACGTAAGAGAAGAGTTGCAGCTATAATAGACCAAAAGCAGTGAAAAAAAAACTTGAAATCATACGTGAAAACTGTAAGGCATTTGTTAATCCAGGACAGAAGGTTAAACGTGAAGATAATCTTAAATAAGGTGGAAAATATCCTGGATAATCATAATAATAATAATAATAATAATAATAATATATATATATATATATATATATATATATATGAACTTTATATTTATCCTTTATGATTTTCCGATCCTTAGGTATGATCAATTAATGATGAACATGTCTTTTTCATTTATGATCGATTTCATCACGATTCTTCTGTTAAGCTTAGAGAGTAATTACACATAATAAATTGATCAAATTAAAGTCCATTAGTGTTATAAAAACCTCGAAGAATTCCAGTAAGATATCTTTAATCATTTCTAAAACACAACGTTTCAAATCTTAACCTAAAAATTGAACAATTTTGGTGTTACACGATTTGGACAATTCTGCTGCTACACCCGCTATATATATATATATTAAATTTGCAATATTTATAGGGGAAAGTGTCGTGATAGACGTGAAGACGGCTTTGAGGCGTGAAGCTGTCAGTTACCATGCTGCTTTGATTCCTATTTTCACGTTATCCATATATATATATATATATGTGTGTGTGTGTGTGTGTGTGTGTGTTTGTGTATGTGTGAATATTTTAAAGGATGAATGGGTTTGTTTTTATGACTTCATTTGTAGTGGATACACGTGTTTGAAATAGCCCCCCTGTTATCTTAATCAAGCCGATGGACGTAATACACACTATTTAAAATAACGGAGCGTCGCTTTCAAACACGGGTATCCACTAAAATGACGATTGAATTTATATATGTGCGTGTGTGTGTGTTTTTGTGTGTGCATACATAGGTAGCAAGAATGCATTTAAACAAGCTTTGTCAAATTCAGCCGTCAAATATAACTTTTTAATTTTTTTTTCTAACTTACCAGTTTCCTGGTAAGACGTTGGACATACAAATCAAAATGGAGGATAAACTCTTCATAGTTCATTTTTTGTTCTGTTGTTCGACAGTATCTGTCATTATCAAGAACTGGTTGTTGTCAGTACGGTAGACAAAATTTTATTCGTTACAGCCTCCCATTTAATTTTGAGTTGAGGCAATGGGATTCAAATCATTCTATTAATCAAAAATGATGTCATGTATAAAACAGTTACGCGGGGCTAAACCACATCCGAAAATTAGTATTTTGTACAAACATTAAATATTTTATACTCACATACCTACACACACACGCACACATGAAGTACTAGAGGCTTGGAAATATACAACAAAATATCATACGACAATATGAACCCGGATGAGAGTACGAAAAATTATATCTATTTATATATATATATATATATATATATATATATATATATATATATATATATATATATATATATATGTGTGTGTGTGTGTGTGTGTGTGTGTGTGTGTGTGTGTGTTTCTTTGTTTGTTTGTGTGTGTATGTGCAAATATAACTCATCAGGTAAATAATCCGAAGTTCTTTAGTATTTTTGTTTTTGATTGAAAAAAAAACAGTGCTCGATACAAAAGTAGAGCCTAAATTATAATTATTTTTTTAAAAATATGATTCCTTCGCTACATAAGAGTTTTCGTGCTTCAAAAACAAGAGCTGAAAACTTCAATAAAATTATTAGAATTAAATTAAATTTAAAGTATCAAACTGCTGACCATGCCAGATTATACGTTCTAATAGGAACATTAACTAAGTTCCCCTTAGCATAGTTGCAGTATAAAACACAAGTGTTCTATGTGGGTGTTCAACAGACACAACTGTGCCTGAGCAGGCATCTGCAACGGGCATTGGCTAACTGCCCTAGTAGATGGGTGTGCTCTGAAAACAAGTAAACGGTCCTTTTACACACACACACACACACACACGCATATATATATATATATATATATATATATATATATATATATATATATATGTTGACTTCAATGTTCACTTTTATATTTATGTTTAAATACGCTCTTCCTCTGATATTGAGCACTTTATCTCATAAATACAGCACACCTTAAAACTATATTCATATATATATATATATATATATATATATATATATATATATATATATATATATGCCCAAGTATAGGATTGTTGTATGCGGAATAAATTCCAATAACCCAAGAAATACTATTCTTAAAAGAGTGCTCAATACGGAGTAGAACAAATATAATTATTTATTCGAAAATTATAAAATAAATATGTTATAAAATCACTACAAAAATAGCCATTTTGTTTCAACACTTCTGGTGCCTTATCAAGTGATGGTGTTGAAAGTAGAATATATATATATATATATATATATATATATATATATATATATATATATATATATATATATAAGGTAGAATATATTTATAAAGTAGAATATATATATATATATATATATATATATATATATATATGTATATATATATAAAGCTTGTGGCAAAATTCCTCTTATCTGTTTAACTATGAATATGCTTATATATATATATGCATTAATATAAGTTTCTCTGGAAAATAAGTAAGAACGGCTTCAGTTTGATTGAGAAAGGGAAAAAGAGATAAAGAGGAAGAAAGAAGCAAGTTGAGTGTTCATGTGGTAATAAAAGTTTGTCTCCAGTACTTCTTCCGATTCTCCTCCCTCCCGGTCTAACCATAACTGTTAAAAGAGAAGAAGCGAACCAGCGGTTCGCAGTTGTACAGCACACATACGTAAATGACACTTATGTTAGCCATATTGCTGTACACAAAAGCAAGATTAAATGCGACCACAAAGGCTTATTCATTGCACAAAGACAACTGCGCATAAAGACTTATAAGCAACACCAGGCCAGCGTTCGAAGAGACTTTCAGGCGAAGAGCGGACAAGTTAATAAAGGCACAGAACTCTAGTCCATTATATATACGAAATGTCGTTTACTTCCTCCCTTCCTTGGCTGCTTTTCTTCGATGATACACGAATAGACAAATGTACAACCAAGAGAGTGTACTGGAATTTTACAAGTACACATATGTTCGCACCAGAGTAAGATATTGGCGCAGAATAAAACTGTACCGACCTGGATTTTACAAGTGTACATATTTTCTCATCAGAATAAGATCTTTGTGCAGTAATTCCAAAGAAGGATCTGTTATGTAATCGATCCTGACCAGGCATCTCGATATTGTAGAGACATTATTATTAATAATTAAAACATATAATAATAATAATAATAATAATAATAATAATAATAATAATGTTTTTAATAAGTATATTTTCATTGTTCTTGAAATATGTTTATATAAAAAGAGTTCACGATAGGCCAAGAGGGTTGCGAAAAATTGTCTAAAAATTGAAGGTTTTCTGCGTCTTTCAAAACTAATTTACTACCTCACTTTGGCTTAAAAGAATTTTCTCTTCGTGTTCGGATTTCATCATCATCAGCATCATCATCAACATCATGATCATATAATAATAATAATAATAATAATAATAATAATAATAATAATAATTCTCTTATAAAATTGTTCTCACGAGTAAAGCCCACACATTACGAAGGGCTTTATCTATGTAAAATATGTGTGAGTTTTTTTTTTTTTTTTTTTTAATCGATCAGTGGAAAATGTCATGATGATTTCTAACCTTAGGTCTCTGGGCGGGACCCGGAAAGAACTGTGTACACACCAGAAATCAAAGGAAATAAAATAACAACAACAACAACAACAATAATAACAATAATAATCTTAAATAAAATAAAATGAAACAAATAATATTAAAACTTTGTTTAAAATAAAATAAATAAAACCAAAATAATAAAAGGTATCCTAGCATGCAGCAGAAACTTCTCCAGCCTGAAAACGCATACTTCGCGCCAAAAAACGCTGAACCCATTTTCTTCGCTCCCGACCATCGGAAGGTAAAGACGTCTATCTCTTCTTCCCAGCACATTGCTTGTCATAAGATGAAGTAAAGTACACACACCAGTACGCAAAAATAATTAAAATTGTATGATTTTAATATACAATTTAACACGCTTTTTAATATTATTTCCTCTGTCTTTTCTAAAAAAAATATTTTCATTGCAACTGCTCTGACGAGCTTTTTTCTCTGGCGCCCTGACTACATGAATTTAAGCGTCCTAATAGATTGTCATCTAGATCCCACCAGTTTAATGTTGAAAATAGCTAAATACAACCGCCACTTCTACTCCAACAGTTTCTGTTGTCACACTTCTCACCTGTAGAACTCCCTTCCGTTCACTTGCTTCCCTCATAACTACGATCTCCAAAAATTTAAGTCCAACGTTAATCGCCATCTTCTGTCTTCTTAAATCCCGTTCATCTTTTGTCCTTTCCTCAATCCTCCCTATTCTCAGTCTTCTCTTTCACTTTCACTTTCACTTTCACTTCCTGTACAATCCTGTCTACTAGTGGCATTCCCGGCTTGCTTGGGGTGAAATTAAAAAAAGAAAACTTGAGCCGATCTGGATTTTACAAGTGCGCATATTTTCTCATCAGAATAAGCTATTGCCACAAATAAATTTATACTGACTGGGATTTTACAAGTAGACATATGTTCTCATCGAAGTAAGATATTGCTGCAGAATAAATCTATACCGGCTGAGATTTTATAAGTAGATATATGTTGTCATCAATGAAATATATTCAAACAAAAATCCTACATTGGCTGGCATTTTCCTGGAAAACATGTTCTATTCCGAGAAATACGTTCACATGGAAAAAATGTATATGTACAGGGATTTTACAAGTATACAGATGTTCTGGTATTAGTGCAAAAATCTATACCGTCTGGGATTTTACAAGAAGATGTACTCTTCTCATAGAAATACATTTACGTATAAAAATCCATGTCGCCTGAGAATTTACTAGTAGACAAATGTTATTTTCAGAGAAATGGATCTATGCCGAATGAGATTTTACAAGTAGGCATATGTTCTCTCAAGGCTGACTAAACTCTGTTCTCTCAGATGGCAGCCAGTCTAGGAGAAAGAATATCCTGAAATCAAAAATATATAAATAAAAGAGAAGACTGGTCTTTTTTTTAATATTAGTGGGGCAACCAAACGAGAAGAAAACTCTGAATTCAAAACCACCCTGAAGTGGAATGGGTTGCATCAGACTATACTCTAGATGCATCCATTGCTGATAAAACTACCATACTTATGTTGCCCCTACGATCTTAATGGCTTGCGTGTCTTAGGATAGGTTTTTACAAAAATGTCGATGCTGACTGGGATTATACAATTTTTTACATTTTTTTTCATATTTTTTGAAACTCTGGAAACAGATTATTTCATTTATGCCGTATATGCCGGCGTACAAGGCGACATTTTAACCTTAAAATATTCCCACCAAAATAAGTGCCCGTCTAATACTCCAGGTAAAATAACGTGAACCTTAAATCCTATGGGTTATGGTGATTTGTTAGCATAGGAGATTTTTGACGATAGGCTAACGCTTGCCTTGATAACTGTCGACACAAATATTTTCTACTGAAACACCATCATTCCCATTATTATAATAAAACAATAAAAAGGTGGTGCAATAAAAGTACTCTTACCTTATATAATATGTGCTATGATTGCCTAAGAACAATAAAACGTATATTGGTCGAGAGAGAACTCCCAAACTATCGTCACGCACTGTAAGCAAAGCAACTGTTAGCCTTGGGTACGTTTAAAGCATTTTGCCAGACAGATCATTCAGGAAAAAATATGTTTATAGTAATAATTCAAGGAATAGACAGGTAATCATAGTTTAGCATAATAGGCACTTATCTGCACGTGGGATGGTGCAAGCACTCACTTTGTTACTAGCATCATCCAGGTTAAAATTACTAGAATTCAGTGTTATGCATAATCAAGAGTTGTCTCCCCTTTTTCGTTACTCTCCTCTTTGAGAGACCTATTTCTTTTTACTGGGACTATAAAAGGACACTATACACGAACCTTTTATTCTTAGTTGAATAAAGCTTTCTTAAAGATTACACCTGTGTACCTTTGTCATTACAAGCTGTTCTGATTTTATATGCAATGCACGATGCAAAATGAATTGCAATAAAAAAAGAACAAACAAAAGCGACATAAGATATGCAGATGTCACAGTGTTCAGAGCAAACACAGAAAGGAAAAGATAACTCCTACAAAAGGCAGTGATAGAAAAAAAAGACGAAAGGGTTAAACATTAATTGCAAGACAGAATACATAGTTGTCAGTAAAAAGGAACAGCCTAACCTGTGAATTACAAATAGAACTGTTATGAATAATCAAGAGTGGTCTCTCCTTGTTTTGTTACTCTCCTCTTTCAGAGAGCTATTTTTGTTTCCTGGGACTCTAATAGGACACTATACGCGAACCTTTTATTCTCTGTTGAATAAAGCTTTCTTAAAGCCTACACTTGTGTACTTTTGTCATTACATCCAGTTATCGCAAGACCCCATCATGGCCTCACCAGCTACCGACAAAAGAAGGAAATATAAAGCCTATTTCAAGTCGAAAATAGTAAACTTTGCCCGAGAATGTAATAACTACGCTGCTACAAGACTTTATGGTGTAATAAAAAAGATGATTCAAGACTGGAGAGGAACAGTATCAAAGAGCATTTCAAGGAATAAATGTGCATTAAGAACATGAACCGGACATTGGATGCAACTTGAAAATCATATAATAGAGATGGTGCTTTGAACATCTTCAAAATGGTTCTACAAAACACGAAATGATATGCGTATTCTTGCACTTAAGTGGGCTAAATCTAAACTAGATTTCAGCAAATGATTTAATGTTACTGCATCTTGATGTACTTGGTTCACGAAACGGAATGATCTGGTACTGAAGCAAAAGACCAAAATCTTACAAAAATTACCGGCAGGTCTCGACAGCAAAATAATTAACTTCCATCGAGATATGTAATGCAAAAATGCAAGGAATACCGACTATCCCTTAAGTAACATAGGGAATATGGATGAAATCTCTATGAATTTCGATATGGCTGGAAATAAAACTGTAGACTCAAAAGGTGCAAAAACAGTGTTTATTAAAACAACAGGACATGAAAAATAAAGTTTTACAATGGTACTAGCATGTACGGCAAATGGCGCCAAACTAAAAGAAATGATCATTTTTAAAAGAAAAACAATGGAACGAAAAAACTGACACAACGTAGAAAAAAAAAGAAAGAAAGAAAGAATGAAAGAAAGAAAGAAAAAAGAAAGAAAGAAACTGCCTCAAGCTAGGAAAAAGCAATGACACAAAAAAAGAAATTACATAAGATGAGAAAAAAGAAAGAATAACAAAATAAAAGAAATTACGAAAAGAAAGAAAGAAAGAAAGATAGAAAGAAAGAAAGAAAAAGAAAGAAAGAAAGAAAGAAAAAAAGAAAGAGAAAGAAAGAAAGAAAGAAAGAAAGAGAAAGAAAGAAAAAAGAAAGAGAAAGAAAGAAATGACGAAAGAAATAAAGAAAAAGAAAGAAAGAAAAAAAAGAAAGAGAAAGAAAGAAATGACGAAAGAAATGAAGAAAGAAAGAAAGAAAGAAAGAAAAAGAAAGAAAAGAAAGAAAGAAAGACACAAGTTAAGAAATGACGCATCAAGAAAGAATATAAGTAAAAAATGACTAGGCCTAGGAAAACTGACTCAAATCTGACTCAATCTAGAAAAAAGCAAAGAAAGAAAGAAAAATAAAATAAAAATAAATCGATATGATTTGAGTGTGATTGATTGATTTGAATCTCATTGTTCATGCAACTGATTAGTATCGAAATACATATACTGTACTTGAATCTTTCTTTTTTGCGACTCCAGTCATCTCTTAAAATCCGGATTATCTCCTAAATTTGCCGGTTGCCGGTGAAATCTGCGTAAATTTTCTCTTTGTGAATGCTGTTGATCTTTCACGGAAGATCTGGCTTGAGGTCAATCTTTATTTATTTATTTATTTCGTGATGACCTCCAGCTTTAGCAAAGAATCATTGACAGTCAAACGTAGTGAATAACAACATTTTTCATCATTGTTCTTTGGAACAATGTCGCCAAAACCCCTTGGAGCTGCTTCAACCGGATAGTTATTTTCTTCGAATAAAAAAAAAAAAATTAAAAAAAAAAAAAAAAAATGGTGAAAGCAACAAAGGTTCTATAAAGTTTACATTGCCATCTTGGCAATTCTGCAACTTTCCTTTGTCCGTCCGTCCGTTGTAAACTGCAAAATGATCTGACACTTTCACTGCCCCGTGCGTCGTTGCGCTTGCTTCCTGATCCATACATTCTACCCGATGGGGAGTTTTGGAGAGAAGTTCTTTGCTATTTTGACACGAACCGCAGATATTTTACCATGTACTACACTCGGATTGCGGCCGTGGAATCTCGAAGATGTAAACAATATCAGTCATTTTCATATAATGCATTTTGCCCTTGTATATTCTGATCTGCTTTAAGAGATACCACGCAAACAATCATTATATCTGGGGTGGCCAACACGCGGCTCACGTGATCCATACTGCTCTTTTCTCCTTTAATATAGAAATATGTTGACTGAGCTCCTTTTTTCATTACATTTAATATAAAAGGTAAATAAGAAAAATTTCCAACTTTATAATTATTTACTGGATATGAATTGAGACCGCATTAGATTAAAACGTAACTTTAATGTTCATAGTAAAAAATATTTAAGAATTTAAATCCTAATTTTAATGTTTTAATAAGGCATTATTGTTTAGTGTTGAGGGAAGGAATGGTGGGCAGCAGAGGGATTAAAGAAATTTTCAGTCAGCAAAGGTTACTGATAAATGTCATCAGAAAAGGTCATAAGTAAGGGCGTTAAGAGGACTACATTCACCTCATGTACGTATATAATTTTGTTACTGAAATCCAAATTTGCATATTTTTTTAGAATATCCCGTAGTTCATTAGCGTATTAGAGATGCTCAATAAAGTTAAAACAATCATCAGTCAAGATTTTGAAAACATTGAGTGAATATATATATATACATACATATATATATATATATATATATATATCAAAATCTTATAAATATAAGTACACATAAGTAAGTATACTCGTCCGGAAAAGCCATAGGTGTTTTGGTTTGATAAGACAGGCTCTTTAGGTCCGTAGTTTTATATATATATATATATATATATATATATATATTGCAATTAAATTTTGCAAGTAGATGAGTAAAGTTAATGATATAAAATGGCGAAATTTTATAGGTGCATTAACCTACAAATCACTCGATGAATGTCATGATCTTTGTTTTTAAAAATTATAAGCCTAATAAGGTCTTTCTTTAATACGCAAGTACTTTCAATTGTATATTCAGTCATCTTCAGGCATGGAAATTTTCTTTTGTCTTTGGTAAAATTCAGGTAGCATCCAAGACGAAAAAATTAAATGCGAATCGAAATATATTTTTTTAAATGTGTTATTGATAACGGATACAAACTTTTGGACCGTGCCGTCGGAACGCTAAGGTTGATTTTTTTGAAAATTTGAAAGAGTGCGTTTTTTTTAATAATATCGCAATTTGAGAATTTGTTGTTGTTGTTGTTGTTGTTGTTGTAGGAGTTTATCAGACAATGTGTGGCATGAACTAAATTGTTCAATAAATACAGTAATGTCTCAGTTGTTATCCCAAAGATTTGCACGTCGGATCAGTTCTTTTAAATCAAATATATGCTGCAGTTCAATTTATATTACAATGAATCATTCATACCAAAAGTAGATTAGTAAATATATATATATATATATATATATATATATATATTAGTATATATGTGTGTGTGTATGTGTGTACTATGTGATTACTGAAAGCAATACAAATTAACAGTTTCAAAAACTGCATACATGCATTTCTTAATATTAATATACAGATTTTGTAACAAGATGTGTAACAAAACGTATGAGTAAATTTTGTCCATATCTTGCTGCTTTCAAACGTTTGAACTTTGTCGTATGTGGCTCTTGCATTAAGCAAATTTGGCAACACCTGCATTATATAAACTAGACCCCTCACACCCAACACAACAAAGAAAAATCGTACATATGTGACTTCCCAAAAAGTTTAAAAGGGAAGATGTTCTGGTACGGGACACATATAGGCGTCTGTTCATTTTCTATGTGTCGGTGGGTTATGTATGTGTTTCCTATACGGAGTCTGGCTAGAACCACCTCCTGCAACAGAAAGAGAGGCAGATTCAAAACAGAAAAATGCAACAAGCAGCCATATTTATAGGTTTCTCTTTTGTTCAGCTCATTGGAAATCAATGTGTAATACATGCTTGTCAAAATAGCGTTGGTACTTTCACCAGCTACGAACATTGAATGAAGGGTATCTTCTAATTATTTCTATGAAGCGGACATCAACCTTGAGAGATGGTGCGAATTGCTTTGTTCTGGTTAAGCAGGCATATGAATTTGAAGAGCTAAAAGTTTCTGTTTTAATGACAAGATTATTATCGAATGATTAGATCAATAATCGTGGCGAGCTAAAATTTATTTATAAGAGAGTGATGTCCAGCTTTTGGCATCTCTCCTTTTTCTTTAGACCTTATACCACATTTATTGTATGAATAATAAATAAATATAATTAGCTGATTACTCTCCAACAAAAATTACATCAATTATGTACTTTTGCTAGAAAATGGCTCATTGCGCGCACGACTGAAAATTGTAAGATTCGTAATCGAAAGGCCAAAAGACGAAGTCGTACACAGTTTTATAAGAAAAGACAAAAGCAGAAAAATATAAGCTCCTTTTTTTTAATTTATAAACGAACGGGATCAGCATAAGGATTGTGCGTGCAGGGGTATGTGTATATCGTTCCACGGAGAAATCGGATTGATTATAATCGACAAACAAAACAAACGCTTTAAATATCAAAGTCCTTCTTGCGAATTTTAACAAACAAGATCAACTGTGCTTAAGTTGCTTACACGGCTTTAATCTTTATCCATTTTATTCTACTCTATTATTGTTTTTGTTTTTTCTTGTCTTCCGTCAGAAGAATCTAAACTTGTAAACAAACCATTCTATATCGCCTATAATCATTCTTTGTTTTATTTTTTTAAATGAGTCGTTTTTTGTTTTTTTTTATTGCCTTCGAGGAAAGAATTGCAAATGAAACTGCGTTCTATTAATTTTTCTCATTAAATTGTGAGGCAGCCACGTAGCTATTCACCTATCCAAGACTTTTCAAATTCCGTACAACGCTCATATGAGATATTCAGAGTATCCTTGCGATGTCCCGTTTCTTTTGATCTTGATTATTTTTAATCCGTGTTTCGATTTGGTCAGCATGAACAACTTCGGCCCTGCCGGAACGTTCTTGATCTTACAGATCAAAATTTTCACTTCTTAACCTAGTGAACGACTAACGAACCTTACTCTTAACTATGGTACAATCACCATAAACTGTACATATAATTTTACTGTTTGAAAAGTTTGTTTTTTTAAGAGCACCATATGACAAAAATTTTAATGGTAATATAAGCCGTTTTCTGATAAAGAAACATTCAACATTCACTGACCGATCAGTCAGTACTACTGTTGGTTGAAATTTATTAAATCTTTCTCTTAAAACAAATTTTCAGGAAAAAAGTTTTCTCAACTCCATTAGCTGTTATTTCTCTTTCATTCTTGATGGGCGTTTCCTTCCTAACCTTTTATTTAAAGTTATGTGGAATGTCAACATCTTGATTATGCCATTATTTTCTCTTCAACTTACATGTGATATCCAATATAGTTGATGTTGCTTTTGAAAGTCCACAAGTGAAGTAGCGTCTCATTTTCCTTTATTTCCATTTTTAACTTTTAAAAAAAGCATTTCAAATTCACAACGTACACAGGAATCGTATATAAAGACGCGCTGATATGCCACCTTTCAGAATATGTATATTTTAATCACGTGTGAAACGAAATCACGAGTCCAAAAGCCACCTATTGAAAAAAGCTAAGGAATTTTGGTCCAACTCCATATAAAAGTACATCACACGGACACAAACATTTTTATATACTTGATTATTTTGTAATTTGTCATAATACAAAACTAAAAAATGTATCTACCATTTAAAAACTTTGTAAAAATCTGAGAGAGTTTTTAATTCCCAAAGCAAGAGAAGGCATGTTACTCGAAAATCACAATATGGCGTTCACGAAATAAAAACTTGCATTGAAAAGTTTTCCTTTTCAAAGCAAGTTTTCCTCCTAACCTTCCCCGCCAATTATTTTGGAGAAAATGTTTCATTTTAAGACGAATTTTTGTATGTTTTTTTTATATATATATATATATAGTAACTAAGAAACTGAGGTACCTTGAAGTACCATAGAGAAGACTAACACCTCTACCAGACGTATGAGTTGAAAATTGGACTCGTTTCAAGCTCAGAAGGGCATAAAAAGAATCAAGATCGACGTATAAACATGTCTGTAGCTGGTTTTTGAATATCATGTCGGACGTGTACATTCATCCGTATCTGAAAAAAGACTCTTTCGAAAAAAAAGCGTATATAGATTGTCTGCGCCAGTGAAGGGGTTAAGGAAGTTGTTCTTTATTCTTGTGAAGTAATTACTCGTATACTTGTTCGAAAAAGTGAAGATGAAAATTTAACAAAGTTTAACAATGTACCCGTAAAAATAAAAATTGGTATGTCAAAAGAGTGTTTTATTCGCTTGACTGGATGCTCTCGTTGTAATTTTTATTGTTTTAAAAGGCGATTTTTAGAATTTAAATAAAACCTAAATTGGATTTATACATTCTTAGAGAAGTAACAGCAAAAACGTTAGAGATTTTTTTATTTATTAGATTGTTTATTTCCAATGATAATCACATCTTTACAAGATTATAAAAATATAAGAATCAAAATGCAGTAGTTATTATTTACCATATTATAAAGAAATGATTATGAAAACAGTTTTTTTATTCATAGATTTATCAAGATGACCGTTAACAAGTAAACAAGACTGGAATTATAAATTTTGAAAATGCATTTTCTAAGTATTTCTTACATTTCCTCTCGTCACATAAATTAAATAAAATAGGGTGTGAGCATCTGAATTTCTAAAAAAGATTTTCTCGAGAACTGACAACAAAGATGTTAAACACTATTTATTTATTAGATTGTTGACAAGGATAATTTAATGAAGTTTAACATAGGTAGCCACAAAAAGATGGAATATGCAGTAATAACGGCGTGAAGAGAAAAACTTCCTTCATGCCATTTTGGGATGAGTACGCTTGTTAAACTTAGCCGAAAATCATTCGGCAATTATTTTAGTCAAAAACGATTAAGTTGCATAACACGATAAGTAGAAGTTCAGAAAACAATAACTTTCAAACCGGTAAAAAAAATGGAAACGTACTTTTGATATATCTTCTGTGTACTGCGCCGCTTTATAACGTGGATGATGAAGGCTCTCCACAATTTCCAATCCTTTGTACGTCTAACAATATCTACCCATTTACTATCCCTCCCACCATCCATTTATAGAAACTCGTTAGGTAGTTTACTCGATAATTGTCTTTTTGCTTTTCATCTTTCATGAACACGTCTCTTCTCCTCGGGCTTTCTCGCCTTGGGTAACACCCATTCGTAAGAGAAGGGAAACTCTAAACTTCACACCATGTAGAAAGCAACAAGAAAACCATTCAACTATCTTTCCCAAGAACGTATGACAAACTTTTCACTCCCTGTGAGTGTCAAATTCTCCAAACCCGTTTTCTACACTATTTGTCTCAGAAATGTCGCTTTCTGATTCTAAGTAAGGTTTCCTTTTCGTATTCCCTTGTTGCACACATGTTTCTAAAATATAACGAACCTAATGGAAATTGGAATTCAGTTCTCCGATTAATAATCCCGACCCGTTATCCATGTCACGTGCACTTGCAAATCCAAGATTAGAACACCTGGTATTCCCAAATGGTCGCCCATCTATGTACTGGCCAGGCTCGAAATTGCTTCACTTCGGTGATCGTACTTGAGTCGGCGTTTCAACGTGATCTAATTGTGAGCAGTGGAACCCCAAATCCGATTTATAAGCTACTAAAGAAAGCGGGAAGGGAGAACTAATTATAAATTGTCAGAAGACGGAGTGGATAGTCGTTAAGAGGAGGGAGAATCCAGGATGCGAGTTACGAATAGAAATCATCAAAATCAAGCAAATAAAGAAATTTAAATAACGGAGTTGGGTTTTATAACATACAACATAAAATTGGATTGATTAATCGGAAGGCGCATTGAAATTTGCGAATGATGCCTTTCAAAAGCTAAACAAAGTATAAAGAAACGGGAAACTTTCAAATTTATAACAAACTAGCAGCAGAGCCCGGCGTTGCCCGGGGATGTAACAGTAAGAGATAGATCAAGTATCGACCATCATAAAGACTGAAAAATAAAATTGACAAAGATTATTGTTTAAGGTTGACGGACACGCAAGTCTTAATTAGTTTTTTTTTTTTTTTTTTTTTTACGAATTGATCAAACTCAAACAAAAACATTGTTTTCAATCGTTATGAGTCTACCGATTGAATAGAATTTTATTATAAACAATTGTCTTGTAAATGGAATTTTTAAAGCATTCTGAATGTAAAAATAAAGAAAAAAGTGTGCAAGACAATAAGAAACACTACCTCCCCCCCCCAAAAAAAAAGTGAAGTTTTGTTGAAATCGGTTGAAAAATGTAGGAAATCCGACCCCATATATAAACGAACACACACACACACAAACAAACTAGGTTTTATAATAATTATAACTCGATATGATTTGTACCCCTTCCATTAATGCCTCTTAATCGTGTTTTCAAATTGATTTCGTGCAAAACAATTGTGTTTTCCCAATTTTTGGCGCTTTCAGAACCACCGCAAGGTAGTTTTACGTAGTCCTGTGAAGTTTTGTTGAAATCGGTTGAAAAATGTAGGAAATCCGATCCAATATATAAACGTACAGACACACACACACAACCTGGGTTTTATAATAAGCATGATAAAAATGTGCTGTAATGCTACGTACAAGGTAGTTCACAATTTTTGAAAGAAAATGATCAAGCACCATAAATGATAGAATAATGAAAATTACATTGTTTAAAATGTCAAAGGATAACATTTTAGAATCTGCAACCATTTAGTCTCAAACATGAACCCAAAATGTCAAAAGGAACCCTAGAGTAAAGTCTCCAGATGCCCGTCATTCAGTTGAAGGCACTGTTTAATGTAAAGTCATTGATAAAGCGTGCACATTTCTCCTAGGTGATCGCTTGAATCTTCTCAGTGATGGCTTCTTTCAATTCAGCAATGGTACGAGGGTGCCCGGGTAGATGTTCGCCTTGAGGAAACCCCAGAGGAAGAAATCTGGTCGGGGGTTCAGGTCAGGTTGGTGAGGTGCCCATTCCACTTCATCTTTGCAGATGATGAGACGCTCCCTAAACTTTTCATGGAGCCATGCCATGGTTACATAAGCAGTGTGAGGAGGAGCACCATCCTGATGGAACCACTGTTCCTGCTCATCAAGCTCCTCGCACTTATCGACCTCTCCCCATCTGATAGGCCGCTGCTTTTTATTAACAATTGGGAAACACAAAAAAAATATTCCTAATTTATTATAACCAACAATGGTGTTTAACTGAGTGCTTCACACTATTTAGAAATTCGGAGTAAAATGTGTTTGTTTTGGGGGCATATCAACACCTCAATAGGTTATTTAATGCCAACAAGATTTTAATTGGTGGTAATTTTTTTGTTTCAAAATATTTATTGCTGGTAATATTTTTTTTCAAAAAATGCATTGTTGGTATTAAAGCATATTATTACATCTTCTTAATGTTTTGACCGCAGTTTCAGGGCTAACTATTTGCGGATAGCTGAGACCCTAACAGGTGCTAGGTCAGAGTGGACCTGGGAATCAGCAATTAAGAGATGGTTCCACATTCCTCAAAATCTCCTGGTCAGAGGCTTTGCTGCTGGTTGTAGTTTATCGTCATACCCAGGACGCCTCATTGGGTTTGGGCCTTTTCCCTCAGCAGAGGTGCAGCCAGCGTATTCTGAAGTCCCAGTCGACAAGGCTACACTATTTAGCATCAATAATATTGTTATTAAAGTTATAAAGAAATCTATTAGACGTACAAGGAATATGGGAACACTTTGATACTTCCTTATTATTGTATTGCTAATGTTATTTTTTCTCTAAAGACGTATTGCTGGTAATTATTTTTCAAAAATTTATTGCTGGCAATAATCTTTTACCAAAATGTATTGCTGGTATTAAAACCTATTTTTACACTTTCATAGTGTTTTAACCCCAGTTTGGGTGTTAACTATCTGCTCATACTTGGGACCTTAACAGGTTCTACCACACTTGTTCAGGGTGGACCTGGGAACACCAGCAATTAAGAAGTGTTTGCACACTCCTCAAAACCTCCTGGTCAGAGGCCTTGCCGCCGGATTTATTTTATCGTCTTGCTCAGGATGCGGATGTAGTTTATCGTCATACCTAGAACAGAATGAGTTTTAGTTCAATGCTGTACAGGTCATAGGATTTGGTTTTATGTTAACGAATGGTTTTCGTTCTTAGGTTAGGTTAAGTTAGGTTTGCTTTGTTTTGTTTTACGGCATATCAACCTCAATGGGTTATTTAATACGAACAAGATTTTTATTGCTGGTATTTTTTTTTTCAAAAAATGTATTGCTGATAATATTTTTTCCAAAAATGTATTGCTGCTAATAGTTTTTCCAAAAAGGTATTGCTGGTAATAAAACCAATTTTTTATAATTTCATATTATTTTGACTACATTTGGGAGGCGGGTAACTATGTGCTCATAGCTGGGACCCTGACAGGTGCTACCACCCTAGGTTAGGGTGGACCTGAGAACACCAGCATTTAAGAGGTGGTTCCATGCGCCTCAAAACCTCCTGATCAAAGGCCTTGCTGTCGAATGTAGTTTGTTGTTATACCCAGGACGGGTCCCACCCTAGTTGGATGGCTCGCCTTTGTTTTGGTTAGAACCAGCCGTGAGTGAAGAGCTGCAAAAAGAAAAACCGATTTCAAAGAAAAATTACAGCCGTTAAGCAAAAGAAAAAAACATGTGGGCGGGAAATAATCCGTCAAACACGATTTTATATTTTTAATTGGATCACCCCGAGCAAGGCAGTACAGCCACTAGCACTCAAGGAGTTACAGACTGTGGAGGAATAAGAAACAGAAGCATCAGTGACGAGTAGAAAGGGAAAAGAGCAGCCAGGAGGACTGGAGATAGCGATTGGCACTGCATTTAAATTCTTAAAGATTAAAGTTGGCTGGAAAACATGGAGCCGGAAGTGGGGTACACAGACGAGAGCCGCGAGAAAAGAAATTGTCGGTACAGAAGTTACGGCTACATCTATTATGTTGGTGCAAAAATAATGTCGGTTTTTGACGTCAAAAACGACATTATTTTTGCACCAACCTAATAGCTAGGTCAACTCTAAATTGAGATCTCGCCGCCAGTCTAATATTGCGCTGAAATTCATAAAATCTTGGTGCCATGGCGAATTTACTGAGGTCATCTTAACGCTTTCTTCTCGTCAAATTAATCGGACCTCCAAATCACCGAACGTGCTTTCGAGCGAGCGTCCAGTCTCTTTCCTTCTCCCTGGTATGCGAATATCTTCTTTTATTCTCTCTCTCTCTCTCACTCTCTCTCTCACACACACACACATACACACACTCACACGTACACACACACAACGGAAACACACGAGAATACACAGTAAAATTTACCTTTCTTTTGTCAAAGCAGTTAAGTGAGTTGAACAGTCAAAAAAATTACCTTTTTTATCTGAAATTTTTTTCATTCGACCAATCAGAAGACTATCCTGTTTTGAAGCCCAACTAAAATTTCACTATTGTTACATAGAAATTCTATCTCCCTGACGCTCGGTGGGTTGGCTACATTTTCCATTAGGTTCAGTCATAATTTCCGTTTTTATTTATCAAATTTATTCTTCACAAAAATAAACTACAATTCCATTTAATTCAATCATACACTCACCAGTTTTTGTAATGAGTCGTTGCCACTTATCAGTCAGCTCTTCGATAGTTCAAGAGGTTTTTGATGTGAAAAATATTTCGACGAACGCTTAAATCAAGTCTTCACCAGAGAACGTCAACCCACCAAAAGCGTTTTGCAGCGATCAAAAAACGTCATAATCGATCGGTGTAAGGTCAAGTGAATGCGGTTGGAGTAGTTCAAACAAATTTATTGAATCAACTTTTCTTCCAAATACTGCGCTAATATTACGAGCAACGTTTATTCCAGACTTTTTGGTCGCCATATTTGTTCGGTTACTATTTTAAGCATATTTTAAATCCTTTCTTCTGCTAGGAAATTTGGTTCACTGTGTCGTGCTAGGCAATTTTTTCTCACCAAAACCTATCTTACATATTTCTATATCTATGATTCTTCCATCCATTGAATACTGATATCACATATGGTCTGGTGTTTCTGCTATGTATTTAGAGATTCTTGATAAAATATAAAGAAGCAGCTGCAATGTTATTGGCCTTAGCATTCCATCTCTGATTAAGTCATTTTCCCATCGTCCTAACGTAGCTTTCGTGTGCCTTTTCTATAAATATTCTCGTGTTAACTGTTCTGATGAATCGATTTCTTCGTTGAGAAAATCTGAGAGCCGAGTTCGAATTCCAGTAGGGTTCGTTACATTCACTTACGCGCAAATACACTTGGGAAAAATATAAATCCATTAATATTACCCCAGCTATGGGTTGAATAGCAGGACAGACTGGGTCTTATAGCCCTGGTTGACAACCAGTCTACCGCAGAAAGAAACGGCAGCCTACTGCGAGAAAACTTTCTGATTAGTCAGTCATGAATCGCATGGCACCTGGCTAACCAGATTAACGGCAAGATTTAATCATTCGACAAATGAAATGGCTAGATCTAAACGTAAGTTCTATGCTAACAGTTTCTTCTCTCGTACTTCTCGCTTGTGGAACACTCCTCTGGTTTCTTGCTTCCTAACTTTGATCTCCGAAAATTTAAATGCAATATCAATCGTTATCTACTGTCTTCTTGATTCCTATTGTTTTATAGTTCTCTCTCCTTAATAATGTTTTTCTCATACTCAGTGACCACTTGCGTCTTAGTGGCTTTATTGCCTTGTTTGGGTTGAAATGAATAAGAAAAAAAACCGGATCCCCACATTTTTTTATCCTGTGTTATTCTTACTGATCGTAGTCTCGGGTTGCCATGAGGGAGAACAGCATTGTACCGATTGACGAGCATATGGAGCTCTTAAAACAAACGTTTCTGCACACACGCTGAATCTGCTGGTCGTATAAATATGCATTTTCGCGTTTCAATTCGTTTTAAGAGGCCCTGAATGAATAATACACCGACGACCCCACCACACTTAGAACATTTCCTTTTATGAACGGAACTCAGCTTTTGGGGGTCGGTTTCAGAGATTTATCCTTGTGAATTCATTGGCATTTGTGTTGAACATTGACCTGTGCTAGCGCACTCCAAATTTATTCTTAACTATTAGGTTGGTGCAAAAATAATGACGTAATAATGTCGTTTTTTGACGTTAAAAATACGTCAAAAAACGACATTATTACGTCATTATTTTTGCACCAACCTAATACCACATATGATTAACTCTGGTCAACGTGACTTTTGGTGCCAAGAAACAAGACAGATTTTTTAGCTAATTTGATGGTGCTGATTTCGAAAATGACCTTAGTTTTTCGTGGTTAACTACCATTTTTGCTGTACTGAAATTGAAAAAAGATCAATTTACGATCCTGGCTAATCGCAAAATTTAGTTAATAAAATGTTGTAGAAACCCATCAATTTTTAGTTAGGCCGAGCAATTTATGTCAGCCACCTAAAATTAACTATTTTTATAAGAAAAAAATGTTTTTGAGTAAAAAAAAATTTTAAATTTAAAATTTTTTTTCCGATTTATCGCCAAAATTTAAATTAACTGATAAACGTTATCAGTAATACACTTTAGTAAACCTGATCATTAAGGTGACATTAAAAAAAAAATAGATCCCTAAAATCTTCTGTTTGATATTCATAAATTTATCCCATCACTTTTATCCATTCACTACGGAAGGAAATCAAACACATTGAGAGCATTTTGTTTTCACAGTTGGAAAGAAACTTCCCAATTGAATGCACCTATTCCATTGTACATAATACTGATGGAGCATCAAAAACTAAATTTAAATAACATTGAACATAACAAACAATGAAGAAAGAGAACATTTTTACCATAGTTCTTATGTTGATATTTATCAACACCCCCACGTGGAGTTAAATGTGGCACAAGGCCGGTTTAATGTGGGTATCTCCAAGCCCGTAGGCTCGGCCAAAAATATGACCTTTGAACCCGCCTAGACGGGTTCAGGTCCTGTCTACCTCCCCGAAGGAAACCTTGCCCTTCGGCAAAGCTTCCTCCGAGTTCCTCTCTGCAGTAGAGAGTTCGACAGCAAAACCCGACTCGGAAGCTCACAAAGCGCAGATACTACACTTTGATCCTTGCCACCGAGCCGAGTTTTGAAGAACCATAGTTCTTATGGTAGTATTTATCAATCCCCCCACGAGGATTAAATGTGGCACAAGGCCGGTTTAATGTGGGTATTTCCAAGCCCGTGGGCTCGGCCAAAAATATGACCTTTGAACCCGCCTAGACGGGTTCAGGTCCTGTCTACCTCCCCGAAGGAAACCTTGCCCTTCAGCAAAGCTTCCTCCGAGTTCCTCTCTGCAGTAGAGAGTTCGACAGAAAACCCGACTCGGAAGCTCACAAAGCGCAGATACTACACTTTGATCCTTGCCACCGAGCCGAGTTTTGAAGAACCATAGTTCTTATGGTAGTATTTATCAATCCCCCCACGAGGATTAAATGTGGCACAAGGCCGGTTTAATGTGGGTATTTCCAATCCCGTGGGCTCGGCCAAAAATATGACCTTTGAACCCGCCTAGACGGGTTCAGGTCCTGTCTACCTCCCCGAAGGAAACCTTGCCCTTCAGCAAAGCTTCCTCCGAGTTCCTCTCTGCAGTAGAGAGTTCGACAGAAAACCCGACTCGGAAGCTCACAAAGCGCAGATACTACACTTTGATCATAGCAACCGAGCCGAGTTTTGAATAAACCATAGTTCTTATGGTAGTATTTATCAATCCCCCCACGAGGATTAAATGTGGCACAAGGCCGGTTTAATGTGGGTATCTCCAAGCCCGTAGGCTCGGCCAAAAATATGACCTTTGAACCCGCCTAGACGGGTTCAGGTCCTGTCTACCTCCCCGAAGGAAACCTTGCCCTTCGGCAAAGCTTCCTCCGAGTTCCTCTCTGCAGTAGAGAGTTCGACAGCAAAACCCGACTCGGAAGCTCACAAAGCGCAGATACTACACTTTGATCCTTGCCACCGAGCCGAGTTTTGATGAACCATAGTTCTTATGGTGATATTTATCAACCCCCCCACGTGGGTTAAATGTGGCACAAGGCCGGTTTAATGTGGGTATCTCCAAGCCCGTAGGCTCGGCCAAAAATATGACCTTTGAACCCGCCTAGACGGGTTCAGGTCCTGTCTACCTCCCCGAAGGAAACCTTGCCCTTCGGCAAAGCTTCCTCCGAGTTCCTCTCTGCAGTAGAGAGTTCGACAGCAAAACCCGACTCGGAAGCTCACAAAGCGCAGATACTACACTTTGATCCTTGCCACCGAGCCGAGTTTTGATGAACCATAGTTCTTATGGTAGTATTTATCAATCCCCCCACGAGGATTAAATGTGGCACAAGGCCGGTTTAATGTGGGTATCTCCAAGCCCGTAGGCTCGGCCAAAAATATGACCTTTGAACCCGCCTAGACGGGTTCAGGTCCTGTCTACCTCCCCGAAGGAAACCTTGCCCTTCGGCAAAGCTTCCTCCGAGTTCCTCTCTGCAGTAGAGAGTTCGACAGCAAAACCCGACTCGGAAGCTCACAAAGCGCAGATACTACACTTTGATCCTTGCCACCGAGCCGAGTTTTGATGAACCATAGTTCTTATGGTGATATTTATCAACCCCCCCACGTGGGTTAAATGTGGCACAAGGCCGGTTTAATGTGGGTATCTCCAAGCCCGTAGGCTCGGCCAAAAATATGACCTTTGAACCCGCCTAGACGGGTTCAGGTCCTGTCTACCTCCCCGAAGGAAACCTTGCCCTTCGGCAAAGCTTCCTCCGAGTTCCTCTCTGCAGTAGAGAGTTCGACAGCAAAACCCGACTCGGAAGCTCACAAAGCGCAGATACTACACTTTGATCCTTGCCACCGAGCCGAGTTTTGATGAACCATAGTTCTTATGGTAGTATTTATCAATCCCCCCACGAGGATTAAATGTGGCACAAGGCCGGTTTAATGTGGGTATTTCCAAGCCCGTGGGCTCGGCCAAAAATATGACCTTTGAACCCGCCTAGACGGGTTCAGGTCCTGTCTACCTCCCCGAAGGAAACCTTGCCCTTCAGCAAAGCTTCCTCCGAGTTCCTCTCTGCAGTAGAGAGTTCGACAGAAAACCCGACTCGGAAGCTCACAAAGCGCAGATACTACACTTTGATCATAGCAACCGAGCCGAGTTTTGAATAAACCATAGTTCTTATGGTAGTATTTATCAATCCCCCCACGAGGATTAAATGTGGCACAAGGCCGGTTTAATGTGGGTATCTCCAAGCCCGTAGGCTCGGCCAAAAATATGACCTTTGAACCCGCCTAGACGGGTTCAGGTCCTGTCTACCTCCCCGAAGGAAACCTTGCCCTTCGGCAAAGCTTCCTCCGAGTTCCTCTCTGCAGTAGAGAGTTCGACAGAAAACCCGACTCGGAAGCTCACAAAGCGCAGATACTACACTTTGATCCTTGCCACCGAGCCGAGTTTTGATGAACCATAGTTCTTATGGTAGTATTTATCAATCCCCCCACGAGGATTAAATGTGGCACAAGGCCGGTTTAATGTGGGTATTTCCAAGCCCGTAGGCTCGGCCAAAAATATGACCTTTGAACCCGCCTAGACGGGTTCAGGTCCTGTCTACCTCCCCGAAGGAAACCTTGCCCTTCGGCAAAGCTTCCTCCGAGTTCCTCTCTGCAGTAGAGAGTTCGACAGAAAACCCGACTCGGAAGCTCACAAAGCGCAGATACTACACTTTGATCCTTGCCACCGAGCCGAGTTTTGATGAACCATAGTTCTTATGGTCACAAAGGTTTTATTCTGCTGTTAATTTATTAAATGATTTGTTGAAAATACTTGTTGGTCTTGATATATTCAATCGTGTTAATTTTAAAGACTTTGGGTCTGATTGTTATTGCAAAAATTGTATTTCTCAATAAGCAGACCAATATTTGTTGGTTTAAATACAAAATGAGAAGTTTCTACGATTTTTTTTTGAGAAATATTGCCATCAGTCAATATCATATACACAGAAAACAAATGAAAAAAAAATGCATTTTTTTCCAAAAATGAAGCATTTCTGTACAGCAAAAACGGTAGTTAACCAAGAAAAAGTGAGGTTATTTTCAGATTCAGCGCATCCCAAATTAGCTAAAAAAGATGTTCGTTGACTCGACATCATTTCAATTTTTTATTGAATAGTGTAATAGTTACAATAATGCATTAGTCATTGCATTTGGTTCTCTAAAACGGAAATTATTTATGACTCAGCGCAATATTGGTTACTATAATTGTACTACGATAGTTGCCATGGAGAATTCTTCATTTGTGGTCAAACTCTTGGGTGTCGATCTTCATTCACACCCACTCACACACTTCGTTACAGGTGATTGATTAAATGGGACTTTTAAATGGCACTTATTACGCTGTTGGGTTACAAATGGCGATTTTCTCCCTTTCATTGAGATAGTCACGAGTATCACGTGTCGGCCGGTGAATGACCTCAGGAGGGGGATTGACGGGAGCAGTTGTCCTGTCGAGTCCAAAGAAGGACGTCCTTAGGCCGCAACAGTAGATCTTACAGGAAAATCACATGGCCTAGAGCAGTTCGTAGAGAAGCAGCCATAACCCCAATTTTCCCCGTCGGGAACTATAACAAGTAAGGTTCCCCTTTGTTACGCACTGTTTTTCTAGGTGTATGTTATAATTTCTTTGCGTGGGGCACTGTATATATCTTATTTTGTGTACGGCGTAGCATTATAAACCTCTCTGTGAACTAAACATGTGTATTATTCTTTTCCCATTCAGCTATTCCGTTCTGTCCGTGAGATATCGGTGTTATATCATGGATATAGCAATGCCGATAAAGAGAGAAACGTATTAGGGAAAATAAATATTTCTTCGCCACGCTCTCCTTTACAATGCGTTCAACTCATGCTTCAGTTTAGATCAGCGATTGATTGAACAGCAAACTACAGCAATCGAATAGAACTGAGGCAAAATAAGAAGAGTTCTGTTACTAGATATTGGGCCCATATAATTCTTAATAAATGTTCATCCAATACACGGTCTCAAAGTCACTCAAGATAGATTCTTAAAGAATGAGCTTCCTGTTTGGATGTAATAGGAGGAGGAACTGTGGATTAATGGATAGCGCCTCGGATTGAGGAATCGGAGAGCTGGGTCCGAATTCCAGTCGAATTCATTACATTCCCTTATGTGCTAATACCCTTGAGAAAAGTATGAAACCTCTTCTTCTCCCCGCCGCGTAACTATGGGCAAACATTAGCACAGACTGGGTTCTGTATGGGATGGCAACTGGTCTACCGCAGAAAGAAATGGCAACCTATTGCAAAAAAAAAAAAAATCCGTCTCGTCAGTCCTGTATCGAAAAATACATGATTGCTTAAGCGTGTATCACGCATGGTGAAGAGCAAATTTGAGGATATGTCGGATAGATAACGGCTGAACATAGACTTGAAGAGGTGGTCACAATGAGGAAAAGCTAGCTTTCGGGATTCAGTTCCACAAAATTATCTGAGTCGAAATTCCTTCTTAGTAATTAAGAAAGAAGCGAATGGAGATGATTCGAACCTGTGTACGTGGTATGTCGAGTCCTAGTTGTAAAGGTCTGAACTGGTGGAATGTAGGTTATCTGAGCATTTGCCATGGAAATATCGAATGTTCAGCGATAGGCTTACGCCGTTTCGTCTGTAGGAAAGTAGCGTGAAGAGTGAAAATGATTAATTGCCAAGTAAAATGCTGTCAACTCTGTCATGGTCGCAAAGTCATTATTGGGGAGCTTAACCCAGGTATCACAGCAATATTCTATTTTTGATATGATCTGATTTTTTTATAAAGATAGGGCCTACATAATCATATGTCCTATAAACGTTATTTTAGTGGGTACATGTGTTTGAGTCTCTATCATTGTTTTTATTTTATTAACAGGCTACATCAGAGAAGTCCAACCAAAGAAAAACGCAATAGCTAATTACAATTTAACCTTGTGAGGTTGGTCTCCATGGCCGAAATAGCAGAAGCATACGTTGGATGCAAAAGTGGTTCCGCTGATGTAAATAAGAAATGCAAGTTCGAATTTTATCGGTTATACAATTTTTGTTTAGTAAGATTTCTCATACTAGGCCGGTTATTATTAATTTCAGTGTTTAAGAAAATATTAAAAAAACACAGGGATAGCGACTCAAATATGTGTACCCACTGAAAATATAGCTCATCCAATTGGGCAGCTTTTAAGCTAGCTCCTGCAGAGGACACTTGATTGGTCCTTCATCACAATAGGTAGGGAGGAGTAGATGCGATAGGCAACAATAAACTCAGAACTCAAAATTGATTGCTGCATTTAAGTATTACATTAATATTTAAGCTTACCTTTTAAAAGTTCAACGATGATTCTTCTGTCGTCACTTAAACTAAAGACAATTTGATGTACGTAGGTCCTTACTTTCCGTACAAACAATTTTGTTTTGTTTTTTCATGGGTGACTTTCGCTATATTTCGCGATTAATTTCGATTATTCCAAAATTTATTTCCAAGTTATAAAAACTGTCATCGTTCAGAAAATTCGTCTCAAAAAATTAGGTAAAAAAATTGCCGAAAAGTAATGAAAACTTGGGAATCCAAAAATTAAGGATTGCAGGTCTGGATCCGGACCGGAATGTTTTTAATTTGCTCACGGAGCCGGCCTGATTCTAAAATGGTAGGATATGTTGGGCTACGGCCCCTAGGAGTAAAGTTGAAATCGTGACACAGACATTCTCATAGATAGATAGATAGATAGATAGATAGATAGATAGATAGATTGTCCTTGGTAAGACGATAAACTACATCCAACAGCAAGTCCTCTGATCAGAAGGTTTTGAGGAGCTTGGAACCACCTCTTAATTGCTGATGTTCCCAGGTCCACCCTGACCCGGGGTGGTAGCACCTGTTAGGGGCTCAGCTTTGGGCAAATAGCTGACAACCAAACTGGGGTCAAAACACTATGAAAGTGTAAAAATAGTTTTTAATACATACCAGAAATAATTTGTGAAAAAATTCTTGCCAGCAATATATTTTAAGAAAAAATGATATTACCAACTATAGTTTAGTTTGGAAGAAAATATTACCAGCAATAAAAAAAATTGTCGGCATTAAATAACCCATTGAGGTTGATATGCCGTAAAACAAACCAAACCAACTAAACCCAATATATATATATATATATATATATATATATATATATATATTATTATTATTATTATTATTATTATTATTATTATTACATAAAAATAAAAATGATGTATAAACTTGCCTATCCCGTTTTTTTACAAAATGAAGACGTCAAAATGAATCAAGTGCAGAAATTTGACAGATGACGGAAAATGTGACGCAGAATTCCAAAAGCAAACTGGAACAGTGAAATATGTCTTCTAAAAGCGAAACAAAATATCAAGAAACGGGAAAATTTTGTTGGGAAAAAAGCTAGAAGTGTTATGTGATGTAATACCATTCCTTCTATATAGCAGTAGATTCTGTGTAATGTTTCTGGCAGATGAAGAAGAGACTTAAAGCAACAGTGTTTCGAAAGAAGGATGCTGAGAATACCATAGACTGAACATGTGAGTAACGAAGAAGTTTTAGAGAAAGTTTAAGCATAAAGCACACCTGTGCATAAGAGACGGGCACAAAATGAGGAAAGATAGCTTGGAAAATCTGACACTCACGAAACATATCCAAGGTAAGAAAAAGACTAAAACAGATCCTTATATATCTAACCAGATTGTGTAAATTGATGACAGAACAAGATTGAGGAGAGATAAATTTAAAAAGATTAAAAATTTACTAAGATCTACAAAGGGCAGGAAATTGGGGAGAACCAAAATTGCGAATGTCCCGAAGAGAGATGGCACATAGAAGTAGAAGAATAAGCAAGTATAAGTGGCTAACGTGTATTCTATGTCTTTCCTGCTGCTACACAGCTTCATACCCAGCAAGAAACGATGAACGGTATGTAGTGACGGATTCGTTTCTCTAACCTGACAAAAGTTATCCCGTCCTGAGTAAGACGATAAACTACATCCAACAGCAGGGCCTCTGATCAGGAGTTTTTTGAGAAGCGTGGTTGGTTTGGTTACTTTTGTTTTACGGCATATCAACTTCAATGGGTTATTTAATGCCGACAACATTTTTATTGGTGGTAATATTTTTTCTCAAAAATGTATTGCTGGTAATAATTTTTTACAAAAAGTATTTCTGGTATTAAAACCTATTTTTACACTTTCAGGGTCTTTTGATCCCAGTTTGGGGGTTAGCTATTTGCCCATAGCTGAGACTCTAACAGGTGCTACCACCCCGGGTCAGGGTGGACCTGGGAACATCAGCAATTAAGAAGTGGTTCCACGCTCCTTAAGACCTCTTGATCAGAGGCCTTGCTGTTAGACGTAGTTTATCGTCTTACCCAGGACGCGGATGTAGTTTATTGTCTTACCCAGGACGCGGATGTAGTTTATCGTCTTACCCAGGATGCGGATGTAGTTTATTGTCTTCCCCAGGACGCGGATGTAGTTCATTGTCGTACCCAGGATGCGGATGTAGTTTATCGTCATACCGAGGATGTTCGAGAAGAGTGGAACCACATTTTAATTGCTGGTGTTCCCAGGTCCATCCGCATCCGGGGTAGTAGTACCTGTTAGGGTCCCAGATGTGGCCAAATAGTTAACCCCCAAGCTGGGTTCAAAACACTCATTCATTTATCTCAAATTCTCGCATTTTATAAATGTTGTCCTCTTTGTCAATGGCTGGTAACGTTTCTTTTCTCGGACTTCAGTACCCCCAAAAAACCAAGTTGCTATTATTTCATCATCTCTGATCAGACCACGAGTTTTCTCCAATCACGCTGGACGGATCAGTAATGGATGGTTTAAACTTCTAGGACACATAATGAAAAAAGAGGGCTTGGAAAATTTGGCACTCACAAGACATACTGAAGGCGGGGGGTGCAGAGGGAAACTGTGGTTAACTCGCCTAACAACTTTGGACTGAGTCAGTAATATTAAGGTGACAAATATTATTTAGAGCTACAGATAATAGGAAGATTTGGAGGACCATGATCATACACGTCCTGAAGGCATACGAGATATATAAAAAGAAAACTTATAATCCGAATATAAAACAGGGTGGACTAGAACAACCCCAGATACACACCGGTCTGTCATACCCACACTTATTTGATACACAAGTGTATTATTATTATTATTAGTAGTAGTAGTAGTAGTAGTAGTAGTAGTAGTAGTAGTCATCAGATGCAATCAGATATGTTGACACTTAACAAATTTGCTTGTCTAATATTTATATATTAGCGAGAAGTTATTAAAAATCTTAACAGCAGAAAGATATTACAGGATGATATACGTACATATATATATATATATATATATATATATATATATATATATATATATATATATATATATATGTGTGTGTGTGTGTGTGTGTGTGTGTGTGTGTGTGTGCGTGTGTGCGTGCGCGCGTAGGGATCTGTGTGTGTTTTTAATAATTTCAATATCAGATATAAATATGAAAGGGCAAATAAAAGCAATATAGACAAGCTGCAGCCTCGTTGGTTAGAGTAATGTTAATATTCAATATATCTGTCATCGTGAATACAAAGGGGTTAATATGTTCACTGAACATATTCAGTGATTTCTCGAGACTTAGTCGACTGATCAGATCTCATATTCTGGTCTGAAGATCTCTTAGAAAAGCTTTATTAATTAAAGTTTAAACTTGTCACTCTTTCTAAATGTTGCTTTGTATCAATATCTTCCATATTCAGCCATTAAACTCGATATTGCGAATTCTGTTCGAAGCTTCAGTTTTCGACTCTTTCTGGCAAAATCAATGACAGACTTTTAATTGAGCTTAAATTTTTAAAGCTGTTGCGTTATTTGCTAATTATTCGGGAAAACAATCTGTTTCAGATCATTATCATTAAACCTTTTTATGCAAATACATAAATACTTTTAACTTTCAACAGTAGAGGTTTACCCATACTGACAAAAATGATGGCATATTTTGTTAGGTCTTGGCTATTATTAAAGCTTTTTAACAATAAGATATGTAGTTAGCACCAAACGAGATAGCAAAACAACAGTACACAGGCGGGAATATATAAACTAGAATGCCCAATAATATACATCGGTGAAACATCCAGAAATCTAAAAAAAAGTAGACTATATGAACATCACAGATATATGATGCATAGCAATACATTAAACGCACTGGTGGCTCACAGTAATATTAGGTTGGTGCAAAAATAATGACGTAATAATGTCTTTTTTTACGTATTTATTAACGTGAAAAAACGACATTATTACGTCATTATTTTTGCACCAACCTAATACATCTGACCACAATTTCGACTTAATAAATGCCAGACAGATCATGAGAGAAATGGATTCATTAAGAACAAAATGTATTGAGTGTCCGCTAATCTCACAATTCTCAATAATAAACATAAGATTATAGCTTCGAAAAGAATAGGAAGATGAATTTTTATTATTTTGAAAATGAATGCCCATAATGATTTTAGACTCATAATAAAGCTCAGTTCAAATATCCCTTACATAATATCCCCAATCATCGCAAAAGCAATGCGGTATACGAACTATCGTTTTTTTGTTTGAGTAGGCTGATTTCAAATCCAATAGACGCCAACAGCTCTAATATATACAGGGTGTATCAAAAATACTTTTACAAACTTTGGGCGCGGGTTCCTCCCACTAAACCAAGGCCAAAAGTCCATATAAACATATGTCTACAAATCCTTCGTTTTTGAGCTATTAAGTTTAAAGAAAATTTACGGTAAATGGTGCTGTTTTGCAATATAGATGAGGTTATATTTGTCATTTGTGTACATTTGTGGCTAATCTGTCTTCAACGTTTAACGTGTGTGTAATGACAAAAGTACGCAGGTGTAGGGGTTAAGAAAGCTTTATTAAACTGAGAATACAAGGTTCGCGTATAGTGTCCTTTTATAGTCCCAGTAAACAGAAATAGCAAAGAGGAGAGTAATAAAACAAGGCGAGACCACTCTTGATTATTCATAACAGTGTGTTGTAGTGAGTTAACTGAGAAGTGTTCCGTTTAACAATGCCAGAATATTCATATCGTGAGCTGGCTGATATGATTTTTACATACGGCCGCGCGAATAGTAATGGACGCGTGGCTGCACGGTTGTATCAGGCAGCGTTTCCAGACCAGAGGCAGCCGAGTTATACAACTTAAACTGCTGTTTATCGTCGCGTTGCGGAGACAGGATCAGACTCGACGATACTTAACTTCGGTAATCGTATAGGAACTGGTGTTTCAACGTGATGGGGCAGTTAGCAAGGAAAAGTGATAAAATATTCCTCGTTTAATACGTGAAATGGAGTGTTGAACCCAACTTAATTACTACGATGTTCTTTATGCAGATGTTCTATACTGAGTTGAAATCAAGAGGATTCCTTGATGCCCTAAAAAACATTGCAACCATTCGAGCAGCTTCTTCACGCGAAACACTGCTCTATGGAACCGACTCCCAACAGGATGTTTCCATGATCACTACAATTTTAGCCTGTTCATGTCTAGGGTTAACCGTTATCCCTCCGCACAAATTGCCCCTAACGTAACCCTCGAGTGGCTCCCTGATCTGGTAAAGGGTGAGCCTTACTGTAAATAAAAAAAAAATAAATAAATATCGTAATTCTGGGGTGAACTCTTTATTAGTTAAACGCACAGTTCGCTCACAGTAATATATGTAACCACAATTTCGACGTGATAAATGCCAGTCAGATCAGAACAGAAAAGGGTTCATTAAGAATAAAATGCATTGAGAGTTCGCTAATCTCACATTTCTCGACATTAAACTTAGGACAATATCCCTTACACTCTATATTTGGTAGAATCTAGCATTAATAACAGTTTAACTATGCCATAAAATGACGGTATATTTTTATTTTTTTTATACGTGAGTTTTTTTTTTAATATATTTTTGAATACATTTTCTGTCTCTCAGTTCCGCTTTCCTCTTTCTGTCTCTCTTTTGAACTCTGTCAATCAGTTACTCTCACTCTCTCTTTCTTGCACGTATTTCTTTTGATCTCTCTCAGTCTCTCTCTCACTTTCTCTCTCTTTCTCTGGCTATCTATCTATTTCCATTGCATTGTTTCTTCGTCTTAGTTTCTCCTTTTCTTTTTCTAGGCTTCTCGCTACTCTATCGCTCTTTTTTTCTTTCTCCCTCTATCTATGGCTATGTATCTATTGCAATTGCATTGTTTCTTCGTCTCTCTCTCTCTCTCTATCTCTCTATCTCTCACGCATTCTCTCTTTGTATTTGTATGTAAGTCGATTGATTTTCTCTCTGTTACAGTTGCATTCTCTCTCTCTCTTTCTCTTTCACTCTTTCTCTCTCTCTCACGCATATGATCTCTTTTTCTATTTCTATGTATTTCAAATGCTTTATCTCAGTCTCTCTCACACACAAACTCACACGCTCTCTCTCTTTGTCTCTCTGTCTCTGCCTCTCTCTCTCTCTCTCTCTCTTTGTATGTATCACGATTTCTCTATTTCAAATTGCTTTCTTTCAATCGCTCATTGTCTCCTTTTCTATCTCTCTATAAATCTCAATTACTCATTCTCTCTATTAGAGTCTTTATCTCCCTCACTCTCTTTATATTTCTCTTTCACTCTAATTATCGCAAGTGCTTTCCCCCTCTATCTCGCTTGTCATTTGTTTCTTTACCTCAACTGCTATTTTCTCTCCTTTTCTCAATTAGAATCTCTCCCCGCCTCTCTCTCTCTTTATTTCTCTCTTACACTAATTATCACAACTGCTTTCCCCCCACTCGCTTGTCTTTTTTCTCAGTATCACAATTCCTGTTCTTCTCTCTTTTTTGACTATCAGTCTCTCTCTCTCTCTCTCTCTTTATATTTCTCTCTCACTCTAATTATCACAACTGCTTTCCCCCTCTATCTCGCTTGTCATTTGTTTCCCTATCTAAATTGCTATTTTTCTCTGTTATAGTATCTGTCTCACACTCTCTCTCCCTCTCATCTCTTTCACCCTCACTTTCCTCTCTCTCTCCCTCTCTTTCTCATGTGCACTTATAGACATTCATGCCAACTCTCACCCTCTCTTCTCGCTCTCTCTCTCTCTGTCTCTCTCTCTCGCTCGCTCTCTCTCTCTCTCTCTCTCTCTCTCTCTCTCTCTCATATGCACTTATAGACATTCATTCCAACTCCCACCCTCTCTTCTCGCCCCTCTCTTTCTCTGTCTCTTTCTCTCTCTCTCTTTCTCATGTGTACTTATAAACATTCATGCGAACTTCACCCTCTCTTGTCGCTCTCTCTCTCTCTCTCCACCTCTCTTTCACATGTGCGTCTATAGACATTCATGCCAACTCCCACCCTCTCTTCTCGCCCCTCTCTCTCTCTCTCTCTCTCTATCTCTCTCTCTCATGTGCACTTATAGACATTCATGCCAACTCCCACTCTCTCTTCTTGCCCTTTCTCTCTGTCTCTGTCTTTGTCTCTCTCTCTCTCTCTTCCCCTCTCTCTCTCTCTCTTTCTCTCTCTCTCCCATGTGCACTTATAGACATACATGCCTACCCCCTCCGGTTAATTCTTCATAAATCAATCAATTACCCATCCCTTAGATGTCTTCTGACATTAACAAATCTATTATTGGAATTATATCGAATAGAAAATAACATGATATTTTGTTTGTTTGATTTTTTTAATTTAATTCAAATGAATTAACTTTTGCAGTAATAAATTTAAAAGTTGTTATGCAGGTCTCAAGAAATGAGAGACCACATCATTTTCATATCTGAACATGCCTTCCACAAGTAATTAAATCCCAGTCGCTTGCGACGTCCCATGAGATCGATGCTCCTACCCAGCCATGCCAACCAGATGGGCAAACAAATATGTCTTTCTCAGTCAGTTACCGTATTTGACAGCATACAAGATGCACTTTAAGAAATGGTTTTATAAAATCCCAGCGAATTTGAATCCTCTCATGGCTTAATTTCATCCCCAATGCTCACTGCCATTGTCTATAATTTTACCTTGGATAGTCACTTTTATCGAGACAATCTCATTTTATTAACTCAAACGACATTATTATTATTATTATTATTATTATTATTATTATTATTATTATTATTATTATATATGAAGAAAAATATACGGAAAAAACAAACAAAAATCCTAATATGCAATTATGCTGTTTTAATGTTAATATAATGTCAACGTCGGACGTTTCGGTCTTGTAGACCATCTTCAGGACATATTCATAAAACATAATTAACATTAGACTATATTCAATTCAACATGAAAAGACGATGGACGTAAGAGTAAGACTGATCAAAACAGATAACTGAATTTTTTCAAGATCAGCGTTCCGTTTCAATATGATCACGTCGGCGTCACGTGGGCGATATTGTGAAAACGTATTCCTAAAATATAGTATTTTGAATGAAAAATGAAAAGAATTTTATTTTAATCTAAAACTTATATGTATGTTTGTCGAGCATTAATCTTGGTAGAAAAGGGGAAATATTAAAGAAGCCGGATCTAGTATTCACCGTGCGTGAGATAGATATTATGCCTGCCTCATAAATCCGTCAAAAATTTTTATTATAAGTATATTTTAAAATCTTCACAGAATCAAAATCGAAATTATGATCAGATTTAGTTGTGTGTACAACTAAAGCATTCTTTAAATTACCGAGGCGAATATCTCGTTTATGTTCGAAAACACGAGATTTTACGGACCTACATGTTTCACCCACATACTTTAAGTCTCAGTTGTTGCATCGGATGTAATATGTTGGTTGCTGGTGTTATTTAATAAACTACGGATGTTTTGATTAGTCTTACTCTTATGTCCATCGTCTTTTCATGTTGAATTAAATATAGTCTAATGTTAATATGTTTTATGAATATGTCCTGAAGATGGTCAACTAAACCGAAACGTCTGACGTTGACATTATGTTAACATTAAAACAGCATAATTGCATATTAGGATTTTTGTTTGTTTTTTCCTGTCGGATCTATATCCATATATTTGCTTACATATATATATATATATATATATATATATATATATATATATATATATATATATATATATATATATATATATGTCTGCGTGTGTGTGGTGAAAATGTAGTTTTAAAGTACGTTATATTTATCAGTAAATGTACTCAATATCAGGCATAAATCATATGTAAATATGCAAGTTGACACTGAGGTCATCACCGAGCGACGACGGTCTGATTCATGCTTAAACGCAAACTTCAGAAAAGAATACTGGTCATTACATAGAGTTTTACACGCAACCATATATATATATATATATATATATATATATATATATATATATATATGATGTATGGATAAGTTGTCGTCTAATTTTTGAGACAAAAAGGAAAGCGTACTGAAGTGTTGGATAATGTCAGACCTCCTATATGGCAGTGAACGTTCTCCGCGAGGATGAAGACGAGACTTGAAGCAACAGAAATGTAGTTCTACAGTAGGATGCTGAGAATACTACGGACTGAAGATGTAAGCAATGATAAAGTTTTGAGGAAAAGGAAAACAAAAAAAAAGACACACTAAGCATCAGAAAGAGACAGCTGAAATTTCTTCGGCACATAATGAGGAAAGAGGGTTTGGAGAATTTGGCACTCAGAGGACATATTGAAGGCAATAGGGACAGTGGAAAGTAGAGAACGAGCTTGAGTGATTGGTTTACAGAACGAGATTTAGGTGATAGGCAGATTTTACTAAGAACTGGAAAGGACAGGAAACTGTGGAGAGCTTTGATCGCCCACGTCCTGAAGGTAGACGCACCGAAGAGAAGAGCAACAAACGAAACCATTTTTCTGTCTTATTAGCTTTAAATCTGGTCATCGGAACCATGGCGTAATCAGCAAGCCATCTTTACTTTTCCTTCCTGCGTTTACTTTTCCTGTTGTAAGTAGTTTAGCGGATTTCACAGTCGTTTAGAAGATTTAACCTATAAGCCACAATGCAATGTGTGAACAGTTTATGTCTCTCAGTTGACGTCATTATATCCATAATTGTTTGTAGGTCGAACAACAGGGTCACTGTTCCTTTGCATAGCACAGCTTAAATTGAACGCTTTGCTTAATCTCCACAATAGAGTAATAGTTACCAGAATACACACACAGACACAAAAAAAATAGATCCGGTGAATCGAGTTCTAATCCTGGCCGAAGGTGATTATATTCACTTATAACATTCGTCCATGCTTGCATTGTCCCGGTAAACCGTTATTCACCTTGAGCTCCTTGATAAAATTAAAAAAAGAATCAGCAATATTGTCAGTCCTGATCTGGCGGCTCGGCTTCAGTCACTTTACCGCCACTTTAAGGTTGCCTCGCTGTGCCTTTTCAATAAATACGTCCATGGTAATTTTTCAGATGACCTCTTCGCTATGGCACCTAAGCTTTTTTTAAAAATTTAAATGCAGTGCTAGACTGGTTTTAAGATCTCATCAATTTACAGTTGAGATGGTTAGATGTAACCGTAAGTTACATGCTAAAAGTTTCTTTTCTCACACTTCTCGCTTGTGCAATTCCCTTCCGCCTTCATGTTTTCCAACCAACTTTAATCTGCAAAAATTTAAATGCAATGTCAATCGCTATCTACTGTCCTCATGATTACTCTTTTCTCTTCCCGCTGATTATTAATGTTTCAAGGATACATGGCACAGTGGATAAAGGCGTTGTTTAGAACCAGTGACCGGACCCAAAGAGTGTGAGTTCAATACGCGGTTAAGGCAGTGGAGAACGTGGAGAGGGGAATTAACAGGAGATAACTGATAAACTGGCATCGATTAAAACATGTCATTGGAACTAGAACAGTCTATTCTAGTGAGCGAAACAAAAGGGTTCAGTTCGACATTCCAACCACCTGAAGAAGGCCGGAGCGTACAACGGCCGAAACGTTGTAATAAATATGGCGACATAGATGAGGACAATAGTCCGAATAATGTAAAGAGTGAACAACTTAGCAGTTATTTTTTTTTAATGGAAGGCAAAAATGGATGCTAAAGTGTAAAATAATATTTAAAGAAACAAAAGATGTGAAGAGCATTGAAATTATTTATCTATCATCCCCACTAAGGCAGAATGTGACACAAAGCGTTTTTTTTTTTTTGGGGGGGGGGGTTCGTGTGGGCAGCCGATATGTTTACCTATGGGGTATGGATAAAAACTGTTCTGTCCCGCGACCCGTCATGCTAGTGTCGATATTACACCGATCCCTCGCTTATTCGCGGTTCTACTATCGCGGATTCACGACTTCGCGGATTCACGACCTCCCGGATTTTTAAAACATATATATGGAAAATATATCGGGGAGTTTCTGGAAAATTCTAGAAAAATCGCAATATATGAACACCTAAAAATTTTCTTTAAACCCATTAAAATATTAATAATTATTTCCTAGTCTAGGAACAACAAAACAAGCGTAAAATAGCAATAGAAAGGGCACTGCCGTCTGAAGAGACGTAAAATACAATTATCGGCTGCACAGTAGAAGTCATCATCATCATTTCTACTGCGCGGCAAATTCATCAGCATCATCATTCAAATTCTACTTCAACTTCTATCGTGTTGAATACAGTAACAATCTTTATTTATTTATTTTTTTAAAATCTAAAGTCTTATTGCTTAACAGTTTTCCTTGTTATTAATAGAGTACTGTAATGGGTGGGTTGTTAACAGCACAGGGAGGGTTTTAAAAGTCCAAATACACTTTAAATAAATACTGTAAATATGGCGTCCCTACTTCGCGGAAATTCAGTTACCGCGGCCGGTCTTGGAACCATCTACCGCGATAAACGAGGGATCGCTGTACACCGATCCCACCTTTCCTAGTGCGATGATGAATAGTGTTGCTGCTGTGTTGGCATCCCCAGGACCAAGCGCCTTCTCCCATCTAAAATGAGAACAGATACTACACTTTGATCCTGGCCTGAAGACTGAGATAATCCTCGTTGTGATAAGAAATAAAATAAAAATAAGCAATCAATACGCGGTTTCAGACATCCGCTGGTAGATATCGTACAGAGACTACCGTATATCATGTACCCCACATTATTTCATCTAAGGCTTACTTTTACTGAAATATATTGAGGTATTTTAGTTATCAATAATATAACGATTTTATTTCTGACATTGAAAAATCTTTAGCTTAATTTATATCGACTGATTGATTGAGTGATTTTTCCCAATAAAATTCTGTTTCGATAATATCGTTGATCTGATCCTAAAATCGTCTGTATATGTGAGTATTTTCTCTTGTGGGTTTTCTTGTTTTGTATTTTAACGGCTTTTCATCGCAGTTCAAGAAACGAGACAAAATAATGACTATTATTAAGCGTCGATTTAATTCGACGTGAAATTATTTCAATCTTTTTAATCTTCGTATTTTCGCCGAATTCTTAATTAATCTGATATTAAACGGAGGTCGGATAACTTTATTAATAATATTCCATTTTCAGTGGTAACAAATTAAAATTATTTAATGAATAAGACGCATAAAATCGATTGTTGTATCGCGAATTAGGTTAATTCAGTGCAACTTGAAACACGAAGACGAACCATAGTTAAGAAAGATTAAAGCAAATATGCTAAGCAAAAACAAAAAAATCTCCTGAGCCGACCAGTGATAAGGTGTGATAGAGAAAAGCAATGAATAACAACAAAAATTGCAATATGAGCTCTGGTAAAAAATGAAATAATAATAACAAACTTTACAATATAAGCAGTGGAAAAAATGAATGCAGAGACAGATTCATAAGTCCTAAAAATTAATGCACAAATGTCCTGAAGGACGTTGGTTAGATCCAGTGACTAGACCTAAAGAGTTGTGAGTTCAATACCAGGCCACACCAGTGGTGAACCAAAACTTGGAGTAATGAGTTAAAGGGAAATAATTGAGACATCTGGAAGAGGCACGGCACGTAAAACTAGAACAATCTACCCCGATGGACCAAATGAAGGGTTTGGTTCGAAATTCCAATCACCTGAAGAAGGCCGGAGCGTACAACGCCTGAAACCTTGTGAATATGGCAATGAAGATGATGGAAACAGTCCGAATAATGTAAATAATTAATATTAAAAAAAAAATAAATTTCTGTCTATATCTCTGAGATGAGGTATTATGATTACTTGAATTGTAAGAATAATTATATATTGTTTTGAGGCAATATTGCATTAACAAATTTTGAGAAAATGACAATCTTTTTTCTACTTCAAGTGTTTAACACTGTGGTTTCCAACGTGGGATGCACGTTCCGGGGGTGGGGGTTGATTTTTAAGGGAGCAAATTCAGAATGAGTTATTAACAGTGATTTTTTTTCTACTGTGTCTATCAGTATGGTGTGCACTTATTTTTTTGCATGTATACATGTGTAATTACGTATGTACTTCATATAATATATATATATATATATATATATATATATATATATATATATATATATATATAAGTGAATACTGAAGTCAACACTTAGAGGCGACAGTCTGTTTCAGGCTAGACGCAATCGTCAGGTCACGTCGTGGCCTGACGATTGCGTCTAGCATGAAACAGACTGGCGCCTCTAAGTGTTGACTTCAATGTTCACTTTTATATTTACATACGCTCTATCTCTGATATTGAGCAGTTTACCCCAAAATATAGCACACCTTGAGACTATATTTCTTCATATATATATATATATATATATATATATATATATATATATATATATATTCATGAATCATTAATACAAAAAACAAATATAGAGGTTAATGATTTAAATTTCATATACAGGTTCGGGATTGATGTATCTTATATTGTTTGCGACGATGTATTCTCGCCATTTAAATCATTAACCTCTATATTTGTTTTTTATATGAATGATTCATTAATTTATAAATTATAATTGCACCTTTTAATGGAAATTAAATATATATATATATATATATATATATATATATATATATATATATATATATATATATATATATGTATGTATGTATATGTATATGTATAACGATGTATATATATTTATATATTAAGAAAAGTATTGGGGAATGACAACGTAAAAAATGTTTACTTGTGATGCGTTTCGTCCTTCAGGACTTCATCGTACATTTTGTTATGTTGGTAGGACTGCACATGCGCACGACAGAGGGGTGCTGGGAATTTTAGATTTTTTTTTTTTTTAGCCGAATTCATTTAGAGTCTTTTTCTTTTTCTCTCCATCACTGTTGTGGGTAAGTATTCCACAAGGCGTAAATTTACTGTAGATGACCTTGCGATTAAGGCGCTCCCTTGATATTTACGTCGTAGTGAATTATTATCAAAATTATGAACAAAGGAGAAAATAATTCGTTTTGTTCAGTCTTTTATTTTTTTTCAATCATGCTACAAAGTCGCAAGAGCCTACTGGGAGTGAAAGAGACCTTTGAAGGAACCAGAAACCCAATGCTAAACAATAAATAAGTGTTAACCTGGTTATATTAATTTCATGATATGCTGTGTGATTGTATAATATAAAAAGACCTATAAGGTCAGAAGACTCAGCAGAGTCTAGTGATCCCATTGTGTGTCAAAGTGGTCGTAAGAATATTTTATACATTGAACGGATGTCATCATTCGTTTGAAAAAGGCACACCTACCCTACGTTGACTTAATCTCTTTTCGAAAGTAACTAATATGTTGATACAATAGTTGTCAGTGAAAATGAATACGCTACTGCCCTTTGTTAGAATGACTGGTTTTCTTCATATCCATAGAATCGAATATTATGAATGTATGTGTTTATATAACTCAGTAAATTTCAAAATAAGTTGTTCCAAAATTCGCTTGGAAATGAAACAGAACTAGGGACTTTAATTTAATTTAATTCTATAATTGAATTTGAAGTTTTTAGCTTCTGATTTTGAAACATGGTAATTCCTGTGTAGCGATGAAACCATATTTTTAAATAAGTACATTTATAATATTTACGCTCTATAGATTTACATTGAGCACTGTTTTGTAAAAAGAAAAATATTAAGAACACCGGATTATATATCTTACTGTTCATTCACTTTATTATTATAATATATATATATATATATATATATTGTATATATAAATATATATATATATATATATATATATATATATATATATATATATATATATATTATAAATAAATTATTCTTATAAATAAACAATCTAATAAATAAATAGTGTTCAATATTTTTGTTATAAATTCTCAAGAACAAAAAAATGTATAAATTCACTGTTATCAATATGTTTAGGTTTTATTCCTATTCTAATCATCACTTTTTAAAACAACATTGTCCAGGATGCATAGTAGGTAAAATAATAGCGGTGTTAAGGAAAAAACTGTACCTTGACAATCGGTTTTGTTGTGGGCACGAAACTCCAGGTTTGCCAATAAAATATATTCAGTTTAAATACAAAAGTCATAAAACTGACTTCAAATCTCCGCACATTTTGGCTTATAACACGTTTCCTGTTACCCAAGGGTTGTTGATAGACATAAAAAAATTAACTCTAGCAAAGGAGAGCGAGAAGAAAGGACTAAGCATAAACTACAAGAAGACAGAATGCATGGTCATCAGCAAAAAGATGACCCCACAATTCAATTTGCAGGTTGGGGAGACTATAATCAAGCTGGTGCGGAAATTTAAATATCTGGAGAGTGTTCTGACAGAGGACTGAAATTGTAACGCTGAGATCCGAAAACGTATTGGAATGGCCAAAGACACATTCCAAAAGCTAGACAGAATATTACAAGACAGGAGGATTTCGTTAGTAACAAAGAAAAGAGTACTGAACTGCTACGTGATATCTGTCCTCCTTTACGTTAGCGAATATTGGACTATCTCCTCAAGGATGAAGAAGAGTCTCGAGGCAAAAGAGGTGTAGTTCTACAGAAGGATGCTAAGGATACAATGGATATAACATGTGAACAACAATGTGGTTTTAGAGATGCAAACAAAGAGGGAACTTATATTTAACATCAGGAAGAGTAAGCTGAAAATTCTAGGACACGTAATGAGAAAGAACGGCTTGGAAAATCTGATACTCACAGGGCGGGAGAGGGAAAGAGGGACAAGGGAAAGCAACGCGTGACATACTTAACGGGCTTAAACAAGTGGATGGCAGAACAGGGTCTGGGAGAAATAACAGCAAACAAATCTTATTGAGAGCCACAAGGGACAGGAGGTGGAGAGCCATGATTGCCTACGCCCTGAAAAGTTACGACGCATGAAAGAAGAAGATATAGATTCACATTTCGATTTCATTTAAATTTTATATGGATGTACGGTTGCGTGCACGCATGCATATTTTAACTCAATGGGAAACCTAAAAAAATTTCTTTTTCAAAAAGATTTTTTTTTTTTTTAAATATTTTTTAAAAATTCCTATTTTGTACCGAATGCTTTCAAAATGTTCAATGGGATCATAGGATTATCTGATTTTTTTTAGGTTTTAAAAGATTATATTTTTTGTTTTTTTTATCTCCAATTTTAGCATTTTATTACACAGCCCAGGATAAAGGCTATCCAGACTGAGTAGTGGGGAGAATATATTATTCCGATGACTTATTTCAAACTCAATCAAATTCTGTGTGTATAAGTGTGTGTGTGCGTATATACGTTAAATTAGATAACCAAGTATAAGTCACTTAATCAAAACACACACACACATATATATATATATATATATATATATATATATATATATATAAGCAAATAGAGTATATAGACTTGTGAAAAGTCACACGTGGTCGGTGTGTCATGAACAGAGTATCAGCCCTAATTTTCTAATAGTCATTTTCAATTATTGGTTGATAGGTATTAAAAGTGTGGGGATTTCCTCTTAAAATGAACATACAATTGCGTACAATTGATAACAGTATATTTTATTGCCTTGGCAAACTACGCGAAAAGAATGCAAAATAAATGAATGAACGTTTATATGTAAAGATGTTCTTATGACATGTACATGTGTGAGGTTCCTATAAAAGTGTTGTAACGTAGAAAGCTAGTATATTCATCTACCACAAGCGATGTTTACACCCACCAAACATAAATAATATTTACTAGCCATACATACATACACTTACGAATATGCAACAACGTCTAAATCCCATATAAACTAGAATTATGATACACTTGCATACATAAAGCAATAATTACGTTTTTTCAGTTCGGCTTGGAATCCGTAAATTTCTTGGAACTTCGAAGAGACACGTCTCTCCTTGAATTCGAAACGCCATAAATTATACTAACGTTTGTTTAACAAGTCAAATGCACGTGAAACCTGATTAAACAATAAAAGAGAAACAACACAAAAATAAAAATAACAGAATTTCCTTCAGTTGTAACCTAGAAAATGTTACTGAATGTCGATTAATCAAAGCGGAGGTTAGAAATGAATTGTTAATCTTTAAAACGTCAACAAAATACAATACTCGCCAGCGGCGTGAAGAAGGTAAACCACTGCTAGTGGTGGACCACTTAGACAGCATATTAACCCCACTTACCATAGCGTCCAACGTATTTATGAGGATTGGAACATACCCATTAGTGTTCATAGGTAGGGTATATATATATATATATATATATATATATATATATATATATATATGTGTGTATGTGTGCGTGTGTGCGTGTGTTTGTGTGGGTGTGTATATGTATATTTAATATATATATAGTGTAACCTGGAAAAGGTCACTGAATGAGGAATAACGAAAGCGGAGGTTGGAAATGAAATGGTAATTTTTATAACATCAACAAAATACAATACTCGTCAGCGGCGTGGAGTAGGTAAACCACCGCTAGTGGTGGGCTACTTAGACAGCATATTAACCCCACTTGCAATAGCGTCCAACGTATTTATGAGGATTGGAACATACCCATTAGTGTTCATAGTTAATGTATATAACAAAACGACAGGGAGAGACTTATGACTGAGAAAGGTTCTTTAACTGCTAACTTCTTTTTTTTTTTACAATGATTTTTACCCTGTACAAAGCCCGAGGATCACTCGATATGGAGAGTTACTCAGTTTATGCGGATATGTGGGATAACGGTTAACCCTAGACTTGATTGTAGTGATCGGGGAAACATCTTTGTGGGAGTCGGTTCCACCAATCAGCGGTCCGTGGGAGGAAGCTACACGAATGGAACTTACATCTCACCAATTAAATACAAAAGGAATGAGGGTGGTTCGCTACAGTGTCCGTGACATGGTGGTTCTAAACCGTGAAGGTTGGAACTGGTGGATCTAAGGAATACATGTAAGTAGGCTAGTAACCTAAGGACATTGTATTCTGCGTACTAAACCGCGTTGTGTTCAGTGAGACATGAGACTTCCTGGGGGTACACAGGTTCACCCGGAAGTCTACGAGACGTGTCTAATCTCTAAGTCATATCGTGAAAACGAGAATGAGACTTTTGCGAGCCTTTGCTGCATACCGTTTTAACCAACACCATCTAATATTCGTTAGCAGAAGTTCTTTGGCGGACAAGTGGGGTACTTACGCAAAATGTTGGGCATGGGTTACTAACTTCAGTAACGGGTCGCCAAATAATTTTTCTTGCTTTGGACAGGGCAAACAGAGAGTAAGCTACCTAACATAATTGAGAGCAGAATAGAAAGTGAGAGAGGCAGTAACAGGACAAACATTGCTTATTAAAAAGGATAGGAAATTGTGGAGAGCCATGATCGCCCATTTCCTGGAGGGATACAGTACATAGAACATGAACAAGAAAGAGTCTTGCTAGTGCAAAAATGTTTGGTCTAACCTTAAATATCTATTAAATATCTGTTAAATCTGTGGTTACATGAGCATGTAATGATAGTTTTCACTTGTTAACTTCGTTAAGTCAGACACAGGACCCTAATTGTAGGATCCCCAAAGAGGATCAAACTCCCAACAAGAGAGATGCAAGATTACAATGATCTGATGACTCGTGTATCTGTAAGAATTATAGGTTGTATTCATGGTTTTCCGACGAATGTGTATGAAATTAGTTGTTTGCTAACGTGTGTGTACATGCCAGTGTGAGTCTGTGCATAGTTTGTTCAGTTTAAATAATTGCTTCAACCAGATCGTCAATTATTCCATTATCTCCCCTGCTATCCCCATTCAGGGGCAACATTAAACTAACTCCATCCCAAACTCAAACCTGAAACCCGCCTTCTCTTCACTCCAACTGACCGACACCCTTTATATACTCTTTATCTTCAAGAGGGAGGATTTATCAATCGCTCCGCGTCCAGGCCCGGTGCGCAGATATAATTAAAGCCTCTTTGGGACTGCCGTCCGTTCGCTTTCGCTCCCGTCTGGCTCCACAATCCATCCATCCATCGTGTGTCGCTCAGTGGAAATGAAGACGTGACTGTGCGAGAGAAGTCGTCGTTTCTTTTCTTACCGATCCTTTGATCAATGATAAAGTTCCACGTGTGATTTCACAAGACAAGACCTGAATGAACGTAGAGTCATACGCGCTTAACATAAACCCGCGTCTGTGGCAGACCACCAGGATTTCTTTAATAACAGGTTTAGTTTTGGTAGAGAAATGTTTAGAATGAACAGAAAGAGTACAAATTTCTTTCCGTCGTTTGACGGAATAGAATAAATTTTAAAACATGACGTTGACTAAAGTTATTTATACTATTAGGTTGGTGCAAAAATAATGACGTAATAATGTCGTTTTTTGACGTTAAAAAATACGTCAAAAAACGACATTATTACGTCATTATTTTTGCACCAACCTAATAGTTCGTGACCGTCGCAAAGCTAGATAATCAAATACTAGATTTATTAGAAAATATATTCTATTTAAATAGAGAAGCAGTCATAAAGATGACTTCAAAGGATCTCATATTTTGACATTTGCTCTTTTCCTATCGCCCTGGGATTTTTGTCAGACAAAAAGGGAAATTAAAATTTGCGACACAAGTTTCATTCAAACTGTGTGTGCATGGAGATTTTCTAAGCGTAGCTTAGATGTAGCACAGGGCTAAAAATACAGGGCACCCAGTGAGGATCGAACTCCCTATCCAGTCGTAATTGATCTAGCGAGTCATGCTTGCTAGCCATTTCACCACACTGAGGTGCCCCTTATGATTTTCTAAGTTGAGCTTAGACGTGGCACAAGGTCGAAAGTATGGGGCAACGAGTGAGGATCGAACTCGCTTTTCAGTCGTCATTGATCTAACGAGTCATGATGGTTAACCGTTATACCACGCCGAGGTTACTCGTTATGATTTTCTAAGTGTAATTTAGATGTGGCACAAGGTCTAAAAGTTAGGGCACTCGGTGATGATCATCGAACTCACTATTGATCGAGCGAGACAAGTTTGCAAACCATTACACCACGCTGGGGTGCCCCGAGTGGTGTGTGTATGTACGTTTACGCATGTTTTAATCAAACGACCGATCTAAAAATATTTCTACAAAATTAAAAAAAATACTTTAGTAAATAATTTTATTTAATACTGAATAATTTCCGAAAAGTTCCATAAAATCTTGCAATTAGCTGATTTATTTAGGTTATAAAAATTAATGAGTTTTTGCTGAGAAATTAGTCGTGTCGTTTTTTTTCTTTTAATTTCATTCCGCTTGTGCCATTTTCACCTGAATTTACTTTTTGCGGCCATATTTTTTTTTAACACTTCCGCTGCTAACTACGGAGATCTTCCTTTTTCTTATCTTGTTCCAGCTGGCTAAGTACGGAAACCTACGTTTTTTGCATATGAGTGTCCCGTTGCGCCATCAATCGTAAAATATGGGAAATTCTAACTGTTCTATCATGCAAATTATTAGTCAGCCTCGATTTTTCTCTACGTCATGGTAGTTTCGTATCTAATTTGAAAATATTCCTGGCGAAAATGCGGCTAGCATGCAGATGCTCCCAGCACCCGTGACCGTATGTCCAAGGGCACCTAAAATTAATCCTGCCAATCGCCTGGTTTGTGGAATGAAAGCTCATGACTTGGTAGAAATTCCACCAACCAATAAGAAAATGTACCCTTTCAAGCCATGTAAAGTCGGCAAAAAAGCTGGACAAACGCTCAGAAACAAGGTACTTCTGCAAAAAGTGTGAAGTCCCACTCCACAAAGGACAATGCTTCAAAAGATATCATGTGTACACCCATTACTGATGTGGTAAGTCATTCCCAGGTATATCCATGAAAATGGAATGCTGTAAAACACACTGGTGCCAGTTTTCTGTGTAATAAAATATGTAGGTTGAAATTTGGCATTTTCTTTAAAAATGGCTGGCCGGATGGGGCCAGCACTGGGCAAATGAGTAGCAGTGAAAGTGTTAATTTTATCGTCATAAGTAATAAATCGGATATTTACTTTCCATTCTGCCTGATTCTACACCCCAATAAATAGATATGAATAGACTAATATTGATATATGATAGGTATAAATAGATTGTTATATGATAGCCATAAATAAACTGATCTAGCGAGTCATGCTTGCTAGCCATTTCACAACACTGGGGTGTCCCTTATGTTTTTCTAAGTCTAGCTTAGACGTGGCACAAGGTCGAAAGTATGGAGCAACCAGTGAGGATCGAACTCCCTATCCAGTCGTAATTGATCTAGCGAGTGATGCTTGCTAGCCATTTCACCACACTGCGGTGCCCCTTATGAGTATGAAGAGAGCGATATATCGTTAGATCATCCACAGTAAATTTACGTCCAAGTTCTTCCGTATCAGCTTTCTTGGCAATTCTTCTATTATCCCAATGTAAGATACTTAATATCAAACGTGATTAAAAAATCACTTCTTCTCACTAACGTCTTCTCATGACCTTTCACTCCCTGCAGGCCCCCGCGTCTTAGTAGCATTCTCGCCTTGCCTGGAATGAAACGATTAAAATAACATAGAATAAAACTAACTGAAATTTGCTAGACGATATATCTAAGCACTCATTTTAAACTAGCAAGCTTCGCTCGCTCACTATTGCTTTGCAAAGTAAGATATATTTTCTACTTGAAAGCTTTGAAACAAAAATTTTAAATGAACGTTTCATTCATAAAATGATTGTAAACATGAAATAAAACATTTGTATTTATTCAGATAGCTAAACATTAGAATTTTAGCCATTTTTAAACAAATGAAACGTGGTGGAACTGAATAACATTATGTTGACAAAAATAAAATACATATATATTTGCATGAAGGAAAAATATAACCAGTTAATTTTTCTAGGAAAAATTAGTTGTTTTTCTAAGGGATTAATGTTCACTATTTATGAAATGTTGTCGTAGGCGTTCAATATATTCGTTTAAAGAATATGGCTGTAAAAGACAGAATAAATTAATTAATCGGATGTTGGTGGGGTCAGGTTTGTTATAGTTAAGGAAAGTTTTACAAATTATAAATGCCAACTTGTTGAAGGCCAAGTAAAACGCAAATTTCGAACACTTTTCTGCACTATATAAGACACATATAAACAGAATTATTTTCGATATGCAAAACAAAACAATCATTGAATAAGAGAACAGTAATGAGGAAAATTAATTAATGTAATATACCGTGTAAAACCAATATGCAAATTAGTTATATCAGAAAACTGACATGGCCTAGAAGTCGATGATGTATAATACAGATATTTAGCCTTTAGCGAGTAAATTGTTATAAAGTAGATTTGGGCCGTTTTAGCACAAGAATTCTGGTGGTAAATTGAGCTCAAATGTCATATTTATATTGAAGAATTATTTAAAAGTTTAACATTTCAGCGTCTCCTCTCCATATTGATCATGTGTCGTTACATCAATAAACATCACTCTAACCCGATGAAGTGTTAAGTCGAAACACGAAACTTGATTCTTTTTTCCCCACTTTGTCATTAATTTTTGTAAATAGGCTTTGAATCGACAGAAATAATAAAATAATTATCGATAAGATACTAAATATTTCTCAATGGAGGTAAGAGAAAAGAATTATATTTATCGATTATTTTTTTATTTTTTTTATTTTTACTACACATATGAGTAAAGAGACAATTTGATGGACACAAAGCGGCTGATAAGTTATACTTTTCAATTTTTTTATTTTTTATTCAGTCGTTATTATTTTCAAATCTACGGTCTTCCCAAATTTTTTATATTACCTTTGAATCTTATTAAAGAAAAGTTCCTGCTGGAGGGCCCAAATTTTTCTTTAATAAGATTTCTTGAATATTCAGGCTGGTAGATGAAAATAAATAAATATGCTGTTTAACACTTCCGCTGCTAACTACGGAGATCTTCGTTTTTCTTATCTTGCTCCAGCTGGCTAAGTACAGAAACCTACGTTTTTTTTGCATATGAGTGTCCCGTTGCGCCATCAATCGTAAAAGACGGGAAATTCTAACTGTTCTATCATGCAAATTATTAGTCAGCCTCGATTTTTCTCTACGTCATGGTAGTTTCGTATCTAATTTGAAAATATTCCTGGCGAAAATGCGGCTAGCATGCGGATGCTCCCAGCGCCCGTGACCGTATGTCCAAGGGCACCTAAAATTAATCCTGCCAATCGCCTGGTTTGTGGAATGAAAGCTCATGACTTGGTAGAAATTCCACCAACCAATAAGAAAAGGTACCCTTCCAAGCCATGCAGAGTCTGCAAAAAAGCTGGACAAACGCTCAGAAACAAGGTACTTCTGCAAAAAGTGTGAAGTCCCACTCCACAAAGGACAATGCTTCAAAAGATATCATGTGTATACCGATTACTGATCTGGTAAGTCATTCCCAGGTATATCCATGAAAATGGAATGCTGTAAAACACACTGGTGCCAGTTTTCTGTGTAATAAAATATGAAGGTTGAAATTTGGCATTTTCTTTAAAAATGGCTGGCCGGATGGGGGCAGCACTGGGCAAATGAGTAGCAGTGAAAGTGTTAATAAATAAACGGAGCGTCTACTCAGATATTAGAAAAAGTAGAAAAGGTTTCTGCGATGATTAAATGAAAGCAGTTTTTGTTCTTGGAAGCGTTGCAATCTACAAGCCACTCGTCCTCATAATAGTGGTTAAATAGGTGAAGGAATGACTTGTAAAGTGTGTTTCATTAAGACGGATTATATATAAGGGTGTTTCATTAAGACGGATCAAAGTCAGCAGTAAATAAATCAGTGTTACTGGTGAAAATGTATTTATTTCTCTATTGGATCATGTTATTTAAGCCATGTCAATTATGTATGAAAAATAATAACGCCCAAATGTCCGCCAAATTTGAAAGAAAAGGAAAAAAATCATTAGACGCTTAAACGTAATTCACATTTAAAATCGGTCCAATTTATTGGAACACCCTTTAGATTGTAACGACTGCAAAACAAAATTTCTTTCATTTAATCCCCATAGAGAAGGTTTTCTGCCTTTCATCAGTATGGCTAATGTTATCCTCCTACGGAGCAGCTATTTGCCTTCTTGAGCACACGCACTGACATGAAGTGGAAGGATTATTTTGAATCAACTGATAGGTTTGCTGCTAGGAAAGTTGGTTCTATGTCTTGATATCTCTCATTCGTCCATGCATTGGATATTGTTTCTATATCTGGTCTGGTGCTATATATCTTGAAATTCTCGATAAAAACCAAAGAAAAGTCTGTAATGTTATCGCTCCTGACCTGGCACATCGACATCAACGCCACTTTCCCATCGCCATGACGTGTCTTATCTGTTTTTTCTATATTTTCATGGCAATTGTTCTGATGAGCGTTTCTCCTTGATACCTCGACCACATGAATTTAAACGTATTACTAGATTGGCAACTAGGTCTCACCATTCTACTGTTGAACTATGTAACTGTAAGTTCTATTCTAATAGTTCCACTTCTCGCCTGTAGAACTCACTTCCGGTTTCTTGCTTCTCAGGCACCTATATTCTTCAATATTCTTCAACGCCAATCACCTTCTTCTGTCTTCCTGGACACTTTTATTGTCCTTTCTCCTCACTAAAGTCTCCTCATTCTATTTCAGCGTCTTATTACTGATTAAAACATAAATCAAAATTAAAAACGAATCATATTAATAGATTATATTAACATAAGAGATAGTTTACGAAGCAACACAGAAGATGCATTAATCATTCATGATAATGAATCTGACCATAATCTCGATTTCAAAAATGCGGCTTCAATTAAAAGAGAATGCAAATTACTAAGTTCAAAATTTATAGAAAGTGCACTGATTTCAGAATCACCCGGATAAATCTGTATCCACTTTCTTACAATATTTCAATTTTCTTAACAAATATCCTGTTGTGGCAATGTAAGATATTTTTCTTTCATTATTTCTAATCATTTCACTCCAAGCAAAGTGATAATAGCTACTAAAACGCAATGGGTTACTGAGTCTGAAAGAAACTGAGAAAACGTTATTAAGAAGAACAGAATTCGAGAAGACTGTATATTATTGATACTGCATTTAAATGTGTGAAGATCGCAGTTGACGGGAATGCAAGAAGCCGGAAGGGAGTTCGACAAGTGAGAAGTGCTAGGAAAGAAACTATTAGCATAGAACTCACGATAGCATCTACAAATTTCAACAGTGAAATTATGCCACTCAGTTGCCAATCTAGTACTGTGATTAAATTCTTGAAATCGAGAAACCTCAGTGAAAGCTCCTCGAAGCAATTACCATGAAAATATTTAAAAAAAAGGCACAGCGATGGGACATGAGCCGACATACCAGGTCAGGGCCGATAGTTGTGGCAGCAAAGAATAAAAGTAAGACAGAAAAATAATTAAACAAAAGCGTTGGGAAACCTAATGATATCAACGAAGCTCTGCGTCCAAATGTTAAGAAATTGTTGTTGGTGTTGTTATCCGTTTTAGTATGACAAAAATTTACCTCACTTACCGCCTTCCATAGTTTTCCTTGCTTTTACGTCGTAATATTTTCGAATATATTTTCGAGCGTTCACTCTTTCTAAATTTGAACACATAACGTTATTTTTCTCCACGTGACTTCGCCGTAAAAGTACAGATTACTGAATAAAATTTCTGCATTTTGTCTTGATAAAGTTCCTCGAACAACGAAACGGGTTGACATAAAAGGTTTCCTCTTGTCATTTCTTTTATTAATATTGTCTTTACAGATACATTTGCTTATATATGAATTTGTACACACACAAAAACAAACACACGCATATATATACATATATATATATATATATATATATATATATATATATATATATATATATATATAGAGAGAGAGAGAGAGAGAGAGAGAGTGATAGATAATAAAAAGCAAATAAAATATGTCCGATTAAAAAACTGAAAATCCAAAATATATATATATATATATATATATATATATATATATATATATATATATATATATATATAAAGAGAGAGAGAGAGATAATAAAAATCAAATAAAATATGTCCGATTAAAAAACTGAAAATCCGTTAATCCTTTCTTTACTATTCAGATACGAAACTAAGCAGATGTGCCTTTAGAGAAATCTGAACGAGTGAGTGTGCTTTACAAGCAAATAGAGCCTTGCATGATCGTGAAGCTCTTCAAGGCCGAGAGGTTAACGCACGCTGGATCAAACGGAGAGAACGCAGGTTCGAATCCTGTCTGAGAGCGCATTTTCTCCAATACGTTTTCTTACACAGACTTACAGATGGAATGTATATATTGTTTTAAATAAAATGCAGCGTCTACTCAAATACCGTCATCCCCTAAAATGAATAGGGCTGTTAACCGTTAACTGTTAAAATATGAAAACTGTTTACGTTAGGTTAAGTTTCGGAGCAGAAATGTTGCTATGACTGGATCGTTTAACAGCAAATCAGCACGTGATGCTTTATGGCGGCTTCCGCATGGGATACAGGTTCGATTCTTCTCGGAGGCCGCATATTTTCTGCGAAATTTCTTGAATATTCAAGCTGGTAAATGTAATTCATTCTGTTTAATTAAAAACAGAGCATTTACTCAAATAAGATGTACCCATAAAAATAACGGATTATAAACAGAAAACATATTAAAATATTTGTCGGATTTAATCCATTTCATATAACATGTTGTCATTGTTTACGTTAGGTTACGTTTCGGAGCAGAAACGAATTATCGAGAAAGATCGTCGAATGTCTGTGTTTATAAGCAGTAATTTGAGCTTTACTAAATCGGAATTCTTCTGTGGTTGAATTGGTTAACAGCACGTCAGGCTATAGTTTTCTGCATGGGATACAGGTTCGATTCCTGTCAGAGGACGCATATTTTCTGCGAAATTTCTCGAACATTCAGGCCGGTAAATGTAATTCATATTGTTTAATTAAAAACAGAGGATTTACTCAAATAAGTTATATCCATAAAAATAACGTATAAACAGAAAAAATACATATTATGAAATGGACAAAGTCCGACAATTATTTAAAGACATTTTTATCTTTAACATTCTTTTTATTGATACAAATACTTAAGTAAATGCTCTGTTTATAATAAACAGTACTAATAACATTTACCGGCCTGAATGTTCGAGAAATTTTCATAGAAAATATTCGTCCTTCGACAAGATGCGAAACTGTATCCTATACGGAACCAACGTATAGCCTGACGTGCCTTACCGCACGGCCACAAAGGATCGCTCGGTTCGCAAGGTCGAATTTACTATTTATAAACTTCAATTTTCCATTTAATCTCTCACGTACATTCATTTCTGCTCCTGGCGTACCAAATGTAAACAAATGACGTCACATTATCAAATGAACAAAGTCCGACAATTATTTAAAGACATTTTTATGTTTAACATTCTTTTTATAGATACAATTATTTAAGTAAATGCTCTGTTTATAATAATCAGTATTAAACATTTACCGGCCTGAATGTCTGAGAAATTTTCATAGAAAATATTCGTCCTTCGACAGGATTCGAACGGTAAGCCACGTCAGGCTATATAACGGTTCCATGTAGGATACAGGTTCGAATCCTGTCGAAGAACGAATATTTTCTTTGAAAATTTCTCGTACATTCAGGCCGGTAAATGTTATTTAATACTGTTTATTATAAACAGAGCATTTACTTAAATACTTGTATCTATAACGTTAAACATAAAAATGCCTTTAATAAATAAATTGTCGGACTTTGTCCATTTCGTAATATATGACGTCATTTGTTTACATTTGATACGCCATGAGCAGTTATGAATATTCGAGATTCATGGAAGATTGAGTTTATAAGCAGTAAATTCGACCTTGTCTACCGAGCGCTTTTTTGTAGCCTAACGGTAAGGCACGTCAGCGTAAATGACGGTTCCGTATAGGATGCAGGTTCGAATCCTGTCAAAGAACGAATATTTTCTATGAAAATTTCTCGGACATTCAGGCCGGTAAATGTTATTTAATACTGTTTATTATAAACAGAGCATTTACTTAAATACTTGTATCTATAAAAAGAATGTTAAACATAAAAATGTCTTTAAATATGTATGTATGAATGTATGTATATTACATTACAATGAGGTAGTTGTAGCAAGAGCGTCTAGAAGGTCATTACTCCCGAGTAATGAGTCCGTTGATCACTCGTTGTCTCAAACTGGTTGTCTCCTAACCCCTCTATTTAGTGCAAGTACATCCCGGTTTTTCTGGCAAGATTTATTATCCGTTTTGCCGGACTAACGGAAAGTCACGTAATAACAATCCAACAATAAATGTCCTGCTAATTATACATCTAACTATCTCTACAGCATTTCAGAGAATTAGTGTGGAAATCGTATGATGCTTGCTTGCTTGTAATTTTGTTCGGACAAATAGAGGTTTCGAACGATCGATTGCGGGAAAATCGATGATGCAACAGCAGGTTCACAACAGTTATAGCATATACATTTATTCGGAGTCAATTTACGTCACTATTCCATTTATTTATTTATTTATTTATTTATTTTATTTTATTTTTATTTATTTATTTTATTTTATTTTTATTTATTTATTTATTTTTATTTTTTTTTGCAAACGTTGGTTGAATACAAAGTTCATATGTTTTACACTATACAAGTTATTTAATGTCTAATGTAGACATTGAAAAATTTCTATTTTCATTCGAACATTTTTTTTTAAGCAAAAGCAATTTAAATGTTTTTCTTTAAAAATAACTATTTTCTTTGTTTAATTTAATTGCTGGATGTTAATTTAAAACGTTCATCATTATTTTCCGCACCTGACAACACCTTTCTCTTATATTATGTGGTTAACAAAATTTCCCCGTCAGTTATGTGCCATGTGTGCTACACACTTAGGAGATTGTGTATCTTTCGATACATGACTGACGAGGCAGGTTGTTCCTGCAGTAGATTGCCATTTCTTTCTACAGTAGACCAGTTGGCATCGACGTCTATAGAACCCGGCCTGTCCTGCTATTTACCCATAGCTTGCGGAGGTGGGGCGGAGAAGAAAAGGATTCATACCTTTCTCAAGGGTATTAGCATGTAATGTAATGGATTCGACTGGAATTCGAGCTCGGCTCTCCGATTCCTCAATCCGAGCCGCTATCCATTACTCCACCGTGGGTTAAATAGGAGGTGAAAATGATCTATCTCGCTTTAAGATTCTTGGTAAAAGACAATCCTGAATTTAAAATTAGCTTGAAGGAAAAGATTCATAATTTTCCCAAGGGTATTAACACGTCAGTCAGTCAGTTATGTGCCATGCGTGATACACACTTAGGCGATCATGTATCTTTCGATATATGACTGACGAGGCAGATTTTTTCCCGCAGTAAGTTGCCATTTCTTTCGGAGAGGTAGACCAGTTGTCATCCAAGGCTATAGAACCCGGTCTGTCCTGCTATTTACCCATAGCTGGGAAGAGAAGAAGAGGATTCATACCTTTTCTAAGGGTATTAGCAAGTAAAGGAATGTAATGGATCCGACTGGAATTCGAACTCGGCTCTCTGATTCCTCAATGCGAGCAGCTAATTAATGCGAATCCCACTTTTGCATGATCTCAACTCCCCTGCCGCAAACGATCTTCCCGTCGTCATTTCTGCCTCCCTGTCAACAGCTGATAAATTTTAATATGAGGAATTATTCTGGGCTGGTTTGTTTGGACGAGTACAGCCATCTTTTTCTTGCTATCACGACGTTTGGATTGTTGTACATTCCGGTTTTCTTTAGCTGTCTGCCCTTGTTGCTAACTTACCTTAAATTTCAAGTTACCTATAAGAACATCAGTTCGCTTAGCCTTATTCTAATTGATAACAATAGCTGTTATATGCATGAAATCCTTGATTTGCTACAATCAAAGCAGTAAATGAAGGTTGTCTTGAATGGCTACTCTTCTAGATCTCTCTATCCAAATGCAGGTGTCCTCCAAAACCTCAGATCTTCTTTGTTCCTAATTTTTATCAACGACCTTCCAGATGCCTTCACTTCTCGAATCGATATCTATGCTGATAACAAAACTATTTACTCATGGCTTAACCCTAGAACACTAACCATGGGTATATAGTACCCTGCGCAAATTTTCCTATTTTTAATTACAATTTTCAGTACCTGATTTTCTTACCTAAATAATGTTTTTCACTTCCTATTAATGCTAACTCAAAATACAAAGGTTGAAGTGCCTGCGTGTAAAATATTACAAATAAAGATTTATATTTAATATATATATATATATATATATATATATATATATATATATATATATATATATATATATATATATATTAAATTTTCAAAATCGGGTATGATATACCCATGGTTAATAGTGGTGTAACTTTAATTGATGGTTAGTGTTCTAGGGTTAATGATAACTCAGATAGGTTCGATAAAATCAAATTATCAACTGATCTTGAAAATGACGATCAATCTGGGCCAAGAAATAGCCGTCCTGGATATAACAAAAAATGCATCCGCGTCCTGGGTACGATAAACTACATTCGACAGTAAGGTCTCTGATCAGGAGGTTTTGAGGAGCGTGGAACCACCACTTAATTGTTGATGTTCCAAGATGCACCCTGATCCAGGGTGGTAGCACCTGTTAGGATCCCAGCTATGGACAAATAGTTAACCCCAAACTGGGGTCAAAACACTATGAAAGTGTAAAAATAGGTTTTAATATCAGCAATACATTATTCCCAGCAATATATCTTTGAATAAAATATTACCAGCAATAAATTATTGAAAAAAAAATATTACCAGCCATAAAAAACTTGTCGGCATTAAATAACACACTGAGGTTGATATTCCGTGAAACAAACCAAATCAAATCAAATTAAACCAAAAATGGTTTGTTAATTTTCACGCCTCCAAAACTAAACTGCTCTCTTTTAATCATCTTGGATAACCTTCCATCAGTATGACCGATGCTAACCTCCAGGAGAGTGACTCATTGTACCTTCTCGATTTAACATTTTTCAATATGAATTAGAACAATCTGATCTGGCGTTAGAAAAATTAGTTCACTGCGAGACAATTTTTCTCAACATAGTCTGCTATTCGTTCGTAGATTGAATTATTCTTGTAACCTAGTAAAGGTTACTGAATGAGGAATAACCAAAACGAAGGTTGGAAATGAAATGGTAATCTTTATAACATCAACAAAATACAATACTCGCCAGCGGCGTGAAGTAGGTAAACCACTGCTAGTGGTGGACTACTTAGACAACATATTATCCCAACTTACATTAGTGCCAATGTAGTCATGAGGATTGGGACATAACCATTAATGTTCATAGGTATGGTATATAAGAAAAAGACTGTGAGAAACTTATAATTGAGAAGGGTTGTTTATTTGCTAACTTCTTTTTTTATAATGATTTTTACCCTGTACAAAGCCCGAGGATCACTCTATGTGGAGAGTTACTCAGTTTATGCGGATATGTAGGATAACTGTTAACCCTAGACTTGATTGTAGTGATCGGAGAAACATCTTTGTGGGAGTCGGTTCCACCAATCAGTGGTCCGTGGGAGGAGGCTACACGAGTGAAACTTACATCTCACCAACGTAGCCTCCAACGTATTCCTGAGGATTGGGATATACCCATTAATGTTCATAGGTACTGTATATAACAATTTTATTGCTACATTGGGTCTGATGCTTTTGCTGTTTATCTGAAGATTCTTGACAAAATCCAGAGAATTTGCAATGTTATCGATCCTGACCTGAGACTTTGATTTCAGTCACTTTTCCATCGCTTCCCTGTGCCTTGTCTATAAATGGTATTCGTAGCTGACATCTTGGGTTGCCATTCTTCCTAACGATTATGTATTCACTCTTCTTACAATTGATAGTCCTTTCTTCTCACTTTCATTTACTACCTTTTTAAGTGTCCCTACAGTTTTTTTTTCTGTGTCTGTTATCAACACTCTGTCATCTGCATCATAGTGTCCAGAAATAATAAATCCTGATAGGAGAACTAGAATCTTCTCGCTGTATAGGGTAAAATTTTCTGGTGAGAAAGATATTAAGACTATATTTTTTGCTCAGTTGATTTTCTATCTATATGTAAGCTGATTTTCCCACAGTAAATGTACTGGATTTTTCTAATATTTTTTTCCTGAATCAAGTTTTCCAAGAAGTTCAAACAGAACTTTATGTCGTACCGTGTTTGTATCTCCACTTGTTTGAATCAACCAACCTTCGCACAAGTCAAATAATTATGGTACTTAAATTCAACAGTTTGAGTTTTTTGTTGACGTATTAGCGTTATAGGCAACCTGTTTTCTCGCTGTTCTCTTGCCCGTCATATTGAGTTTTTGTGCCTCGTTAAAACATTTCACGACAATGGAATGACCAATGCAAGTCAATGGAATGAACATATGATATGTGTGCACCATATTTTTATATCCACCATAAGATTAAGGCTCAAGTCATATAATGTTTCGATACTTTCGTACAAATAATACATTTAAAACGGCGCAAAAAGTGATATTCTACAACTAACAACTACAGCATATCCAGTAAAAAAAAGCGGCAAATTTAAATGACCAACAAAATCGACAAAACGATGTGAACATTACAATCATTTCAATAAGGCTTACTCTAAAGCACAAATCCACAAACTGAGGCAGGAATTTGCTGGTCAACTTTAATGCCTCAAAAACAAAACTGCTCTCTATTAATCACCACAGAGATCCTTCCCTGTCCTCCATTAGAATGTCTGACGCTCAACTTCTCGAAAGTACTTCTCTGCGGCTGCTCGGTCTCACGTTGACTGCTGACCTGAGATGGAACAAATACATTGAGTCAATTGCTTCGTCCCCGCAAGGAAAGTTGGCTCCCTGTGCCGCGCCAGGAAATTTTTCTCCTCGGAATCGATCCTCCAGATCTACAAATCAACAATTCGCCCGTGCATGGAGTATTGCTGCCATATATGGATTGTAGCCCCTTCTGTTTGCCTCGGGGTTCTTGATAGGCTCCAGAGGCGGATATACAATATAATTGGCCCTGATCTGGCATCTCGTCTACAGTCACTTTCGCACAGACACGCCGTCGCCTCTCTCTATCTGTTTTACAAATACTTTCACAGCAATTGCTCCGAGGAGCTGCATTCGCTGGTTCCCAGACTTCATGAATTCAAGCGCCCTACGAGGCTGGCATCCCTTTCACTGTCAAAACTCCTAAATGTAGCCGTCTCTTCTACTCCAATAGCTTAATGTATCGCACCTCTCGCCTGTGGAACTCCCTCCCTATACCACTTACCCTGAGAGCTATAATCTCCAGCTATTCAAATGTAATGTCAATCGACATCTCCAGTTGCCTTGAGCTATCCACTACCCTTCTCCCCATCCTTTCCTCTATCACTCCCATCTGATCTTGCTCTAAATTTTCTGTAACCCCTTGCGTCCTAATGGCTTCTCGCCTTGCTTGGAGTGAAACGCTTAAAAAAAGAAAAAAACTTGACGAATTGAGAAAGACTGGAGAGTTGAAACATTGTTATTAAATACGATGATTATTCTTGGACAAAGATAGCTTTGTAGCTACCAAAATTGTCTGCATGAAGGTTTTTATGAATAATAAAATAGAAAACCTTAGAGCTACACTATTGATTTTCCGGCAACTGATTGTCTAAACACCTCTTTTCATTCGAAAGAAAAATTAATAAAGAACACTTGAATATTTTTCTGCTCTCATATTTCATTCACTACAGGGTGCCCAATAAAAAAAGCGGCAAATTTATTCTTCAAGAAAATATACCAGCTCTAATTGGTTTATCTCAGTGGCCCTCTAAAAGTCCAGATTTTAATGTTATGATTACTGTATCTGGAGTATACTCCTAACTCACTTGCAAAACAGTCTTCGTGACATCGTCGATATTGATTCATTGAAGTGGAACTTAACTGAAGCTTGGAATGAAATCCCTTTCTGGCACTATCTGTAAAGATACCCCCTCCTGGTTACCACGCTTACAACTTTGTATTGACCATTCAGGCAAACATTACGAACATTTACGATAATTTGCTCATGAATCATGATAGCTAAATGAATTTATTTCTGAATTTACCACTTGTTTATTGGGTGCTGTTCTCAATTTAATGGTTTCGCCATTGTATTCTGGTACTCGTCGTCTTCGTCTAAAATGTAATTTTTCTTCGTTCCGTAACTTTCTCTCAGTCTAAGCCTCTTGCTCTGTGCTTTGAAGTTGATTTCCCTTACTGATAAGCATCGGCCGAAAGTAAATGTTTCGTATTCATTTTTGTGACAGGTCCTGCTTTTTTCAATTTAATGGTTTCGCCATTTTATTTTAGTACACGTCGTCTTCGTCTAAAATGTAATTTATCTTTGTTCGGTAACTTTCTCTCAGTCTGAGCCTCTTGCTCTATACTTTGAAGTTGATTTCCCTTACTGAAAAGCATCGGTCGAAGGTAAATGTTCCGTATCCATTTTTGTGACAGTTCATGCTGTTTTCATTTTAACAATACTTCAACTGACTGATATTACTACAATACTCGGAAACAAGTGGCCAAGCTGAAGATGAGAAATCTTATTGATTTGCAGTGCGACTTCAGGTCGAAACAGATCTGGTCGATGATGCTCTTTTTTAATACGGCATTTAATTTGTGTTTTTCAGGTACACACCAACATCTGTTGTGACTGTCTTAAAGGATGTTTCAAACTGGAATCACCACCTTCCTTTTTCATTTCTAGGAAGGTAGATCCCGTGAACATACGACTTCGGATGGTGCATACCGTTACATGTAAGTATTTTATTTCTTATAATAGATCTACCTTCACATTAGTTTACTTATTTACATATTAAATCCGTCTGTAAAGACGGTATGATATCCGAAATTTCCTCAAATCTTGAACATCATAAAGCAGCACTGTATCCATTTAAGCGCGCCTCTGAATATACATCAATGTGGTCGTTCAGTGTTCGTCTCGGTCTGTGTTCAAATCTAGGCCAAGGTTAGATTTAGAATGATGACACACAGCCCAATCCTTGGGAAAATATGAGGAATGCGATTGTCGTAAATGGGGAGAAAATCGATCTTGCACTTAAAGATGCCATAAAAGCACACGCCCATTCAAGGCATTTTGAGGGGAAAAAATGGTTGAAAATAAAGGATTGAGATGCTGCTGCCTTTATAAAATTATTTCTATAAAATTTTATTTCGCACGCTTTAATAATAATAATAATAATAATAATAATAATAAGAAGAAGAAGAAGAAGAAGAAGAAGAAGAAGAAGAAGAAGAAAAAGAAGAAGAAACAGTAAATGGTATTGACCCAATATTTAGACGAACAACGGGTTGAGGTTGTTAACTATATCGTGCGCTGTTGTCCAATCCTATCACAGAAAGAATACAAAGATCAATTTCATAAGAATGGGCGGTATATTTATTGGAAAATATGCCAATACCAGTGTGTCATATGCTGAAAAGTGGTATAAAGATTATCCTGAACCAGTTACAGAAGGCCATGAGGTTACTATTTTAAGGACTTTATCATTTATTCTGAAAAAACAACTTATGAAAGCTATGTTTTCCACTTCTTTCTTCTGTGACCAGACATAGCAATTAAAGAATAAAAAAATATGTATTCTCATAGATAGTGCCATCAGATGTAAATATATCTGTTGAAGAATATAGCAGAATTAGTAAATAAAAGGATATTGAAATTGGGAAATTTGAGCCGCTTAAAACTACAGTCGTATCTATAATAATTGTAGCACCGGGTACAATCAAAATAAGCACATATATGAACATTAATCAAACCCCTGGTACCCCAAATTCAGAAATGGATAAAAGATTCTGCGCTATGTGAATCTGTCGCATTCATAGGATCTCGTTCATGTGGCATTTGATCCTGAATAGTTCATGCGTATCCCCACGTTTCTGGGTTCGACCCAGAGTTTCTTGATATTAAATGAGAGACTAGCCTACCAACTAAGTGACACTAGGATATAACTATACGTAGCCTTATATGGCCACCATGACAATGCCCAATTTGATAAGGGTATACAACGCACATGCATCACAGACAAATGCGTGCAATATGGTAACAGGCTTTAAAAAAAAAAAAACAGCGCCTGATCTTTCGAATTTAGGCAATGTTATTGATACCTGCATATCGGGTAGCTCAGTCTTTCAGACGATCTAAAAATATATTTGAATTGACTCACAAGTCACCTAGGCTACCTCATCCCTCAAACTTTAAAAAAAACACGTTCTTGACAACCGGCCACAATATTCCATGTACAGAAATGCAAAATACTTCAGACTTTAGGGGACATACCCAACTACTTATAGTTAAGTAACTGACAAACAGATTTGTGGTACAGAAGGGAATATTTACTGCAGCCCATATTAATTAACAAAGATAATACGCAAACATGTTAGTACCTCAAAACATTTAAGATCAAAAGCCACGACAGCCGGTATAGCATCAGGACATTTATTATAATTATGTTTCTTCATTTCAGTACGTACTCAGATAATATCTGTTCATAAATACATGGTTACCGTGTCACAAGCAATCGTCTTTTTAATCCATATCACCTCAGGTAAGGCAATAAAGCCACAAAGACACAAAGGTTTACAAGGCGTTGAAGAATTAGGAACAGAAACATTAGTAATAAGTAGACAAAGAAAAGAGTAATCAGAAGGACAGTAGATAACAATTGACATTGCATTTAAATTTTTGCAGGTTAAAGTTGGCTGGAGAGCATAGAGCCGGAAGGGAGTTCCACAAGCGAGAACTTCGAGAGAAGAAACTGTTAGCATAGAACTTACGGCTACATCTAGCCAGCTTAACTGTAAATTGATGAGATCTTGACGCCAGTCTAGTACTGCGCTTAAATTTAAAAGTTCAGGTACCATAAAGAAGCGTTCATCCGAATAATTACCCTGAATGTATTTATAGAAAAGACAAGAGAGCCAACCTTACGGCGGTTGCAAAGTGACTGAAGCCGAGTCGCCAGATCAGGATTGATGATACTGCTGATTCCTCTTTGGATTTTATCAAGAAATTCGAGGTAAATATCAGGGTCACTGGATGATATACGGCAGTAATATTCTAAGCGTGGACGAATAGTAGGCATATAGATATGCCTTTGGTATAATGTAATTTTCCCTTGATTCTATGCGTTCATCATTTTCTAGATTATTCTTGCAATTTCTAAGAAGTTTCTTTTCTACAACTGTTCTGTAGATCAATTAATAACAATTTTTTTATCTATGTCTCGTTTCGTTCAGGCACTGTACCAATCACACCATCTCACCAAGACAATACGGAAACATGTTAAAACCCCCAAAACATTTAAGATAAGAAGGCACAAGACCTGTTATAGCACCAAGACATCTATTATAATTATTATAGCTTCATGACAGTATTTTCTCAGATAGGATGTGTGTGTGTGTGCGTGTGTGTGTGTGTGTGTGTTCAAATGTAGCAACCGCCTGCTTAAAAATGTAAGTGAAGGAAATATGTATGATTTAGTGTCAACGCGGGACTGTGTGGACATCTAACGTGGCCAGTAGATGATAGAGGGAGAGAAGTATTGAATGTGTCCATGTGAGACTGTTTGGGTCTGCGTAAATATTTCAGCTTTGGGGATGGTTCAATACCCGCAGCATCGGTGAATAATAAAATTAATTCCTGGATTATTATTAACCTGGCCGTTGGTTTCGAAAACGAACCCCAATCTGTGGTTGACTGGGTCAGGAAACGGCTTGTGAATTTTAATGAAATCCAAAACGAAACTTCTGTCGTTTACTCACCATAGAGAAACGTTCCTATCAGCCTGGTTGATGCTCTACTTCATGAGAGCACTTCAATGCGCCTTCTTGGTCTCACGTTCTCCACTGACCTGAGGTCGAAACAACTACATTGAATCAATGGCTGCATCTACAGCAAGGAAATTTGGTTCTCTGTGTCGCGCCAGAAGGTTTTTCTCGTCTGAGTCCATCCTTTACATCTACAAATCTACCATTCATCCATGCAAGGAATACTGATGCTATATATTGTCTGGTGCCTCTGCTGATTATCTCGAGTTTCTCGACAAAATCCAGACAGATACACAATGTGATCGGTCCTGACTTGGGGTCTCAACTTCAGTCATGTCCACACTGACGTAATGTAACTTCTCTCTGTCTTTTCTATGAACATTTTCATGGTATCTACACTGACGAGCAATTTTCACTGGTGCTCTGAGTGCATGAATATAAGCATCCTACTAGGTTGGCATCGCGGTCCCACCATTTTTCTGTTGAAATAGTTAAATATTACTGCCTATTCTATTCCAACAGCTTCTTAAGTCGCACTTCCCAACAATGGAACGCCCTTCCTCTTACTTGCTTCCCTGATAGCTATAAGCTTCAAAAATTTAAGTGTAATATCAATCGACATCTTCTGTTGCCTTGATCCCCGTTCTTCTTTTTATCCTCCTCCGTTTTATTTTATTCTTTCCACCACTACCCCCCTTCATATACTCAGTCTTTTCCCTTACTTACAATCTCTGTAGCCCCTTGCGAACTCGTAGCACTTCGCCTTGCTTGGGGTGAATTACTTAAAATAAAAGGTTAATTTTTTTTTAGTTATATACATATTTAGAAACCGCTTTGAAAGCGCCACGTCGGTTCTCATTGGCTAGTACCCTTGTATCCTGGTTAGAAGCAGCTCTTTCTGGTTTACTTGCTAGAATATCACGGTTGTATCCTGGACGGGATGGTTTATGATTGGTTGGTCGTAATATGATTTAATATCTTGGCGCCTCTGAATATATATCTTTTAGGAGATGGTGAGAATGTGGTTATTTTTTTTGTTCTTATTTATTTGTTTTTGTCACTACATATACATGTTTACAAGAATGCATCTGTCTACGATATGATCATATGAAAAGTTTCAATGCTTGTAGACATTGTGTAGCAAAATGTCCAATAGGATGCGGCGTCTCCAACTGAGGGTAAAAGCCTATGAAACAAACGGAGTTTGATATGACAAGACTGGGACAGATATGAACAGACTGAGATAGATATTAACATGTATAGATATTGAGAGACAGATATCGATAATAACAGGGATAAATATGAAAGGAATTAATATGGATATTAACAATGGGATATAGCTGTTAAGTGGGATAGACATTAAATGACCGAGATAGATAGTAACTGGAGTAGATATGAACAGAGCGATATGAATAGAACATAGATCGATATGAATAGAACTAGATATGAAGAGATAGATAGATAGATAGATTCTGTTCTTAGATTCTGTTCTTAGATTGATTGATTCTGTTCTTAGATAGATAGATAGATAGATAGATAGATAGATAGATAGATAGATAGATGAACAGACTGAGATAGATAGATATGAACATACTGAGATAGATAGATAGATAGATAGATAGATAGATAGATAGATAGATGTGAATATACTGAAATAGATAGGAACAAAGTAAGATATATAGACAGACAGACAAACATCTTCACATTTTATAAATGTAATAATGTACATATATACAAATGTAGAGAGAGGGGGAGAGAAAGAGAGAGCGTCAATAAATCTATCGATAATGATTGGAATTCTGATTCCGCAGGCATGTCAGTATCGAATCGAACTGACCTGCAGTACCAGAGGTCGTTAGTTGAATCTGTATAAAGGTCAGGTTTTCAATGTTGAATTGAACGGCGGATAAACCCATTTCCCGCGGTGTTTGACAGAACTATTTAACCAAAGTCAAAAGAAGAAAAACAAAAACAAAAGCGTAGCCTTAGGCCCGCGCTATAAACAGAATCGTTCCACAACTCCGGTATTTTACCAACAAACATCCAGTCCCACAGAAACAAAAATAAGGATTCTTTTTTTTTATTATTATTATATGTTCTATGATTGATGTTAACTTAAGCCAATAACGCCGGTGCGTAGATATCAGAAAATGAAATGAATGACGTAAGTAAACGTCTTAGATCGAATATCTCCAGGAAATTTTCAGTTTTCCAATACAGAATGCAAAAGCCATGTAAGTGAACGGAGTTTGATGATGGAAACTTACTTTGGAATCGATACGAGGCTTCGATGATTAAACCTTAATTTTTCTTTTATTATTATTATTATTATTATTATTATTATTATTATTATTATTATATCCTTTGATTTCTGTTCTATGCACATTTCCTGCAGAGTCCCAACCAGCGACCTAACTGGTTTCATGACAGTTTCCACTGATCATTTTTATAAAAATAAACAAAAATTGAATAATCTAAGATCACACACATTTCCCATAGATAAATCTCTTGTAATGTGTGAGCTGTACTTGTGAGTACTTTTTTTTTAATTCTTTAAGGTATTGGTTACCAGCAATCACTTCAAAGAGTCTATCAAAACCATTTCCATTCAATCCGAGTACTCCAACAACTGAATTTATTGATGTCCTCATGTACCACATTTTGTAGATTTCCATTTTAAGTTCCTTGTATTTTGATAGTTTTTTTTAGACATTACAGATTGCAGGAACTCTAATAATAATATTAATAATAATAATAATAATAATAATAATAATAATAATAATAATAATTATTATTATTATTATTATTATTATTATTATAGAGTTCATCTTTTCTGATAGGCGTCTACAAGGCATATGTTTGGTTCCTGTGACATTATTTTGAACCGTAATGAAAAATGAAATTAGTTTCGCTTGTTAGGTTTCCTCTGTATAGCCATATTTATCCCGATTTATCTAACATTGCTTCGATTTTTCTTCTCAAGTGTTCAAAAAAATTTTTTTTTTTTCTATTCTTACGTTCTTATTATTGTATCACCTGGTTACTATTATTATTTATTGATTGGTTGATTGATTGATTGATAAAGCAGCCAGTCAAAAAATCGATTTTGCGTTACAAATATCCAAGGCTCAAGAGCCCTATCATGAAAATCCAGTCTGATAAGGGTATAAAAGTCTCTGCTACCCACGCTTGACTTCACCAAGTGTTATGGTGACCTACCTACATGAGAATGAACACTTCCTCCTTTTATAAATACCAGCCTGCGAGACTTCCTACGGGAGACAGTTGACACGCAGTCTCTGACTGTGTGCGACTTCTGTCGAACCCGCTGCTTTGGCAAGAGAGGAACCCGGATGAAGCTATGCCGAAAGGCAGAGTTTCGTCCGGGAAGTTAGACAGACCCAAACCCGCTAATGCGGGTTCTGTGTGGATATTTTTGGCCGAGCCTACGGGCCCGGAGAACCCACGGTAAACTCGACTTTGAACCACATACACCCCGCGTGGGGAGGCAGTGTAACCTGATAGTTTGGATGGACACTTCTATCTGCTGACTAATCACACTCTTACTTTGTATATATCTGTTATTTCGATACACTTGTTTAACCTACCTTCATCATCCTGTGTCTTTCTTTCTTGTCCCTAACAGGCCACAACACCAAGACGTCGTTAGGTGGCGCTGTTAAAGAGCTATAAGAAAAACGGGACACTTCCTTTCTTTCTCTTTTCTCTCTTTTCCTCCCAGCGTGTAGTAGTGACAATACCAGTATGGAACGATGTGCGGGTGATATAAAGCGAGCGTACATCACCTACACAATTCCTACATTTTAATGTCTTCTTCCTTTTACATGAATACTAATGTATGTTCCCTCCTTTATTACTCAGTTATATAAAAACCCATGAAAATAACGCCTTGTTGAAATTTATTTCGTTTCCTTTCATATCTGCTAACAAGGATGACCTGTCATTTATATCTTATTTTTTGCTACTGCTTTTGTTTAAACTAGGAACACATACTACAACAACAAGTTCATGCATCACACACAACGTGTGCGATATAGTATCAGAGTTCTTTAACCTATAATAACAGCAGTGCATAAACTTAAAGGTTAGGCCAGTTAGAAATAAGTTGGTTAACAGTCCACCCAGACGGTCTCCAATTGAAAGTTATCCAAAGTCTCTCGATGTGACTCTCAAGTCATTTTTCTTTTGGGGTAGAGGTAAACATTTAATTCCAAGCAAGGTGATAATGCCACTAAGACGCAAGGGGTTACTTGAGAAGGAAAGAGATCGAGAAGATTTTAGTGAGGACAATAAAAGAACAGGTTTCAGTAAGAAAGAAGATGACGATTGAAGTTGTATTTAAAATTTTGAAGATTGTAGGTGGCAAGGAAGCAAGAAACCATAGTATGACACAAGCAAGGAATGCCAGTAAATAACCGTTCTGGGTATGACGATAAACTACATCCGGCAGCAAGGCCTCTGATTCGGAGGTTTTCAAGTGCGTGGAACCACATCTTAATTGCTGTTGTTCCCTGGTCCACTCTAACCAGCGGCAGTAGCACCTGTTAGGGCTCTAGCTATGGGCAAATAGTTAACCCCCAAAGTGGAGTCAGAACACTAAAATAGGTTTCAATACCAGTAATTCATTTTTTTTAAATTATTACTAGCAATACATTTTTGAAAAATAAATTATTAAAAAAAATTACCAGCAATAAAAAATATTGTCGGCATTAAATAATTCATAGAGATTGATATGCCGTAAAACATAACAAGCCAAACCAGTATATACTGAGATAGATAGATAGATAGATAGATAGATAGATAGATAGATAGATAGATAGATAGATAGATAGATAGATTGAAAGTGACTGGGCTTGATAGATCGATAGATAGATTAGAAGAGACTGAGATAGGTAAATAATAGATGGATTAGAAGAGACTGATATATATATATATATAGATAGATAGAGAGAGAGAGAGAGAGAGAGAGAGAGAGAGAGATAGATAGATAGATAGATAGATAGATAGATAGATAGATAGATACCACCAGTAATAAAAATATTGTCGGCATTAAATAATTAAAATAATCCATTGAACTTGATATGCTGCAAAACAAAACAAACCAAACCAAACCAGAAAATAAACTGTTCCACCCCTTTTTCATACAAGTGGATTCGCCCAGTGTGTACTTCTACTGCTGCCGGTGAATACCCGGAGGTCAGTCAGAGAGTAAGTGAGAGTGTGAGGTAACCGCTTTGTAGGAGTCACAGTTGCGAGCACGTAGAATCAGAAGGAAGTCCTACTTCGATACTGAATTTCCCAGACTGTATATATATTATTATTGCTGCTAACCGCATTTCTGGATCTACTAACCGTATTACCAATGGTATTATTACGTCAATACATTTATTTGCTATATTTCATTCCTGCGTTTGTCATTCATTTGAGACCGGATTTCATCCCGGAATCTACAACATAAACTATTAAAATAGAATATACAGTTGCATACCTCATCTTTCAAACTTACGAGTATCGTCTGAAAAGTCCATAGGCTGACCAAGATATAAATCTAAGTAGACATACCAGTTGGTGAACGAAAAGAAATGCAAATATACCAGAACAGAACATCAGAGCAACCAGCTTTTGTATTCTGTTAAACTTGCGTGGCTTTTAGTCCACTAACTGATATGTCTACTTACATTTTCATTTTGGTCAACCTGTGAACTTTCCGGCCGACCCTCATAAAAATCAACCCTCTTGATAACAAACCGTGATTAACCCCGCTCTTGAGTATAGATGCGCAGTGTTTAAACACCTGCTGGAACATGTCCAACTGGTTAAAGTCAGTGCTACTAAACGGGATATTTACTGCAGCACAGTCTCATTCACCAAGTCGAAACATACATATTAACACCTCCAATCATTTAAGATCAAAAGCCTCGAGAGCCAAGCCTGACTTATCATCAGGACATTTATTATTATCGTTTCTTCAGTTAAATATTTTCTCAGATATGATCCTAATATCTGGTAATTAATGCATGGACAGCGAGCCACAACGATAGTCTAGTGTATCAGCCTCTAAGGGATATGCCTATCATTATTAGTAGTAGTATTACTCATTAAGTTTTAAACGTCATTAGTAACTGATGGCCTACACTGGAGACTCTACAGTGACATTAAGTCTTCTCAATGCTCCAGCACCCTCCACAGTATTTCAGCTGTTTTAAATAATACCACCGCTTAGACATCCCTTTCCCTTTTCTTGATTTCCAGTTCTAACTCATTTTCTTTGGCTTTTCAGAACCATTCCTAGAAATCATAAAAGGACATCGCATAAGGACATAACTGTGACCTCCGTTTTCCACAGCTTTCTGGAAAGGTCAAAATTTGAATATTCCCTATTAGTTATATCTCGTGACTTCAACTGGAGGTTTTCTTATTGTAAAGAAATCTTAAGAAAAATAGGATAAAAAAGAAAACTTCCGTATTTGACGGCATATAAGGCGCACCTTTTTCGGCACCTCGACCTGGTGTAATGGTTAGAACGCTTGTTTTTCTAGATCAATTACGACTGAGTAGTGAGTTCGATCCTCACTGGGTGCCCCATACATTCGGTCTTGTGTCACAACTAAACCGAACTTAGAAAATCACTATAAGGCGCATTTTTTTTACTGAAAATATCTTTTAAAATTGCCCTGCGTCTTGTATGCCATATGTACGTTTACTAATTTTACTAATTACTAATTTTTTCTTGATTTGCCCTACTCAAATTGGGGTGCATCTTATCCACCGTCAAATAGTGTAATATTACAATCAAAAAGAGACAACTGATACTTCCGTAACACATAATGAGGAAAGAGCGCTTGGAAAATTTAACACTCACAGGACGTATAGAATGAAAGAGAATCTGGAGGAAGCAGCAAATAACCTACTTAACATGTGCGTGTGAATGGATGGCTGAGCAAGGGCAAAGAAGAGTGGGATGACCGGATGAAAGGAAGTTATATAAGCGCCCAACCCGATGAAGAAAAAGACACCGAATTTCTCACATCCTCGTGAATAGAAAATCCGCATTCACCCCACCACACACACACACAAACACACGCACACACACACATACACACAATGCCACACACTCTCACACCGATATTGTCTGTCTCAGTCCAGAAGAGAATAAGGCAATAATTTTACGTATAAAATATTTAGCTCTGTTTTGTTAAAATCAAAGAAAAGAGGGCTAGATTACTGTTGGTATTCATCTTTTTATAGGGCAGTAAATTTTGGATAATTTCCCCAAGGATGGAAAAAAAACTAGAAGCAGAAGAAATGTGTTTCTACAGAAGGATACTGAGAATTCCATGGACGGAGCGAGTAAGCAACAAGAAAGTCTTAAAGAAAATGGCAACAGAAATAAAAAAAACACTTCTACTCAGAATCAGGAAAAGACAGCTGAAATTTATTGAGCACATAATCAAGAAGGAGCGCTTGGAAAACGTAACCCCCCACGTGGTATGTAAAGAGCAAGAGAGATAGGGGAAGGCAACGAGTCACATACCTGAAGAGCTTGTGTGAAGAGCTGACGAAACGGGAGTCAGGGGCTTAGCAAAGGAAGAAAAGGTGCTAAGTGCTACACGAGATAGACAGCGTAGAACTGTTAAATAATAATTTCAGGCTATTACTTTTTGATAGCTGTGTATTTTGGCTCATACCTTCTGAGGCTAACCTTTGAGGTCAGATGGAAGACAAAATAAGGATGTCGATTTTGATTGGCTGAGCCGGACGTGGGAATGAGTTATAGATTAAGATTTTACGAGGAGTTGTTGTTCGAACATCGAGCTAACTAGACGTGTCAGATTGCGTTTTTGCAAAACCCCTCTCCCCAGTGAGGAAATGCCTTTCGATAGTTGGTTGTTACACGTCAAAGGAAATGGACGTGTGATTTTTTCGTGTTTGAAAGTGGCTCCCTAATAGGGGGTGTAGTAATCCCCACTTGATAGAAAATGTACTTATCAACGTCGTTAATAAAATAATCAGTCAGTTATGTGCCATGCTTGATACACGTTTAGGCGATCATGTATCTTTCGATATATGACTGACGAGGCAGTTTTTTTTCCTGCAGTAGGTTTCTATTTCTTTCTGCGGCAGGCCAGATGCCATCCAAGACTATAGAACACAGTCTGTCCTGCTATTTACCCATAGCTGGGGGTAAAATAAGAGGATTCATACCTTTCCCAAGGGTATTAGCTCTTAAGTAAATGTAATGGATTCGACTGGAATTCCGATTCCGATTCCTCACTCCGAGCCGGTAACCATTACTCTACCGTTAAGTTAAAAGTTCTTTTTGTTGATGCTTTTCGTCTCTGAATCCAAAGAACATTTCGCGACACCGACCAATAGAAGAAAATTGCACTAAAAACGACCAGCGAGATAACAGCGGCTAGACGAGTTAAAACCAAACCCCTCCCCCATCAATGAAGTGTATACAACAGAACCATGATCACCTATGTCCTAAAGAAACGCAGCACAGAGAAGGAGAATACTCATTAGGGCTTAAAGCTATAACGTTAAATTAGAAATTTGAATTACCAAAGATAATGTTAATATTTCCTTTTATTCTTAAAAGTAAACACGAACTTTTAACTGGTGGAAGACCCAAAGTAGAAACATTCTATGCTTGTAACACTCATCCGGAATCTGTTTCTGAGCATGCGCTGTCTTTATTTACAGAGCCTATTTGTAATGATGTCATTATATCATGACAAAGCCGAACCTCTAAATATGGAATCTCATCTTCACTGTTGATAAATCATTTACTATACTATTAAGACTCCATTTTTAGATATTGACGAAACAATGAATTAAACACATCCATAAGTGCAAAGCCTTTGTATCTGTTCCATCGCTTCATCTATTCAAGCCTAAATGTTTTATTTGTTGTCCATAATCAGTAATATGTAACTTATCACGTTGAAATACCAGTTCCTGTTCGATCACCGAAGTTAAGCAATGTCAGTATCTAGTTGGGTCAGTACCTAGAGAGATAACTGCTTTGGAATACCAGATGCTGTAAGCTTGGGTGTGTGGGCGGTGCAATAGATAATGTCTTGGAATAAGAAATTAGATAGCCGAGTTTGAATTCTAGTCAGGTGCATTACATTCACTTACGCTCAAATACTCTTGGGTGATCATGAATTGAAAACAGACACAATCGCCCGAGCGTATCACATCCGCCGCTATCAACACGCATTGGGCTAGCGATGTAGGGTAATGACGACCCATTCCTCTCGATGATTCAATGGTACGCCTACTCTTAAGTGATCATGAATCGAAAAAAGTCATGATCGCCCGAGCGTATCACATCCGCCGCTATCAACACGCATTGGGCTAGAGATGTAGGGTAATGACCCATTCCACTCAATGATTCAATGGTACGCCTACTCTTGGGTGATCATGAATCGAAAAAAGTCATGATCGCCCGAGCGTATCACATCCGCCGCTATCAACACGCATTTGGCTGGCGATGTAGGGTAATGACGACCCATTCCTCTCGATGATTCAATGGTACGCCTACTCTTAAGTGATCATGAACTTAAAAGAGTCATGATCGCCCAAGCGTCTCACATACGCCCCTACGAACTCGTATTAGACCAGAGCAGTAGGGTAATCGCCCATTCATGCTCATGAAGTTTGGAAAGGCCTACGTCCAATAAAGATCCTTCATAGGCTGATAAGAAAGAGACATGACCAAATTCAAAGAAAATTACTTGTAATATTTCTCAGAGTGACACAACCATTCAATGGGATATCGTTCATCTTCTTGATGTATCTTTCGCTAGTATTAGGTTGGTGCAAAAATAATGACGTGATAATGTCGTTTTTTGACGTTAAAAAATACGTCAAAAAACGACATCATTACGTCATTATTTTTGCACCAACCTAATAGTTCTCACCTTCGCTACCAACGGCCTCTATCGTCCATGCAGCCTACGCAGCAACTGTTGATCATCACTCACGAGCTGACGTTAGTAAATTCATTCTGGGGAAAAGATTCTGCATCCCTGTATCACGCAGTATCAATTCAAAACTCTGGCTAACGACCATATTACATTTAAACATTCGTTCTTGGTCGATCGCCGAAGTTAAGCAACAGAAAGGCAATTCTCAGGGAATTAGAAGTCCTGTCAGAAGTCATTATTGGTGGCCACAATTATAACCTAAGATAGGTAGATGACGCGGTGTTGATAGCTGACACGGAAAGAAGACTACAGAAGCTCCTACAGAAGATAGTGAGGGGAAAGCGAGAAGAAAGGACTAAGTATAAACAACGAGAGAGAATGCATGGTTGTTAGCAAAAGGGTGAGCCCAAAATGCAAATTACAAATCGGAGATACCAAAATCAAACAAGTAGAAAAATTTGAATATCTGGGAAATGTTTTAACAAAGGACGGAAAATACGACACTGAAATCCGAAGGTGCATTTGGATAGCCAAAGATGCATTCCAAAAGCTAAGTAGAGTATTAAGAGACAGGAAAATTATGCTAGGAACAAAGAAAATAGTACTGAACTCTTACATGACGTTTGTTCTTTATGGCTGAATGCTGGACAATCTCCTCGCAGATGAAGAACATGGAGCAGCAGAAATGTAGTTCTACAGAAGGATGCTGAGGATGCCGTCGATCGAACATGTGATCAACGTTGAGGTTTTAGAGAAAAAAATAGTACACACACTTAACATCAAGAAGAGATAGTTGAAATTCCTCGGGTTCCTACTGAGGAAAGGGAACTTGGAAACTCTGATACTCACAAAACAGATTGACGACAAAAAGAACAGAGAAAAAGAATACATACCATATTTAATGAGCTTGAGCAAATGGACGTCGGAACAGGGTTCAGATGAAATAAGAAAAAGACAAATTTTATTAAGACCTATAAAGAACAGGAAATTGTGGAGAGCCACGATCGCCTACGTCCTGAGAGGACACTGCACATGAAAAAGGGGGATATTTACTCAATCAAGTCATACGTTTAACCTGCCACTTGCCGCTCATGACTAAAATGATTACAATAACATATTTATAGCTTTATTTCAAAGATACTGAATGAATTTTGGTACCTTTGAAATAAAGCTGTAAAAATTTTATTATATTCCTCATATACACACGTATTATGAATGAACAATTCTGATTCCATATTGAGCACACACACACGGCAGTCACTGAAACATGATTTGCAAAAATGTAAATAAATTAGATTAATGTTTATTTCATATATATATATACATATTTCCTTTCTTTTATTCACATTTTATTGCTTTTTTCTTGCCTGCTGTTGAATTACAATGTGATCTTTTTTCTAGCGGTTTGGTTTATATCAAATTCTTCTCAATGTTTGACAGCCATTCTCTTCTTTTAATGTTGACAGTGGGATGGCTGTCGTATATCACGTATACAAGGCCATCTTTGGAGAGTCATACTGCTACCACAAATCTCTACAATCATTAAATAAACAGCATGGTTCATAAATTAAAAAAAGAATAAACCCCAGACTTAGTCTTTATTTATGATCCATGAAAGTTCCGATAAAAAACAACAGAAATAAGATTAAAGGTTAGTTGAATATTAATAATAAAAACATATTTTTCTCATGCGTATATAAAATCAGTGGCACCTCGAAGTGGTGTAATGGTTAGCAAGCTTATCTCGATAGAACAATTACGACTGAGTAGTGAGTTCGATCCTTACGGGGTGCCCCATACTTTCGGCTTTGTGCCACATCTGAGCTACGCTTGGAAAATCATTAGGGCACCTCGATGTGGTGTAATGGTTAGCAATCTTGTCTCGCTAGAACAATTACAACTGAGAAATGACTTCGATCTTCACTGGGTGCCTTATAATTTCGGCCTTGTGCCACATCTCAACCTGGTATAATAGTTAGAAAGCTTGTCTCCCTAGAACAATTACGACTTAGTGAGTTCAACCCTCACTGGGTGCTCCATACTTTCCGCCTTGTGCAACATCTGAGCTACGCTTGGAAAATCACTATAAAATTAGAAATTCGTTTTGTTTTTTAATACAAGAACACCTCACTTTGACACGGTCACTGAACCAAATGCCTGTGTCTCATTAAAACTGAGGTATTCTATTGAAGAGATAAACACAATACAAAGTAACCTGTGAAGATCAATAAAATAAAATCTTGTTAGTATTACCTTCATTTTGTTTACCAAACCTACTAGGTGGCGTTGTTCATGGTTATAAAAAGGATGGGACAATAAACTTTTTCTTCTTCTTTTATGCCGTTAAACAAATCAAATCAAATCAGTAGTATTAGGTTGGTGCAAGAATAATGTCGGTTTTTGACGACATTATTTTTGCATCAACCTAATAGTTAAGACGTATATAAGGTATTGTATCCAGCAAACAAAAAATTAGGTAATGAATAATGTTTCTACCGTATACAGTGTAACCCGGATATAAGAGACCCGGATATAAGATAAACCCGAGTATAAGGGAGATTTTCTCTGGTCCCAAATTAGAGCCATACTTACCTAAACAAAATAGACCAAACCCAGATATAAGTGAAATCCGGATATAAGAGACTTCTTCTCCGGTCCCGACAACTCTCTTATATCCGGGTTACATTGTATTACGAGGTTAGGTTTACAAAAATAAGCCGCCATTTTTACGGCACGTTTGCACTAGTTTTTATAATAAATATATAATGATAAACTAATACAAGTAATTTTTTTCTACATACAACGGTGTGAAAACACGTGCGAATCCCTGCCCTCGTCAGCCGGCAACAGTTTTGCTGACTAAAGCGGTACTACAACTTCTGGCGCCACCAGCATCCTTTGCCACCGGACAGGCTATTGTTTTTTTGTTTTTTGTTGTTTTTTTTGTTTTTTTGTGTGTGTGTGTATACGTGTCGGTATACGCTCTAAGACAATTGTAATAACGTAAATCGAAAATTCCATTACATTCACTTGCATCCTAATACTCTTGGGAAAGGCATGAATCCATCTCTTCGCCCAGCTACAGGTAAAATAGTAGGACAGATTGGGTTCTATAACCTTAGTTGGCAAAGGTTTTATAAATTCCGGAGCAATGGAAACCTTCTCGGTGTGAGGAATCGGAGAGCTGAGTTCGAATTCCAGTCGAGTTCATTACATTCACTTACATGCTAATACCCTTGAGAAAGACATGAATCCATCTCCAACCCAAGATAAGGGTAAAACAGCAGGTCAGATTGGGTTCTATAGCCTTGGTTGGAAACCGGTCTAGGAGAACGGGAGAATTCAAAACTGTATGTAGCCCTGGCGAAGTATATACTATGCAGCTAAAGCTGGCAAAGGTTTTATAAATTCAGGAGTAATAGATACCGGCTTGAACAGAGGAATCGGAGAGCTGAGTTCGAATTCCAGTCGAGTTCATTACATTTACTTACGTGCTAATACCCTTGGGAAAAATATGAACCCAACTCTTCCCCACCAACTTGTGGGTAAATAACATGACAGACTGAGTTCTATAGCCTTGTTTGGCAACCAGTCTTGGAGAATGGGTACTCCCAATGCAAAATTGTACATAGCCCTGGCGAAGTACATACTATGCAGCTATAGGAAAGCATCGTCAACATTTTAACTCTTTCAGTCGCTTTAAATAAGTATCGCGAATATTGTTTTCATGTATTGATAATAATTTCTAACAATTTATAAAAATGAGACCCACTAAGATAAATATCAATATATTCAGGAAATTAATTTTAGTCCAAAAGTCTTTGAAATATCACAGCAACCTTGTTGATATGAATAAGTGAATTCGGAGCCGGTTTGATATCCGACATAAATATTTTGCACGAGAGGCATTAGGTGA
>OZ010572.1:117342634-117367634 GCA_963932145.1 Acanthosepion lycidas | reverse complement strand
ACTGTAATATATATATATATATATGTATATATATATATATATATATATATATATATATATATAAATATATATATATATATATATATTGTATACTAATAACTGGACACGACGAGAAGAAGGATTATAACAAACTAAAGAAATGAATTCCAAAAGAGAAAAACACCATATACAACGCTGAAGTACACAAATGTATGTCATACTTAGTTTTACATCGACTGGAGTTATTCTGCTCATTATCACTTACATTTCGAAGAATGTCTTCATCTTTGTTATTATTACATCGTTTCTGAAGAAGGCCAGATAGCACAACAGCTGAAACGTTGTCATACTATTAGTTTGGTGCAAAAGAAATGTCGGTTTTTGACGTATTATTTTACGTCAAAAACCGACATTATTTGCACCAACCTAATAATAGTTCATAGGACAATAGCCAACTGGATTAAATCATTGTTTTATGAATTTATTGGAAGAGATTGTGAGTTCAATCTCTCGGTAGGGTAGTACAGATTCAGGGCGAGCAATAACTGAGAATAACAAAATCCCTAAATACAGTGAAATGAGACCAATCTATTCTCATATATTAAATAAATTGTTCAGTTACAAAGATCGACAGAAACCCGAAGAAGGCCGGTGGGCACAACAGCCAAAAGGTTGTGATAAAAACAACAAAGGTGAGGACAATAATCCGACTGTAAATAACAATAACTCTTCATCTCAAAAGTTAAGACAGCTATTATTTTCACTTATATACTAATTCTCTTTGGAAAAGATTGAAACCATTTTTCCCTCTACCTTATCTAAACATCTAGTCCTGGATGTGATGATAAACTACGTACGGCAGCAAGGCCATTGATCGAGAGATTGGACATTTTGAGGAGAGTAGAACCCCCTCTTAATTGCTGTTGTTCTTAGGTCTGTGGTGGTAACACCTGTTAAGTTCCCAGCTATAGTCAATTAGCGATCGCCACAAACTAAAACAAAACACTATGAAAGTATAAAAAGTATATTTTATAGTAAAAATGCCAGCAATACATTTTATATAAAAAATAACCAATTAGACATATTTATAGTAAAATGGCCAACAATACCTATTTATAGTGAAATTTGAAATTACTTCAAAGCCCTCAAGAAATTTTGGCATTAAATGACACATAAGAAGTCAATATGACGAAAACAAAGAAATCAATCAACCAGATGGTTTGACAGAAATTACCTCTTTCATGAGTGATAGCGTCGGTAGATAAATAACACTTGGAAAACACTATGACTGTCTTACTCAACTCATAATGCTGGTACCTCCATTGCCAACCTTGACAGGAGTCAATATGATTATCATCTAAATCATCTGATGACCTTAAAAAAAATGAGACAAAACCGATTTTGCTTCCATGCATTAGATTGTCAATGGCTTCTGTTTAGGATTGACTATTTAAACCTTGGTCAAGTCCTTTAAAATGCTTTTAAAAAATCTTAGGGATTATTGCAAGTAATTAAAGACTGTGGATGACAGACAAGGAAAAAGCACAAACGGTATTAAAAAAAAAAGAAACGAAAAGAAAGAATTAAAAAAACACAATGCGTTAGCTGATTCGGTCCGGTACAACGATGGCGTTAAAAAAATGGCTGAATTTGACAAGTTCTTTGTGGAACGAGAAATACAGAAGCATTACAAGAAAAGAAGAGGAAACAAGTTGGACTAGCTTTGACAAGAGTAAAAGAAGCGAATGTTGGGGACTCTTTGATGCCACTGGAAATCACGCAAAGAGTTTTGTTAGCTCAGCGCGAATGTAATTTGTTTGCATGAAGGCGTTAGTGGCTTCGAGTGGCAAATGCTAACGCTGCTTAAACTCCAAAACATGTATGACGGGCGCTGAATTTAATATCGAATTAAAAAAAAACAAGTAGTTCAAAATCGTCTAGTAATTTTCTCATATGCGTATAAATAAAATGGCTGTTAACAAATTTCTATCATTCAAATGCCCGAAATGACTATTAATATCCTTATAGAGAGACGAGAAAAATTATGATATTTATGACTCAGGGATTATCTGTTCCGCAAGCAATATTTACAGACCTAAGTTAAATAATGATACAAGGAATTAATGGACAACACTGACAGCATTTTGATAGAACAAATCAATATTAAACTAGATGACGAAAAGAACCAATAAGTCAGGAATTTAAAACAGACGTTGGATTAACTTAACCATCCTCTTCCTCAATTAATATACACTTGACTGGTCATGAGACTGTTGATGGCCAGTCAGTGAAGCCCAATCTATACAAAAAATGGTTTGAGGGGCAACACCATAAAATGATGCTTTTCGGACACGTGGATAAGCTACAGTCACTTTCAATATAGGAGCTTTGAAGTAATACAAATATGATATATGATATTCTGCTTTCAAAATTGAATACATGGTAGTTGATGCTCTTGGTTTGAGCATATAAATGTTTGTGTTGACGTAATTACTAGAGGCGGGGATATGTGCGTTTTATGTTGCAGTTTTTGGGACTTGTTGATATAGACTTTTTAGCATTTGCTAACTTTCCTTTTTCGGGGTCAGAGAGATGGCATGTAACAAATGTCTATGTTTTGTTAGCATTTTCGCTTTCTATCATATAATTAATGATAATTTATGTTTTTCCTACTTCTTTCTAGCGGTCTTTATCTCCTATTTTTAATGTTTGGGTAAATATCTGTATATACTTCAGTTACTAGAAAATGCCACCCACATGTATATAGTAAACCCAATGCCACATATAATCAAAAAATATTAATAAAAAATGTTTATCTGTATATATCTCTGAAGGGAGGTATTATGATTACTTGCATTATTTACATTACTCGGACTGTTACCCTCATCTTCATTGCCATATTCACAACGCTTCACCCGTTGTACGCTCCGGCCTTTTTCAGGTGATTGAAATTTCGAACCGTGCCCTTTATTTCATCCAACGGGGGAGATTTTCTAGTTCCACGTGCCATGCCTCTTATGGATGTCTCAAGTTATTTCCCTTGTAAATAAGTTAAATAAGAGTTTTAGAATGCAGAGTCTGGGTCAGGATGGCGAGAAATTGGGCAGAATACGTCTTGAGCGTGGAAGACCAAAACGGGGCGAATTGGCAGAGGAACACAAGAATTTTGAAGCGTCGGCACGCTTTCTGCAGCCACATTAATTAGAGTGGCTAAACCGCAACTGGCAGGATGCTAAGCCAGTGAGGAAGCATGTTTTCCCCGGAGTTCTTCCACCCGATACCTCATAGAATCGATGCTACTACACCTGTTCCTCTCGTATAAAAAACGAATAAGAAAACGGTCTATGAAGCGGCGTTGGGGTCTGGAAGCCTGAGATGGAACGCAACATAAAGCCATTATGGTTTTCTTTTTTTAATTAATAAGCTAGCAGAAGTGTCCAAATTTACATGTATTTTTGACTATCTAGAGTAAATATGTTCACATCGATGCACTGTACTTTCAATTGCTTTTTAAAAAATAAAAAATAAATGCTGACAATTTTCACTTGGACAAAGAACGTCGATACAATCAAAATTGCTGGATTTCAGCAAGTCAAAAAAAAAATAGTTCTATTTTATTGTTTCGAAAATCTGCAAAAAGACGTAAATTAACAGATATAAGACGAAATAGAAATATTTAGATAAAATTGAACATGCGTACATTTATAAATATGTAACATTATGTTGTGGATTCCGGAATGAAATCCGGTACCAATAAATAACAAACGCCAGGAATTAATATATGAAAATAATGTATTAACGTAATAATACAAACTGGTAAAGCAGGTTAGTAGTTCCAGGAATACGGGTTAGTAGCAAAATATATATATACAGTCTTTGGTATTGAAGTATCGCTGTATGACTTCTTACTGAGTCTACGTGATCGCTCACTGTGACTCTTGCACGCTACGTTCGTTCTGTCTGTCTGGCTGTCTGTTATCTTCACCCTCGGTTGCTCTCGTCTCTCGGGTCGTCACGTAGCAGTAGTATATGTATATACTGGGTGAGTCCATTTGTGTAAAAAGGGGAGGACCCCTCAACACATTATTTTATGCTAGTTTCGGTATTTTTTAAAATAAAAAATATATCAACCCTGTATGTATATAGTGGGTTATCAGTTATAGTGAAGTGTGTGAGTGTTAAAACAGATTAGTTTGATTTGGCCTTGTTAGTTAGATAGCCCACCATAAGAGGAGTATAAAACAAGAAAATCAAATTGTAAAGTGAAACAACAAATTTATATACATATAAATAAATTAAGGCTTCTAAAAATAAAATTAATGTATTTTGGTTGATACAATATCGTCAAAATGTTTGTAGTATTCCTTGAAAGAATGAGTTTATGTGCATGAAGGCAAGGACGTATGTGTGGATGTATGTATGTGTGGATGAGCGTTATCGTAGGGTAGAATTGTCTTTGAAGTATTCGCTCAGTCTTAAAATGTTCTGTTCGTTTATCAAGTATAAAAGAGGTGAGGGAGAAAGGTAGAGATAATAATAACGATCGCTTGACGTTTGTCAAGGGACGTGTTAATACGCTCGTCTCCTTCTCTCTGGTGACAGGCGAACTTGCCCGTCTTTTATTTTGTTTGTGGGGCTTGAAAAGGTCATTTGGGAATTCACTTCCGGATATGATTCGAGCCTTTCCATTGGACGACGAACAATCATCGCGTCGGCTCGCGAAAAGTTTCCGTAAAAGAATTTGTTTTTGAGAATTGAAAATTATTTGAATTTTATTTTTAAATGTTTCCTAGTTTTCTATTGGCCGAAAAACATTTCGCATCAAGCTGTGAAATTTCACGAGTTTTGTTTTTGGATTCGCTTTTGCGTGTGTGTTAAGCAAAGTTTGTAAATTCGAGTCTCTTTAATTTCTAACAAAATCAATGAGTCAGTGCTTAGGATTTGAATTTTAAATCTAGATCTTGTTTTGTTCACTACATGCAAAACGTGACACAGAAATCCAAAAGTATACTTGAATGGTAAACTATGCTTTCCAAAATACAAAACAAAGTCAGAAGGGACAGGTGATATTTCCAAAGAAGCAAAGAAAAGAATGCTGAAATGTTATTCGACATCAATCCTCCTATATGAGAGTGAATGCTGGACAATTTCCTCACAGGAGATAACAGAGATGTGATTCTACAGAGGAATGTTGAGAAAATGATGGACAGAACCCGCGAGCAAGAAGGAACTCTTAAGGAGAATGGTAACGAAAAGAATCCCAGTGCTTAGGATAAAAAAAAGACAGTGGTACTCTCTGGGACACAAAAAGAAGGCTTTGAGAATTTGACACTCAAATGACATATTGCAGACAAGAGAGAGTGAAAATAACATCGAATAATCTATCTAACGAGCTTGTGCAAATGGATAACTGAATAGCAGTTGGAGAGAGATTAAGCGGTCAAACATGTCCGAGAGCTACGAAACATAAGATGCTGTGGACAGCTATGATAGCTTAGATCCTGAAAGCACTCGACACAAAGAAGAAGAAGAAGAAGAAGAAGAAGAAGGAAGAAGGAGAAGAAGGCAAAAGAAGAAGAAGAAGAAGAAGAAGAAGGAAGAAGAAGAAGAAGGAAGAAGAAGAAAGAAGAAGAAGAAGAAGAAGAAGAAAGAAGAAGGAAGAAGGAGAAGAAGGAAAAAGAAGAAGAAGAAGAAGGAAGAAGAAGAAGAAGAAGAAGGAAGAAGGAGAAGAAGGAAAAAGAAGAAGAAAGAAGAAGAAGGAAGAAGAAGAAGAAGAAGAAGAATTTGGTACAATAAAATGTAGCCTAATACAATACTGTGCTGTACTTTATTTAGTCACTTTACTATCTTCTGACAAATTAACTGTAGACCATTTTTACGCAAGTAAATCTCTTTTAAGTAACTTTTTACAACTTTGACTAATTTTAAGCAACTCTACTAAGTAACAAAAACAAAAGAAAAAAAAACATAAAATGATACGAAAAGAATTAATAAATATATTCTTTTACATAATATTCAAGAGTTCTAATTCTATTAATTTAACTTAAATTGAAATATCTATCATTTCTCGTTATTATAGCCAAGCATGTCTTAGCTGTAAAGGTCTGAACTAGTGAAACTAAAGAATGTAATTTATCTGAACATTTGCCATCGAAATAGCCACGCATTAGCAATATATTTGCGACATTTTATCTGTAGAAAGGGGACTGTAGAATGGGTTTTTTTAACATTTCACCCCAAGCAAGGCAATAAAGGCACTAAGACGCAAGAAATTACTTAGTTTGAAATAATATGTGAAAAAACAAAAAATACTATCAGAAGAATGAAAAATAAAAGAACATGAATTAAGAACCCAGATAATAACGATTGACTTTGAATTTAAATTAAAAAAAAATCAAACTTAACTGGAAAGTTAGAAGCCAGAAGAGAGTTCCACAAGCGAGAAGTGCGATAGAAGGAACTGTTAGCATAGAACGTTCGGTTGCATCTGTAGATAGAAACCTTGCCAATCAAGTACTGCGCTTAAATTCATAAAGTCAATGTACCATAGAGGAATGTAATATTTACTTTGATATAATACAAAAATTTGAACTTTATTTCGATTTATTCTTGAAATAATAACATTTTGAAGTCAGTTTCTAAGCAAAAATCTTTTAAACTAACTATTAGGTTGTTGCAAAAATAATGACGGTTTTTGACGTCAAAAACCGTCATTATTTTTGCACCAACCTAATATTTCTGCACATTTTTCAGACGTTCTTTAAAATGAAATGCTCAAAAATTGGTAAAAGCTATGAATTAAATTTTTGGTAACAATAATTATCACCTGAAATCACAGCTTTCACAGAGAGGGCAAGGTTGGTTTTCTAAGAAAAAGCGAAAAATCAAACTACCCTACTGCCTATATATAGCAGCAGTGTTCTATTTTTGGTATCACCTGTCTCTTGGAGATATGCTTTGATATGAAACTTATTTAAATCCAATAGGTGGCGTCCCCCAAGACATTCGACTTATAGTGAACGACTTGAAATTTTTCGACAATGAAATTAAGTATCGTCTTGACTTTTATTGTTCATATCTATTTTGACATTCGCAATCTTTTTAAAAAAAAATTGTCTTACGTTACGTTTCAACTGTGGAGGCATTTCAACAACGATTTTCTTCATTAATCCCGAGTTGCATACTTTTGCCACGACTCCTTGATGCTATTTCATGCTAAACTGTCGTTGACGGTAACGCGTATCCAACAGCATTAATATTAATGAATAAATGCTTTAAAAAATCTAATTAATTCATACGTTGAACACATAAAGGACAATCGTTTTCGAAAGAAAATTGAATATCAAATGTAAAAAAGTATAAATAAAATCATAAAATTCAAATTTAAAAGGAAATTAAATTCGAACAAATTGTAAATGAAGTTCTCGCAAGTTTTAAAAAAAGTCACTTAAAATTAAGATTAAAGAAAACGTCACATTTGACAGACAAAAGTGTCTTTGTTCTTCAAAAATCAAAGGTCTGTCATGGACTTCTCCATTAGCTACGATATTTGTTTTCCATGCAGTCGATCGTAGCATAATTGTTCTTCAAGGAATATCGAAATAATGGTGCATCGGGTTCCATTGTACCCGACATCGGAAGTCCAGAAGAAAATTTCTTGGTGTCTCAAAAAATGTCTGAATACTTTGATGACAAGATTTTTACATTTTGTGTGAGTACTTTTAGCTCATAGTATCAAACTGTCATGAATAAAAACAGGAGACAGGAAGGGAAATCGATCTATGAACGAAATTTAGAACCACGGAAAAAGATGCCATTCGGTTGCTTTATAGTCATACGCCAAGACATTCGGCACGTTCATCTACGTTTTTTTTTGTTTTTTTTCGATAAATAAATGCCGATTGGTTTGAGGTTTATCCTTAATGTTAAGGACCCAACATTTAGCAAACCTAATAACTTCAAAACGCTTGATAAAGTACGTCACAAAATACTGTTGTAACTCCGAGGTAAGCTTGATTTATTTGGGACGAATATTAGAATAATCCAGAATCAATACTGACAGCAAATCATCCGCATACGGGTAGAAAATAAAATTCACTAGATATAAAAAGATAGAAAGGAGAGTAAGACAAGGATGTATCTTCTCACCGGACTTATTCAATACAGCAAGGCAATTCTGAGGGAATTATGAATCCTACCAAGCTTAATTATTCGCGTTCACAATCTTAGCAACATAAGATAAGCAGAGTATTGATGGCAGATACAGAAAGCAAACGACAAGGACTGTTAGAGAAAGTAGTGAAGGAAAGCAAGAAGAAAGGACTAAACATATATTTGCAAGACAACGCATGGTTGTTAGCAAAAAAAACAGTCCAACATACTAGGTATTTACTCCGTCTCCCCACTAAGACGAGTTGTGACACAAGGTCTTTTTTACGATGGGGTCTTTTTTAAGGTGGGTTATAGTCCAACATACTAATCACAAATTGGAGATACCAAAATAAAACAAGTACAACAACAAGTGTTTTAACAGACAACGGAAATTGCGAGACTGAAATTCAAAGGCACATTGAGATAGAGAAAGATGCCTTCCAAAAGCTAAGCCAAGTATTAAGAAACAGTAAAATCTCGCTAGAAACAAAGAGTACTGAACTCAGTCTCTTTCATTACCAGTAATCCCCTACGTCTTAGTGGCCGTGTTGCCATGCATGGGATGAAATGATTAACCAAAAGCCGAAATAGATGCTGATTTTCAAGGCAAGTCCATTTCACTTAGAAAATTTGGAGCAATACTGTCTTCCTAAAGCTATTTGGCTCTGTAGCACTCTATGTTAAAATAATATTAAAATGGTCGATAAAGAATTTAGAATACTGATTTTCAAGACAGAAGTTTTTCATTTAAAAGTTATACGCAACAGAATCTTTCTACTTCCAATTTGCCTTGTACAGCACTAGTTTATGCTTCGTTTGATAAAGTACGCTACAAAGTACCCTTGTATCTGCAAGGTAAGCTTGATTTATTTGGGAAGGATGTTAGAATAATCCAGAACCAATACTGACAGAAAACCGCCTGCATACGGGTAGAAAATGAAATTCACTAGATATAAAAAAATGATAGAAAGGAGAGTAAGACAAGGGTGTATCTTCTCACCAGACTTATTCAACCTTTAAAGAGAGGTGATACTGAGAGGAGGCACAGTGGTGTAATGGATAGTGGCTCTGATTGAGGAGTTGGGGTTCAGATTCCAGTTGAATCTATTGCATTCACTTACGTGCTAATACGCTTAAGAATGTATGAATCCTATTCTTCTAAAGCAATAGGTAAATATTAGGTTGGTGCAAAAATAATGACGTAATAATGTCGTTTTTTGACGTATTTTTTAACCTCAAAAAACGACATTATTACGTCATTATTTTTGCACCAACCTAATAGTAGAACAAATCGGGTTCTATAGGCTTGGAGTGCAACTGGTCTACTGCAGAAAGAAATGGCAACCTACTGCGGGAAAAAGTCTGCCTTGTCTGTCATGGATCGAAAGATACATGATCGCCTACACGTGTATCACGCATGGCACATAAATGACTGACTGATACTGAGAGAATTAAAAGTGCATAAGTTATGTGTGCAAAACTTGGTAGGGTGCACACACAGGAAAAGAAAGGAAAAACAGTTAGTGCGAGTCTAACAGGTCTGCGAGGCAAATCAAATCCACACTTCACTCCGCGTCTCAATTTCTAATGCACCACTCTCCGACAAAAGCGAAAAAACTAATTGTGCTTGAATGAGTGAACCATGCTTTTATGCACCTCTCAACAGCCAGCACTCAGCCAATGAGCGCCCAGAAACAGCCAATAAAAATGGCTACAAACAACACCACCACTTACATCAGCATGAAGTGCTGCCCAATTTACTGTCAGTCCTTCCGAAGCTAGCCGGTTTGCCGTCTCCACACTCCCTTGCAAAACATACACGCGACTCTGGACCTTTGGGGTCGCAGAGGTAAGTCACCACTACAGTATGCAAATGACACAGTGTTGATAGCAAATACGGAGAGTAAACTACAAAAACTCCTACTGAACGTAGTGAAGGGAAGCGAAGAAAAAGAATTAAACATCAATTGAAAGAAGAAGGAAATGCGTGGTTGTTGGTAAAAGAGACAGACCAACATGCAAATTACAAAATGGAGATGCCAAAATCGAACAAGTATAAAAATTTAAATATCTCGGATGTGCGCGACGGTGATATCCGATGGCGCAATGGAAGAGCCAAAGATGCCTTCCAAAATCTAAGCAAAGTATTAAAAGAAAAAAACAGAAGAAAAAATTGTTAGAAACAAAAAAAGAGTACTGAACAATTTTATTTGAATTAAATTGAATTAAAGTACTAAGCTCTGTTCCATCTTCAAGCGATTTTTTTTTTTTTTGGCATAACTTATTTCTGAAATTTACGTGTTTTATAAGCATATTCATTATTGAAATCAAAATTTCTATGGTAACAGCTAGAGCAATTGTTTAAAGAAAAAAAGCGGCGTAAGGTGTCATCAAATTGTTGCATTGAATAATTAGCATAAAAAACTAACAAACAATAAAATAATTTTTAAAATCCATAGTCCTAATAAATAGTTTAAATGCCCTAAAAAAAAAGATAACCCTTTATGAAGTCGTCAAAAAACAACTGTTAGCGATTTATGACAGTTTTTTTATATACACAAAACCCTCTCAGAAAAAAATAAAAAAATAAAATAAAATAATAAACAAATCTCCATAGACACTTAACCAGACTAGCATTGTCATTTTCTGCTTTAAATTTAGACACCCCAACCTTACCCTGACTTGACATCTGTTGAATGTAACTGAGATATTGATACAAATTATTAACACCTTACGCCCCTTTTTCTTTAAACAATTGCTCTAGCCGTTACTATAGAAATTTTGATTTCAATAATGAATATGCTTATAAAACACGTAAATTTCAGAAATAAGTTATTCAAAAAAAAAAATTTCGCTTGAAGATGGAACAGAGCTTAGTACTTTAATTCAATTTAATTCAAATAATTATATTGAAGTTTTCGGCTCATGTTTTGAAACATGAGAACTCTTATGTAGCGTTTTGGAATCATATTTTTAAATAAATAATTATATTTATGCTCTACTTTTGTATCGAGCACTATTTTTTTTAAATAATAATAATAATATATATATATATATATATATATATATATATATATATATATATATATATATATATATAATAAATTATTCTTATAAATAAACAATTTAATAAATAAATAGTGTTCATTATTTTTGTTGTAAATTCTCAAGAACAAAAAAATGTGTAAATTCACTGTTATCATATGTTTAGGTTTTATTCCTATTCTAATCATCACTTTTTAAAACAACATTGTCCAGGATGCATAGTAGGTAAAATAATAGCGGTGTTAAGGAAAAAACTGTACCTTGACAATCGGTTTTGTTGTGGGAACGAAACTCCAGGTTTGCCAATAAAATATATTCAGTTTAAATACAACAGCCATAAAACTGACTTCAAATCTCCGCACATTTTGGCTTATAACACGTTTCCTGTTACCCAGGAGTTGTTGATAGACATAAAAAAATTAACTCTAGCAAAGGAGAGCGAGAAGAAAGGACTAAGCATAAACTACAAGAAGACAGAATGCATGGTCATCAGCAAAAAGATGACCCCACAATTCAATTTGCAGGTTGGGGAGCTTTGCAAATCAAGCTGGTGCGGAAATTTAAATATCTGGAGAGTGTTCTGACAGAGGACGGAAATTGCGACGCTGAGATCCGAAGACGTATTGGAATGGCCAAAGACACATTCCAAAAGTTAGACAGAATATTACAAGACAGGAGGATTTCGTTAGTAACAAAGAAAAGAGTACTTAACTGCTACGTGATATCTGTCCTCCTTTACGTTAGCGAATATTGGACTATCTCCTCAAGGATGAAGAAGAGTCTCGAGGCAAAAGAGGTGTGGTTCTACAGAAGGATGCTAAGGATACTATGGATATAACATGTGAACAACGATGAAGTTTTAGAGAAAATGAAAGCAAAAAGAGAACTTATACTTAACATCAGAAAACAATTGAAATTTCTTGGGGAACATAATGAAAATTTGATACTCACAGGACAGATTGAAGGCAAGAGGGACAGAGGAAAACAATGCATAAATTACCTAGCGTGTTTGAGTAAATGAATGGCAAAACAAGGTTTAGGAGCAATAACAAAGACAATTTATTAAGAGCTACAAAGGACAGGAAGTTGTGGAGAGCAATGATCACCTACGTGATGAAGGGGCACAGCACATAAAGAAGAATAGCAACTACGAGCATTTCGATCTTTTCGTGGGGTACAAAATGTAATTAATGCTAGAAAAAGCAATCATGCTTATTGTTATATACCGTACCTATGATCACTAATCATCAAATACGTTAGACATTATTGTAAGAGGAGTAACATGCAGTTTAAGTAATCTACCACTTGCAGTGGTTTACCTACTTCACGCCGCTGGCGAGTATTGTATTTTGTTGATGTTATAAAGATTAGCATTTCATTTCCAACCTCCGTTTTGGTTATTCCTCATTCGGTAAACCTTTCTAGCTTAAGCACATTAAAATTGGATAAAAGAAAGAGACAGAAAAAATATAATCCCTACAAATAGCAATTTGAAACAGAAAATAAATTGGGGTAAAAAACTGAAAGCTTTGGTCTGACACGAGAGTATATTGTGTGTTGAGCTGTTATCATTCAAGTTTTTATCTGAAAGTTTTAGAGACAATATTTTTGAAGCCTTTTTACGTAAAAAAAAAATCAATGATTTTTTGTACGATAACAATTTATAACTTGGAAATAAATTTGGGAATAATCGAAATTAATAACGAAATCCACGAAAGTCACCCATGAAATGAAAATAATTGTATGAAAATTAAGGACCTACGTACATCAAATTGTCTTTAAATTAAATGGCGGCGGGAGAATTATAGTTGAACTTTTAAAAGGTAAGCTTAAATACTAATGCAATAATTAAATGCAGCGATCAATTTTGAGTTCTTCTGTAGTTTATTGTTATTTATCGCATACGGCAGCAGAATACCACACAAAAGGAAACAGAGAACCAAATTTCAATCAAAAGTGCCAAGATTGCAGCGTGGAAAATAAAATAAAATACTGCGCAAATGAAAACGCAGATCAAACGGCAGCCAGAAGAGCTGCCATTACTGAGAATATGCAAAGAGTTAAGGACTCTCAAGATCCTGAACTCGCCGAAGGCCCAATGAAGAGCTAGCGTTGGAGCTAGCTTAAATGCCGCCCGATAGTTAAGTTTAAGTTAGTATATATATATATATATATATATATATATATATATATATATATATATAATAAAAAGGCTTAAACGCTAATATTCCTCTTGGAAACTTTTATATATATATATGTATGTATATGTATGTATGTATATATATTTTATATATATATAATTACATGAATCATTTATACAAAAACAAATATAGAGGTTAATGATTTAAATGGCGAGAATACATCTTCGCAAACAATTTCAATAAGTTACACTAACCCCGAACCTGTATATGAATGATATGATCCCTGTTTTGTTTAGTGTACCTTATTGAAATTGTTTGCGAAGATGTATTCTCGCCATTTAAATCATTAACCTCTATATTTGTTTTTTGTATGAATGATTCATGTAATTATAAATTGAACTGCACCTATAATCGAAATTTATATATATATATGTGTGTGTGTGCGTATGTATATTAACCAACAATATTATATATATATATATATATATATATATATATATATATATATATATATATATATATATATATATATATGACGTCATACATTATGAAATGGACGAATTCCGACAATTATTTAAGAGATTTTTTTTATGTTTATACGTTCTTTTTATAGATAAAATATTTAAGTAAATGCTCTGTTTATAATAAACAGTATTAATAACTTTCACCGGCATTCAGGCCGGTAAATGTTAATACTGTTAAAAAGAAAAAGTAGAAGCAATTTCCATACAATATCTTTATTTCCACTGATAAATAATAAATGCATATGTCACTTTCCAATATAATGCCCCTTGCACGGCGACGCGCATCTGGCATCGATCAACGAGCTTCTTGATCCCTTTCGAAAAGAAGAGTTTTGGGTTGCTTACGAAGCCACGTTTACACCGCTTGTTTGTTTGCGCATCCAACGCGTGCCTAAGTCATCATGCACTATGGTGTGTGCAGATCCATAACCGATATCTGCTATTGTTGTCGATCTTCCCCGATCAAGGCCTTCTCCCTCAGGATGCGTTTTTCCGTGCGTGATGTTCATGGGTGATTAGATCGGCTTTCGTCCGTTGCACTTTTTCTTCCCACTTTAAAGCGTTCAATCCACTCTCGTTGATTCATGGTGCGTGCTCCATGCTGCGTTAACATCCGGCGATGGATTTCCAAATGTTTGAATCCCTCTACCCGCAGAAAGCGCACGACAGTCTGTTGTTCCTCTATGGTGCAATCGCTGATTGGAGCGTCCATACGTCTGACCCCGTTGCTTCCTGCCACTCAGCTGAACGATGGAAGGCAGCGCGCGACTAGCTCCTCGCCATCCCATGCGCACGGATGGTGTCGCATGTTAGCAATTTACTGATGTTTTTAACGCTTAATTTGAAAGTTGACTTCTCGTCTACCTTCGTAGATATATACAAGTGTTGATATTCGTAGATATATATAGTGTTGACAAGGCCTATAAGTAAATCTTGTGGGTCGAAATAGCTATTCGAATGAGGTAATCTTGGATTTATATTCCATGTCATATATATATATATATATATATATATATATATATATATATATATATATATATGAAGAAATATACTCTTAAGGCGTGCTATATTTATGGGATAAAGTGCTCAATATCAGAGATAGAGATGTTGTACAGATTCAGTGTCCTTAAATTAAGAACACCGAATCCGAGTTCAAATTTCATTCGGATCCATTACATTTACTTACGTGCTAATACTCTTGGGTATGGTATGAATCCTCTTCTTCTTCCCCAGTAAATAGCAGGACAGACTTTGATGGCAACTGGTTTAGAAGAAATTGAATTAAAAACGCTCAGAGGGTCATTTGGGAACCTTGTGGCACATGGTGGTTGGTTCTGCACAAAACCTTCACCGCTATAATCAAATCTTATGTGCAAGTGTTTGTCTCTCGGCTCCTAGGAACTGAATTGCTTGATACGTCGAATACGACGGGAGAGTTCAGTATATATATATATATATATATATATATATATATATATATATATATATATACATGTGTTTGTGAGTGTGTGTGTGTGTGTGTGTAAGTGTACGTTGAAGTCAACACCAAGCGATGACATCTTGCTTTCTGCTTCAACGCAATCCTTAGGCCATGCGTTGAAGCATGAAACAAACTGTCGCCGTTTGGTTTTGATATCAGTGACCACTTTTATATTTACATACGCTCAATCTGATATTCAGCACTTTTACCCGTAAATATAGCATACGTTAGAACTATATTTTTATCACACACACACACATATATATATATATATATATATATATATATATATATATATATATATATATATATATATATATATATATATATATGTAAGCAAATATAAATGGATATAAATCCGACAGAATGAAGAAAAATATTTGGAAAAAACAAACAAAAATCCTTAAATGCAATTATGTTGTTTTAATATGAATGAAATGTCAACGTCTGACGTTTCGGTTTAATAAATCTTCTTCAGGACAATATTCATTAAAATACAATTAACATAATCAGTTCAACCTGACAAAGACGATGGACATAAAAACAAGACTTATCCAAAACAGATAACTGAAAATTTTAAATGATCAGCTTTCCGTTTAAGCGTGGTCACGTTGTCGTCAAATGGGCGACGCTTTCAAAACGTATTCCTAAAATTTGAGTATTTTGAATGAAAAAGAAAAATCAAAAGAATTCTATTATGATCTAAAATTAATATGTACGCTTGTCGAGCATTAATCTCGCTAAAAAAGGGAAAATATTAAAGAAGCCAGGTCTAGTATTCACCGTGCGTGAGATGGATATTATACCTGCTTCATAAATCCTCCTAAGATTTTTATTATGAAAATATTTTAAACTCTTCACGGAATCAAAATCGAAATTATGATCTGCTTTAGTTATGTTTAAATTTCCGAGGCGAATACCTCGTTTATGTTCGAAAACACGAGATTTTACGGACCTACATGTTTCACCCACATATTTTAAAACACAGTTTTTGCATGAGATTTGGTAGATGCAAGCATCGGATGTAATATGTTGTTTGCTGGTGCTATTTAATAAATTACGGATAGTTCTAGTAGGTAATATTGTATTTTTAATTTTTAACACATTTAAATTATTGGAAATACGTTCGGTCAAATGGTTATTTGGTAGAAAGATGCGATCAAAAGAATTATTATCAGGGGCAGCTGAAAGTGTACCTTTCATTGACGTAGTTGTAGTGGCCTTCGAGGTGTCATTTTGCGCTGATGAGTAAATTTTCAACGCTTTATTTTTAGCTCTCTGTAATAATTGTCTCGGATACGAAAGATTTGAAAAGATATCCTCAATATATTTGAATTCATCATCTAAATATTTTGCTGAACAGATGCGAAGAGCCCTTAGATAAAATCCAATAATAATACCCCTCTTAGTGTTAGTATCATGGTGAGAGTAAAAATGTAAATAGTCATTTTTACATGTGGGTTTACGATATACTTTGAATTCTAATTTATATATATATATATATATATATATATATATATATATATAGTATTACATTCTAAGAGTTTTAGATGCCAAAATTGCGGGTTCCTTTTCCGTAGTTTACTTCTGTAAAGGCATTTTAGGCAGAAATGTTTTTGACTTAAAGTGCTTGATATCAAAAGGTAAGGATAGAGAGTTAATAGAATTAATGTGGAGAAACTCATAATAGTGTCATTTCAGTCATGCCGACTTCGAAGTTTCGTGAGCGCAATGTAGTAATGCCTCCACTCTTCAGAGCTACTGGCTGATATATATATAGAGAGAGAGCATATGAGGCCTGACGATTGCATATAGCATGAAACAGACTGTCGGCTCTAAGTGTTGACTTCTATTTTCCCTTTAAATTTACACACGCTCTATCTCTGATATTGAGCACTTTATTCCATAAATATAGCCCACCTTAAGACTATATTTATATTTATATATATATATATATATATATATATATATATATATATATATATATGAAATATAAACGAATCGAATATAAATTCTGTTCGTAACAAAAATTTAAAACAGTGCTCAATCCAATCCAATAGTAGAGCAATAAACTATATATATATATATATATATATTCAGTCGTATGCTGTAAACTTTTCGAGCCGACAAAGAAGCATTTATAATAACTTTAATGATTGGTCATTTAGTCAAATTCTGGAAAGTAGATCGAGTCGAACAAAAAATTTAAACTCCCCTTCATATATATATATATATATATATATATATATATATATATATGTGTGTGTGTGTGTGTGTGTGTGTGTATGAGAGAGAGAGAGAGAGAGAGAGATATGATGTGCCTAAACTTTTGAACGTGGTTATCGGCAAGGAATCTTCCCAGATTAGCCAGCATTCAACGCCCCATCTATCCTGCTGTCAAAAAGCATTATTATTTCACTCCGTCATATTTTTGCTTTATGTATATTTTTTTCTCAAATAAATGGAAGAAAAAGGAAGTGACGTTTTACATACGCCTTGCTTACAAGTAGAATTGTTCATAAACATTTCCGGTTCTCATCCATCGAAGTGCAATTGAAATGCATCGAAACGAAGTTGCACCTTTGTAGTGAGTAAGCTGTCTTTGTCTATATGATAAAATTATAATAAATAATTGTCGCTCTATTATTGGTATCGGGCTCTCTTTTGGATTAATGCTGTGAATGTTAGAATTTATATATTACTTTCGTTCTCTTTGCATCGAATATATATATATATATATATATATATATATATATATATATATATATATATTCTCTTTATACGTTATTTTAATATATATATATATATATATATATATATATATATATATATATATATATATATATATATATATATATAATGAAAATGAATTAAGCTCATATTTTCTGTTTATACGTTATTTTAATAGAGACAATTTATTTAAGTAAATGCTCTGCTTTTTAATTAAGCTGTATTAATTACATTTACCGGTCAATGATTAATGACGGTTCCGTATATGACACAAGTTTGATTCCTGTTAGAGAACACATATTTTCTACGAAACTTCTCGAACATTCAGGTCCGTAAATGTAATTAATACTGTTTAATTAAAAAAATCAGAGCATTTGCTTAAATAAATCGTATCTATTAAAATAGCGTATAAAGAGAAAATATATTAAATAATTGTCGGGCCTTATATGTTGTCATTGTTTACGTTAAAGATATGTTTCGTGATCGATCGAAAAAAATCGCCAAAGATTGTGTTTAAAAACATTAATTTAGACTTCGTTAACCCGACGCTTCTCTATAGCTAAGTAGTATGGCACGTCAGATCAAATGACTGTTTCTGTATAGGACACAGGTTCGATTCCTTTTAGAAGTCGTATATTTTCTACGAAATTTCTTGGACATTCAGGACGGTAAATGTACTTAATACTGTTTAATTAAAAAGAAAACAGAGCATTTGCTTAAATAAATCGTATCTATTAAAATAACGTATAAAGAGAAAATATATTAATCATTGTCGGACTTGATCAATTTCATTATATATTAATCCGACATTATTTTCCAATATTCTAAGCGTTATTTTTAGGGAACACACGTGATTGTACAGACTCCCTATTTTTTTTTTTTTTTTCATTCGAACATGCGTCCCACTTTGTAAGGGTAACCTCTGCCTGATCCGACGTGCTTCAGTCTGCTTGCCTATAGAGAGTGTCGGCATGATTCAATTTCTTTCTTTTTATATGGCAGGACCTTTCAGGACGTAGGCGATCATGGCTGTCCACCTCCCTCTATCCTTTGCAGCGCTCAAGAAGTTCCTTCCCTCTGCTTCCTCTCCCAGACCACGTTCCGTCATCCACTTGCTTAAGCTCGCCAAGAATATCACGCGTTGTTTTCCCTTGTCTCTCTTTCCCTCTCTTTCCCTCTCTTCGACCCGTGAGTATCAGATTCTCTGGGCCCTCCTTCCTCATTATTTGTCCCAGAAACTTCAACTGCCCCTTTCCTGATGTTAAGTATAAGCCTCCTCCTCGTTTGAATCTTCTCTAAGACCCTCATCGTTGCTCACACGCTAGGTCCATGCTTATTCTTTGAAGAAATCGTCCAACATTCGCTGCCATAAAGGCCAGATGTCACGTAACAGCTCTGTATTCTTTTCTTTGCTACCAAAGAAATCCTCCTGTCTTGCAATACTCTGCGTCCTTGGCCTTCCCAATACGTCTTTGGATCTCAGGGTCGCATTTACCGTCCTCTGTCAGAACGCTTCCCAGATCGTTAAACTTCAGCGTCTGCTTGATTCTAGTGTTCCCAACCTACAAATCGCATTTCGGGTTTATCTTTTTACCGGATTCTTTTTTTAAAGAATGCACTTCCTCTTGTTCAGACCTTCTCGAAAGGCGATATCTGATCAAGTTTTTAATTTCGTATCCATAACATACATAAATCATCTCTAAGGAATTAATGGATTTTATTTTTAATCCGACATTATTTCTTATTAACCTAAAAGTTATGAGCGCGAAAATAAGCGTCAACTCTGAAAAATGAATAGCAATTTAATGCCTTCACCGATAAACAGATATATGAAGGTGTGAAACTGCGACTAACCATGTACTTTCAATGTCTATGCACTCACTTTTTATATCTACAAATTCTCTATCCTCGACCTTCTTTTTTGAGCCGTGTCCCTTCAGGGTGTTGGCTATCATGGCTCTCCACAATTCCCTGTTCTTTGTAGCTCTTAATAAATCTGTTGTAGTCTAGAAAATGTTAATGAATGAGGAATAACCACAAGGGAGGTTGGAAATGAAACGGTAATCTTTATAACATTAACAAATACAATACTCGCCAGCGGCGTGAAGTAGGTAAACCACTGCTAGATACAATAGTATCCAACGTATTTATGAAGATTGGGATATAACCATTAGTGTTCATAGGTACGGTATATAACACTATTTCTCCTAAACTCTGTCCAGCCATCCATTTACTCAAGCTCGCTCTGTAGGTTATGCGCCGTTTTCCTTTGTCTCTCTTGCTTTCAATCCGTCTTGTGAGTATCACATTTTCCAAACCCTCTTTCCCCGTTATTTGCCATAGAAATTTCAACTGTCTCCTCATGAGAATTTAATTGTAGAAGTTTAATTTTTGTTTCCATTTTCTCTAAAACTTCGTCGTTGCTCACAAGTTATTCTCAGCATCCTTCTGTAGAACCACATTAATTTTGCTTCAAGTCTCTTCTACATATGTGTGGAGTTTGTGAAGCATTTCAATGTTTCAGTCAGACGAAAGTCACGAGACAGGGATCGGGGAAAGGGGAAAGATATCTGTCTTATGACACCAATTTCGGGTTATATCAAAAAAATGAATTTTTAATTTAAAATTAAAAGAGAAAAAAAAATAAATTTAAAATCTATATCAATAATTCTCAAAATGTGTGTATGTATGTATGTGTGTGTGTGATTTCCACACTTTTCATCCGATATCGATGAAATTTTTGTTTGATAGGTAATTCTTCCGTGCCGGTTTTGAGTCCAAATTGTTAGTGACAATGACTCTCTACTACTTTCTGTCCATTATAACTCTCAGCAACATTTTACTATTTACTATCTGTTCTTGGATATATATCTTTCATAAAACTTGATTAAAATAAATAGTTTAAATTATTAAAATAATATTATCTATATCTATTAGGTTGGTGCAAAAATAATTTCGTTTTCTCACATAGTAACATATGTTAAAAAACGAAATTATTTTTGCACCAACCTAATATAATTCTCAAAATGTGTGTGTGTGTGTGTGTGTGTGTGTGTGTGTGTGTGTGTGTGATCGAATGTTGTTTATGCGTTTCACAGTTTTCATCCGATTTCAGTGAATTTTTTTATTTGATAGATAATTCTTCAGTGCCGGTTTTGTGTCCAAATTACACATTCCCCTTCTCTTGGCCAAGTTCCATCTCTCTCAAGTGAGATTACCTTTTCTGTTGCGTAAAGCCTACTACTACAGTTGTAAGGCGTTGTTTTCAAAATCGTTTATAGCCGTTCCTAATTTATTTTTATTTTTTATTGTCCTGCCAGTTTTTGCATTGCATTCACCATAGTACTAAGTAATCTTGCTTTTTTATTACTCAACATTTATTTTTCCAAACTTTTCTAAAGTTATTCGAGCTTAGTGATCGCTGTAGCTTTACAGCGTTCTCTTCTGGTATTCATCCACACATTCCATTTGAAAATTCATACTTGCCTAAGACATGCCACCAAAGAAAAGAACTTGCCTAGGTCGCAAAACCGCTGCCGCCAGGTCCGCCATGCAAATAAAAGATAACGAAAGATAACAAAAATTAAAATATCAGAATTTCTTTTTGGTGTAACCTAGAAACGTTTACTGAATGAGGAATAACCAAAACGGAGGTTAGAAATGAAATGGTAATCTTTATAACATCGGCAAAATACAATACTCGTCAGCGGCGTGGAGTAGGTAAACCACTGCTAGTGGCGGACTACTTAGACAGCATATTACTCCCACTTACAATAGTGTCCAACGTATTTATGAGGATTGGGACATACCAATTAGTGTTCATAGGTACGGTATATAACACCTTTTTTTTTCCATATCTCATTCTCTGATGAAGCTTTAATAAAAAATGAAACAGATTATATTGATAAACGTTTCCTATTTGTTCTTTATCCTAGTATACATATATTAATGCATAAATACACAGACATTACAGACGTGCTTATATACATATCCTTACTATCATATATATATATATATATATATATATATATATATATATATATATATATATATATATATATAAGCACAGATATCCTTCAAATATCTGTGAATGTATAAATACACGAACGTATGTGTGTGTGCGTGCGTGTGTGCGAGAGAGAGAGAACATCGATTTCTACTAAGTCTGACGTTACTAAATGTTCTATTTAGATTGCTGTAAACAAATTGATAATTTGGGCTTCGCTAGTCTAAACCACTTTGTACTAAAGCATCTCGTCACTTTTAAACGCCAGTGAACTTAAACCGACTAGCTTGGCAAGGCTTCTTATGGCCGGATATCTCTTTCTTGTGAAAACTGAACCTTCATACTATTATTGTTATCTCCATTTAATGTGATCTTTAAACTTTATCCGTTTGGACAGACTGGTGTGGCCAACAGTCATCCTTTGAAATCATATATATATATATATATATATATATATATATATATATATGTGTGTGTGTGTGTGTGTGTGTGTGTGCAAAAGAAAAAGACAATAATAGGAAAACTGTACTTTTAGCCGACGCGTTTCGTCCATTGTGGACTTTTTCAAGGCAAAAAACGAAATGAATTTATTGAGACAAAGTATAAAAAAAACAAAAAACAAAAGATCGATAGTAAATAGAAGAATTTAGAAACGCTAGTTGCTAACGACATTTTGTTTTTTTGTCTTGAAATAGTCCACATTGGACGAAACGCGTCGTCTAAATGTACAGTTTTCCTATTGTCTTTTTCCTTTATGCATATTGCCTTTTTCTACAGGTTAATTCTGAGAAATTTTTACAGACACACACACACACACACACATATATATATATATATATATATATATATATATATATATATATATATATATATATATATATATATATCGTGACTCCAAAGATTCGATAAAAATGAAAATGCATAATGAAATAATGCTCAAAATTTTATAAACACGAAGTGTTATCATCCAGATAACACTTTGTTTTTATTAAATTTTGTATAAAATTTTTATTAAATCTTTGTGTTATTATTAAGAGAAAAGGCCAAATGATTTTTTTTATGATTTTAATACTTGTTAGAACATCCGAAATTTTAGTTAAAACTCTTGTTTTTCTTGCGTCAATATGAGCCATAAATTTGTATAAGAAATTTGAGCGTTTTTTGCAGTGAAAAACATATTGAATTACAAATTCTTTCAAAACATCAGATTTATTTTTCGGATTTTAATGAAACAATCAGGACTTATTTACACATATATTAAATTATTTTTAAAACGTTTCCTTTTTAGTAAATCTTGGAAAAATATATCTTTACCTCTTTTACACACACACTTATTTAATCCCTTTTTTTTTTTTTTTTTTTTTTGTAGCGCTTAATGTTCATATTCGCTATAAGCACAAGTCCTATGAGAATTTTAATCAATCTTTTTTCTTGTTTTTTTTATGTTTATTTTTAAATATGATAAATGCTAATTGAATTTGAAGTTTTTGTTTTCTGTTTTTGACACATGGTAATTCCTGTGTAGCGATATTTTTAAATCAGTTAATTCCTAATATTTACGCTGTGTAAATTTACATTGAGCACTGTTTTGTAAAAATAAAAATATCAATAAGAACACCGGATTACATAGCTTACTGTTCTTCCTTTTTTTACTACAATATATATATATATACATACATACATATATATATATATATATATATATATTAATGTATATTTGGGCAACAATTTTTTTAACCGTTATTCATTGAATATGATGGACAGAAAATTTGATTACTTTTTTATTTCGTTTTTCTAACATTCTTACTATTTTTTTCGTCTATACAGAACTAAAGTCCAAAGTATTTACCACCTACCCGTATAAAAAAAAAAACACCCCACCAGTAGTAACTCTTGTCTTTTAATGGCTGGAAAAATATAAAATAGCAGTGATAAAAAATTCCTAAATATAGCACACCTAAATTCTTCTTCCCAGAGAATATTTCTAAGTAAACAAAAACGCATAAAACAAGCATTAGTCAACAATATTTTCACAACTACATCATTGATAAACAAATAAAATTATTCTTACAAAAAATACACGACACCAACATTAAAAAATACCACCCAATAAAACATTTACATATACATCCAGATGGAAAAATAATTATAAGCAGGATGAATTCGCTATAAGAATCAGTAAACACCAGATTTCTGCCGTAAATCCCGGAAAAATTTGTAAAACTTATATTACTGAAAATGAACAACTGCAAACCTTATTCTCACAAAAATAACCACATCAAATCTAAATTAGCGATTACCAATATAGTGTATCAATTTCACTGCCTTTCTTATCAGACTTTTCTTATCAAGACTGTCTTTCTTATCAGAAATCAATTACCTATGGTGGGCATCCCACAACCTCCTTGAGGAGACGCCTCACGTGCCACTTATTTGATGAAAGTGCTATGAAAATGTACTTTGCGACTCACAATTTACAAAAACCCTTAAGAAAAATTCTGATCGAAAATAATAGCATTTTATATAAATCACATTACCGAAAATATCTTGCCATGAGAGAGACCTTATAAATAAAACATCTCACTCTCAATATAAATCTCATTTTATTAAACAGCGAAAATTGTGAGTTTATCTTTTTTTTTTCTAACGAATTTTTCCGTTTCTTTCTTCGTTTTCGAAATGCCTCTTTCGCTAGTCCAATTTCTAATTTTCGAATAAGGTGTTGAGTATTATACTCGAAGTTGAGAATTAACTGTCTGAAGTTCATGTATCTTTTTTTGTTGTTTTATTCAAACACTTTCGAGTATCACAGTCATTTTCAAGAACAACTGCGATGCTTTTGTTGGAGTTCGAATCCCTTTGTCTATATGTTGGTATTCTCTGTAAAGTCGGGAGTTTGAAACAATCCACAGTGACGACATGAGTAACGTTTATTAGGGACGAG
>OZ010572.1:117337634-117340134 GCA_963932145.1 Acanthosepion lycidas | reverse complement strand
GAATAAACTTTCCAAAGTTCATAATGCTCTTGTTCGAGTATTTTTTATTAATAATTAGTCATCATGAAGAGCCTTTAATGCCATCGCTTTTGGTTCATTCCAACCTTTTATAGTTTAGAAACACTATCTTTCAGGCTGTGTTAAATAGAGTGTATGTGAGGACAACTTTGAATTCAAAAACTGTAAAGACAATGAGAAAACACTATCTTTCCCTAAAGGTCAAGGTAATTCAAAGATAATAAAGGTCAAGGTAATTCAAAGATAATAAAGAAAAGGAATCTGAGTAGAGCTATGATCGGATAAGACTTTAGGAGAAATATATAAAACAGAAATAAATATAAAGCTAAAATAAATATAAAACAGAAATAAATCTAAAACTAAAATAAATATAAAACAGAAATAAATATAAAACTGAAATAAATATAAAACAGAAATAAATATAAAACAGAAATAAATCTAGAACAGAAATAAAACTAAAACAGAAATAAATCTAAAACTGAAATAAATATAAAACTAAAATAAATATAAAACTGAAATAAATATAAAACAGAAATAAATCTAAAACTGAAATAAATCTAAAACTAAAATAAATATAAAACAGAAATAAATCTAAAACTGAAATAAATATAAAACAGAAATAAATCTAAAACTGAAATAAATCTAGAACAGAAATAAATCTAAAACAGAAATAAATCTAAAACTGGAATAAATATAAAACTGAAATAAATCTAAAACTAAAATAAATATAAAACAGAAATAAATCTAAAACAGAAATAAATCTAAAACTGAAATAAATATAAAACAGAAATAAATCTAAAACTAAAATAAATCTAAAACAGAAATAAATCTAAAACTGAAATAAATCTAAAACAGAAATAAATATTATAGCGGAACTTCCTGAAGAAGGATATCGATTTTGAATTGACACTATGTGCACCCGAGGTAATATTCTGTTCAAAATTTTGAAACTCTTCAATCATCATGTGGCTCAGTAACACTCATGCTAGTGCAATGCCTGTGCGTGAGCTTCAGACGTGCAAGCTTTCTACGATAAGATTCAGTAAGTGAAAAACATTCTGGAGCCGTCAGAATACCAAGTCCTGCAAGTTTGAATGTGCGGATGGTGTAATGAATAATGATTTATGTATTGTTAGTCGGAGAGCCGAGTTCCAATTCCAGTTGGGTTCGCTATATTCACTTACACGCAAATACCCTTGGGAAATGTATGAGTCCATCTCTTCCCCTCTACAGCTATGGGTTAAATACTACGACTTGTATCGCTAAACTATTAATATCTTTAAAAAAATTCTTACGGTTTAAAAATTGCTTTCTGGCTTTAAATAGCCTCCAAAGTGTTTATAAGCCGTAAAAACGAAAAAAAAAAAATCAACCAATCTTTTGTTCAGATAGAACAGTTTGAGAAAGGCACTATTTATTGGCAAGAAAATTCAATACCTGCTTATATGCCACCAACACTCGCCTCAAATGAAATAAGCTAACTGAACAAATTGGGAGGTATGACCTTCAGAGCGACATTGTATGTCTGTGTGTGCGTGTGTGTGAGTGTTTCTATTCTCTAGAAGAAAGGGGGAGAAGAAGAGTGTGAAACTTAGAAACATATACTTGCCATGTTTTTGACATGAGCAGGAAAACGGAATTATATTCTATATATAGCTATATCCTCAGGATATTGAGCACTGCCTACTCAAAAATCTCAATATCTGTAAACGCTCTGTCTTCAACAGTGAGTACTCCTCCCCAATAAATATATAACATTTTGAATATATATATATATATATATATATATATATATATATATATATATATATATATATATATATATAAAATAGCCACCTAAAAGGAAAGCTCTTCAGTAAAATGAATGGAGCACTTCGGCTGATTGGCATTTGTTTACATTCGTAAAAACAATACGCTAGATTTAGCTCTGCCGTGTGAAGATAGTTCAGTGGTAGAAGCTCTGACTGACATCACATCGGCTCGGTTTCGATCCTGGCTTGAGGCATTCGGATGTCTAGTCACAGTGAGGAGCAGCGAATGGCATATATATATATATATATATATATATATATATATATATATATAAAGAAATATAGTCTTAAGGTGTGCTATATTTATGGAATAAAGTGCTCAATATCAGAGATAGAGCGTGTGTAAATATAAAAGTGAACATAGAAGTCAACACTTAGAGGCGTCAGTCTGTTTCATGCTATATGCAATCGTCAGGCCACGTGTGCTGACGATTGCATATAGCATGAAACAGACTGTCGCCTCTAAGTGTTGACTTCTATGTTCACTTATATATATATATATATATATATATATATATATATATAAGTAACCAAATGGATAAATATAGGTAAATGTACTGTTCGTATATATATATATATATGTGTGTGTGTGTGTGTGTGTGTAGTGTAAGAAAAAACAGTGGTCAGTGTTAAATAACAGAGCTGTTTAATATATTAAGAAATATGCATAA
>OZ010572.1:117330134-117332634 GCA_963932145.1 Acanthosepion lycidas | reverse complement strand
TGTACATTCCGTATTACTGAACAAAGACATTTTCTTCGTTCGGATTTGTGGACTTCTTCTATATACAGGATGACTGAAAAGTAACTCCTTATTTTACGCATGTGTGGCCAGCTAGGTGTCCTGACCTAACACCCTGTGACTTTTTTCTTTGGAGCTGAATAAAGAAGCAAATATACTATACTAAACTAAGACTTTGTAAGAAGTTATGTTTTCCATACCACAAGAGTTCCACAATATACATACATACACACACACACACACACATATATATATATATCTATATCTATATCTATATATATATATATATATATATATATATATATATATATATATATATATATATATATGGTTTTATATAGTGCACATACAGTGTATGTACGTGTGCGTTTTGGGGTCGAATAGATACTTTATTTTTAAATCCAGTTTCACGACATTTACTGTCGCTATTATTCACACAGACACCCTCAAGTGTCATATTTAAGTCTTAGTTCTTCCTTTTACACAGTAAAGATTCCCTTTCAAAATGTTTTCATCCTTCGCCTGAGGGCATCGACCAAGTACATTCTGCGGGTAAGGTCAAATCTTTTTTCGAATGACTATGACAAAAAAAACATAACTGTAAACAGGATTAAACAAGAGAAAAAGAAACAAACAATCTTTTCTTAAAATGTCACCAGGCCATAAAAAACAAAACATATCTGATATCACGTTATTTTGAAAAAAAAAAAAAAAAAAAAAAAAAGGCTTTGCTTATAACCAATGAAGTTTACAAAATTTACTGACATAATTAGGCCCCGAGTAATAAGTACGAAAAAGGTTTAACTGCGTCGGATTACAATTCAAATTTGTTAATTTTTTCTTGTCTGTTTTTTTCTAAGCTCGTGTAAGAATATAAGCAAGCAAATATTTTTTTAAGGCTGAGATTCAAAGAACAGAGTATATCTGCAAGGAATTGTTAAAACACTGAATAATTTAGGTAAGTAACGAATGAATTATTTTTTTTTTCTGTTAGACCTGTGTCAGTATTTTTATGACCAATATGATATTCTGACTTAAAATCTCTACTCATAAAATGTGGATTTCTTAAAACACAAAACTCGTTAGAACCTTCCAGATTTTTAAACGGGGAAATTAACTATTGTTTATAAAGCTGTCAATAAGAGAAGACATGATTGATTTTACGTCAATTTTGATGACTCAAAAAAAAAGAAAAAGATTTTTAGCTAAAATTTCGGACGTGCTAGAAAGGATTAATTTTTTTTTCAAATACTCAAAGAATAACCTTGGACTTTTCTCTTAATCATGACATAAACCTTTTTTACACAATACAATTTTTTAATCGAGTTTGGTGGGGGGTTTTTATTCTCTTTTTAGCGAATTTTTGGACATTGTTATGAAAGTCAATGATGTTATCTCATTGAGTATAGACTTACGGCTTTATCACGTTGAGACACCGTTTCTCGTATGATCACCATAGTTAAGCAACGTCGAGCTTGGTCAGTACCTAGATGTGTGACTGCTTGGGAATATCAGGTGCCCTATACTTGGATGTGCGGGTGGTGTAATGGACACTGGTTCGGAATTGGAAATCGGAACCATCGAGTTCATTACATTATCTTACGTGCAGACAACTTTAGGAATGGTATGAATCCATCTCTTCTCCCCTATCTACGGGTTAATTAGTAGGATTTGTATGAGTAAATCATTATCTTTCTGGCTTTAAATAACCCGTAAAAGCTTGATAAGCGCTAAAAACAAATCTGTCTAATCATTTTACACACACACACACACACATACATATATATATATATATATATATATATATATATATATATATATTGAATTCGTAAGTCTGATGAATTGGATCATGATTACGGTTCATCCTAATCATTTTACACATATATATATATATATATATATATATATATATATATATATATATATATATATATATATATATATATATATATATATATATATGTATGTATATATGTATTTTTAATTTGTAGGTCTGATGAATTGCATCATGATTACGATTCAAGTCTAATCATTTTACATGTATGTATATATATATATATATATATATACATACATATATACATATATATATAATTCGTAGGTCTGATTAATTGGATCATGACTACGATTCATTCTAATCATTTTACATATATATATATATATATATATATATATATATATATATATATATATATATATATATATGTATGTAGAATTCGTAGGTCTGATGAATTGGACCATGATTACGATTCAGTTTAATCATTTTACACGCACACACACATACATACATACATATACACACACATATATTAGGTTAGTGCAAAAATAATGTCGTTTTTCTTTTGAAGCTGAACGTCAAAAAACGACATTATTTTTGCACCAACCTAATATATTGAATTCGTAGGTCTGATGAATTGGATCGTGATTACGATTCCAATGTGATAAATTATATCCATGGAATATTAGTGTTTGATCTTTTATT
>OZ010572.1:117255134-117327634 GCA_963932145.1 Acanthosepion lycidas | reverse complement strand
TTATGAATTCAAGAAAGGAAACTCAGCAGCCGAAGCGGCTAGAAACATTCACTCAGTTTATGGAGAGGAATGTGTGAATGAAAGAACTTGCAGAAGATGGTTTGTAAAATTCAGAGGTGGAGATTTCACCCTTGAAGATGAAGATCGAACCGGACGTCCAGTTGAGTTTGATGAAAAGCTTCTTGAAGCAGCCCTTGAAGAAAATCCTGCTTTATCAGTTGAGGAATTGGCAGTGGTTCTCAGTTCAAACCATACAACTGTTCATCGTCATCTTCAACAACTTGGAAAAGTTCCTAAACTTGGAAAATGGGTGCCTCATGAATTGTCTGAAAACAACCTCAAATCCCGAGTTGACATCTGCTCTTCTCTCCATTCTCGCCAACTTGTTTCACATTTTTTGGATAGACTTGTGACTGGTGACGAAAAATGGATCTTTTATCGAAATGTTAAGCGTCGTAGACAGTGGCTTGGTAAAGGGGAAGGACCCCAGCCACAGCCGAGAAGGGAACTTTATGGGTAAAAGGTTCTTTCAATCTGGTGGGAACGCCTAGGAATAGTCCATTTTGAATTCTTACCACCTAATGCAACAATTAATGCTCACATATACTGTCAGCAATTACAGCGTTTGAACCAAGCTTTGGGGATAAAAAGACTTGCTCTAGTGAATCGAAAAGAGGTGATGTTTCATCAGGGCAATGCGTGACCCCACACAGCAAGAATCACGTCACAAAAGATCGAAGAACTTGGTTGGTAGAAAATTCCTCATCCACCTTATTCTCCCGATCTTGCTCCTTCAGACTACCATTTGTTTCGTAGCTTACAGAATCATTTGGAAGAAACAGCTTTTGTAACACAGGAAGAGGTTAAAATTGACATTTGTGATTTCTTCAGAATCAAAACCAAAAGAATTTTACAGTAATGGAATTAGTAAGTTTGTTAATAGATGGAAGGAAGTCATAGATAATCAGGGAAAATACATTGTTGATTGAATTTGTAATTAAATGTAACATTTGGTCATTTGTTTTCTTTATTCAAAATTCGGACAGAACTTATGGGATGAACTGATATATATGTGTGTGTGTGTGTGTGAATAAAACTTATCTTAGTCGACGCGTTTTGTTTTCTGTAGGATTTTATTTTATGACAAGTATTTACATTAATCCGGCATTTTGTTACTTCAAATTATTTTTAGTCGGTACCTGTGTTTGAAATAGACGCCCCGTGTTTTTGTTTTTTTATGTTTTTTGTTGCTATTTTTTTTAATAGTGTGTTTTATGTCTATCGGTCTGTGCACTCGAGAAAACTTAACACAGTAAATGTGTTCTCTCGAACCTACGCCTTCCTTTTATAGAAGAAACCGACATTTTATTCGACGTGTTTTAGACCGCTCAATCACAGAGAGTCTCATAGCCCACCGACAGATAGATAGACAAACAGAGAGATAGCTATGTTTTGTGATGTCTGGTGGCTATTAATGATCAAGTATAACTCAAGACTTCAATGTTAAGATAAAACAGTATTTAATTACAACCGCAAATAAATACTTAACAAGAACAAAGAAATAAAAATCAATCAAAGATAATTAACCATTTCAGTGAATAGTTTGTTAGTAGCGCGGCTCGGTTTAACGTCCTGTAAATCCTAAATCAAAGCCCAAATCATCGACGCACGATAATTCACACTAATTCGACTGGATAGTTCCACTCAATAGTCACTGCAATCAGTAGCCTGACACCGCTATTTATACTCATGACGGAAAACATATATACATAAGTCCAGAGTGTCACGCTCGAACCTCGGTGTCGGTAGTTACTCAATGTATTCCTATATGACAGTCAGTCAGTTATGTCCCATGAGGGATACACGCTTAAGCGATCATATCTCGAAAGATACATGACTGACGAGGCACATTTTTTCTCGTAGTAGGTTGCCATTTCTTTCTGCGGTAGACCAGTTGCCATCCAAGGCTATATAGAACCCGGTCTGTTGTGAAGGAGAGAAGAAGAAAATTTATACCTTTCCCAAGGTATGAATCTTCTGGAATTCGAACTCGGCTCTCCTCAATCAGAGCCACTATCCATTACTCCACCGTGCCTCCTGACAATATGTATGTATAAATTCTGTATAGCTGGAATATTAGAGAGTCAAATGTAGACCGGTAATCATTGTTAAAAACGTTTAAAATTCCAGTGTTAATAAACTTCCAAGTACAATTGCCAGTTTTACGATAACTCGAACTTTCTGTACAAAAGACTTAAGATCAATCCCCCTATAGTGGCTTTATATCTGGTATTGAGCACTGTTATTAAAAACAATGTAAGTTGAATTTATCGCAATATTTATTTATCTTGCAAATAATAAATATTAAGTATTAGTTATATGTCCGCAACATATTCGTAGACATTACAAATATAATAGCCCCATCATCATATTTAAAAAAAAGGCTAAAATAATGGAAGCATTATAAAGAAAGAAAAGGTTAGCATTCAGTGACATCAGTTATGAAAACGGCCACAATGTGCTGACCGTGTTTGGAAAATAAAAATATGCCTATAACTCCTGATACCTGCATAAAAAAATCTCTACTTTCAGTTAAATGTAAAAAATAAAATCATCTTTAATAATGGCTAAAAGAATAAACGAAAGCGCTCGGACATAAAAAAAACAAAAACATTCAGACAATTTCAAAACACAGACATTCATATATATATATATATATATATATATATACACACACACAATTTAAATTACATGATCCCGCAGCCCACCAAACTATCAACACTTGGCAACCTTGATAATGGCTTATGTAAGCCGAAAGCTTAGTTAGGATTAAAAAACATGTATCAATATTGTGATTTTCTTTCTTCTTTTAATGATAATGTGATTAAGCTTATCAGACATTATGAAAAGAAATTAATTTAAATAAATAGACAAAACTTGTCTATATTATTTAATGAAACATGCATCAATGAAGAAATGTTGCCTAAATACACATAATATATATATATATATATATATATATATATATAACACAATAAAATCCAAAATGACCACATATGGGGAATAATCTTATTTCAGCCGACGAAAAAAAAAATTCATTAGTCTTATTCATCCTCGGTATTGACTGAGTTCGTGTCGGAATTAGAAATTTAACAGTGAATGCCACAAAAAAAGTCGAAAAACTAATACTGAACTTATCTATTACAAAGTTTCAATCAGACGGAAGGCACGAGAAAGTGGTCAGGGGAGGGTGGAAGGTATTTGTTTGAAAGGGAAGAGGTTTTTTTAAAGTTAAACTCGGATATCAACATTATGGCATTAAATTGGGGTTATATGAAGAATGTAATGCTAATTTAAAACTAAGAGAGGAATAAAAAGGGGTTTTAAAAAACCTGAAATATATAAAGTTATGTTTCAAAATACAAATGTCTGAGTTAAATACTATTCCAAAGACAAGTTATATTTGATATTAAGATATATTTTTAAAAAGTTATATTAAAAAATATGTCATATTTTAATAATTTATGTTAAAATTAAGTAAAATTATACGTTTAAAAATAAGTTACACTTAATATAATATCAATAGGTTATATTAAAGAATAAAATATATTTAGAAATAAAAATAAAATAAAATAAATTATACATTTAAAATAAAAATGTAATGAAATAAAACGGCAATGGATTTATTACCATACAATTTGATGCAGGATATTAACAGAAGAATAATATTCATTTCATTTAGTTGTTCTCTGGATTCAAGCAACACATCTGCCCTTTGGTGGAACGTAAGCTCTTTAAGTTCTATGCGCATGTATAACTTACATAATTCTGTATATATATATATATATATATATATATATATATATATATATATATATATATGTATTTTTTTGTTTTAATCAGTTCCGTCCAAGCAAGGAGATAATGCCATAAAGACTCAAGGAGGTACTAGAAATGAATGACAATAAACAGACTTTAGAAGGAACCGGAAACTCAATCCTAAGCAAGGGCTAAAACTCTACTCAAAAGACCAGGGATGATTGTGAACTGAACAAAAGGTGAATGTATACACACACACACACACACACACACACACACACATATATATATATATATATATATATATATATATATATATATATATATATATGCTTTATTTTCTTAAACAGTGAAATTAATAACAACTGGCCTAAATTGATAAGTCCTACTAAAGAAAGATTGTGGCTACGAATCGAACCTTTTTCTGAGGATGTCTCCACATTAGAAAAAACGATATTTTAAAATTGTAATGTGTCCAATACTTTCGTGTGTGACTATATATATATATATATATATATATATATATATATATATATATTACAAATTTACTTATTTAAAATATGTTATTTTTCGCTACACAGTAATAACCCTGTTTCAAAAATGGAAGCTAAAAACTTTAAATTTAATTATATAATTAAAATAAAAGCATTAGTTCTGTTTCATCTTCAAGCGAATATTGGAATAACTTAGTGTATTTAAGCAGCAATCCCTCTTTTATACAAGTTTCTTTAAAGACGACTAACAGAGAATTGCGATTAAGCTTTCTATTTAATTTTTCTGGTGTTCGCACAATTAAATTTCTTTTTCGAACACAGAGTATGTAGAAACTGTCCAAATGTTCTGCATTTCCGAGCGCTTTCAGCTATACTTTTAGCCATAATCAAGGATGATTTTATTTTTACCTTTTAACTCAATAGATGGGTTGTGTGTATGCATCTAGAATTACATGGATGTTTTATTTTCCAAACATGGTCAGCACATATGGCCGTGTTCGTAGTTAATGTTATTGAGTGTTGGCTTTTTCTTTTTTATTATTAGGACTTTTTCTACATGGTATTATGCTTGTACTTTCTACCAGTTTGTTTTAGATGTAGTCTGGTAAGTTCGTATGAGTTTAAATGGGTTCTGATGGAGCTGTGATCGGATAGTTGTAACGTAAGTCGTCTAGATAGACATGTTGTAGTGTGACCGATGTAATTATTTATGAGTTTGGTTTGATCAGGAAAACAGTTCCTTAAGGAACTGAGTTCCTGATCCATCCGAAACATCCTAGTAGAAAACCCAAGCATAATTTCATCCACATATAAATTTGTAATCCAATATTTTTGTGTTTGACTCTCTCTCTCTCTCTCTCTCTCTATGCATATCATATATATACCTTCGTAGATATATATAAGTGTTGACAAGTGTTGATATTCGTAGATATATATAGTGTTGATAAGTCCTATAAGTAAATCTTGTGGGTCGAAATAGCTATTCGAATGAGGTCATCTTGGATTTATAGTCTATGTCATATATATATATATATATATATATATATATTGTGGAATCGGAGATCCAAGTTCGAATTCCAGTCGAATCCATTACATTCACTTATGTGCTAATTCCCTTGGGAAAGTATTAATCCTCTTCTTCTCCCTCCAGCTATGGGTAAATAGTAGGGCAGACTAGGTTCTATTGGCTTGGATGGCAACTGGTCTTCGTTATTATCTCAAATACAAAACAGTTCTTGCAATCTAAAAATATTTTCTAACTTTAAATAACCTGCCAATCGAACCCAAATATAAAACTGCGATCTGGATTTTTTCCAAATATCTCCATTAATGAGAGAATTAACCCTTTCCAAAGCCAACATACATTAATTAAAAGAAAACGGTTATATTTATAATTTCATTTTATGTAATATATATATATATATATATATATATATATATATATATATATATATATATTAATCACAGACTATAACAATTTAAATACTAATTTGCATTAAATAAAAAAAGATTTTAAGAACATCTATAGCTTGCCAAGAATTCTCGGCTAACCTGATAAATATTTATAAGCTTGCTTAAATTCTAAAATTTTGAAAAATCAATAATATTTTTGGTCGTGTATATAAATATTTATTAAAAAATACCCTTGCATTTGCGTTGATAAAGTCCCTCAGAGGACGAAACGTCTTGGTTAAGATAAGTTTTCTTTTTTATCTTTATCCATATATATATATATATATATATATATATATATATATATATATATATATATATAATGGGCACGTGGCCGAGTGGTTCGCATTCTGACCATGAGACTCCAGTTCGATTCTCATCATGATCGATTTGTCAGGAAGGAGACTTTGGAAAGTGCCTGAAAATCACACCATTGATTTGACCCAGGACTTGTTATTGAAATTGGGTAGACGGAATTCTTGCGGCGGGGGCGGGTCGTGGATAGGTGTGCTAGCACGAAGTCACAAGTCATTGTGGCCGTGCTGGGCTTGTTCAAATTGTTGATCACGCCAGATAACACGCTCTCTCCCAGAATCTATAACTAAGGTCTGCTCAGCATAGTTGCAGTATAAACCACTCTGGGCTCTGTGAGTGATGAATAAGCACAAATGCGCCTGCAATAGGTATTGTCTACCTGACCTAATAAACAGGTATCCTCGAATACAAGTGGACAGCTACACAATCTATCTATCTATCTATCTATCTATCTATCTATCTCTCTCTCTCTCTCTCTCTCTCTATATATATATATATATATATATATATATATATATATTATATATATATATATATATATATAGATATATATATATATATATATATATATATATATATATATATATATATATAGATGTTATGGAACCTTACCCATAATAACATAATGGACTATTCCATACGTAATAAATACTGCACCACCAAGAGGAAGCAGAGAGTTCAGTCCGAAGTCGGGCGACCGGCTGAACTCTCAGCCTTCAGGCGGGGAGGAACCCGAAGGAGGCTACGCCGAAGGGCGGAATCTCTTTCGGGGTGGTAGACCGACCCTGAACCCGTTTATGCGGGTTCAAAGGGCATATTTTTGCCCGAGCCCACGGGCTCGGAAACCCCACGTTAAACCGGCCTTGTGCCACATGATGCCCGCGTGGGGGCGGGGGTGACTAAATACAGTTCAGTCCGAAGTCGGGCGACCGGCTGATCGGTTGAACTCTCTGCCTTCGGGAAGGGAGGAACCCGAACGAGGCTTTCGGGGAGGTAAACCGACCCTGAACCCGTTTATATTGGTTCAAAGGGCATATTTTTGGCCGAGCCCACGGGCTCGGAAACCCCACGGGCTCGGAAACCCCACGGGCTCGGAAACCCCACGGGCTCGGAAACCCCACGTTAAACCGGCCTTGTGCCACATGATGCCGACGTGGGGGGGTGACTAAATATAGTCAGTCAGTCAGAGCGAGCGAGTCGGTCAGTCGAGTCAAGAGTCGAATCAGAGACAGTCCGATACCGAGTCGCGTTCAGACAATTACTACAAGACATTGGAATAGTGATACTGGTCGAGACTACATTTTTCTCCCTACTAAACCTGATTGTTCGTACTAACACATTTCTACTTCTCTGTATATATTCCTGTTTGTAATATATCTGTGTTATTCCATATCCGTGTTCGAGATCTTCTTTATTGGTTCTAACTTGAACCATCACCGCGGTACAAGGACCTGGACCATAACAATATATAGGCCGGTTAATGAGATTAGAGAAATGAAAAGACAAAAAATGATAACAATATTGGCAATAAGATTTATGAAATGTGTTATATATTAGTAGACCTTTTGACTAAATTGCTAAATTATTATATATTAATAGACATTTTGACTAAATTGAAGCAGGAAGAGGGTTAGGGTTAGGGTTAGGGTTGAAATTAAGGGTTAGGGTTAGGGTTAAGATTTGAAAGCTCATTGACCGGTCTATTACATCTATATGTTTTAAGGAGCGCACGTGAATCATCTTTCGTTTTAATCACACACACACAGACACACAGATATATATATATATATATATATATATATATATATATATATATATATATATATATAATGAGATAAGTATTCTTACTTGTTCTAATGTCTTTATCAGTGATCTCTGCTAGTGTTATGCAAAGCAGGAGAAATATCTCTACAAAGCAATGTATTGATCCCCAGAATTAATAATGGTCACACCTTGAGGCTATTACATTGTTTGCATTGAAGTAATAGATGCCAATATGTCTGAAACGGGGCCTGCATATTTAAGGTAGACGGTTTGATGATTAATCGCTAGGTGAGATTGCAATATTATTATATATTGTATTTCATCAAGCAATGATCTTTTGTTTAAATCAGATAAGATGAATGCAGATATGCGTCTTTGAAATGCATCCAATTTATAATCTGCTATTGATAACATCAGCGTTTTGCTTTCTCCGGATCAATGTTTGAAGTACCATAATCAAAAATGCTCAAATGAATCCTATAAACTGAGTTTTGTATAATGATAATACAACTGACTGTAGAATCGCGTTTGCCAGCACACAGACACACACACACACACGTACATACACTATAAGTTTACCATTCGTCCATGCTTAGAATATTGCTGCCATATATAGTCCGGTGCCCCTGCTATTTGCCTTGAACTTCTTAATAAAATCCAAAAAAGAACCAGCAATATTATCGGTCCTGATCTGGCGGCTCGGCTTCAGTCATTTTCCCATTGTCTTAAGGTTGCTTCTCTGTGTCTTTTCTAGAAATACTTTCATGGTAATTGTTAGGATGTTATTTTATTCTCTTCCTCCCCGCACCCACAGGCATGAATTGTACATATGGGGACCAGATAGGATTTTCATAGAGACTTTGAGGTATTATGGTGGATGTTGCAAGAATGTCTTTATAATATGCAAGTTTTCTGACTTTTAATTGGTTAATCTAGACATAAACACAAATATATTTTTAATTCTGACCTTATGCCACTCTTTAACTTCCGGAAAAAAGTAACGATTTGTTTTTAAATTTCCCTAATAAATCATTTTTATCAGAAGTTATCTACCATCGCCTGAGGAAGTACAATCATAGTATTGAAACATAAAAGCTTTTTTGTAGCGATGTAAAACGTTTTTATTATAATCTATTATAATAAAAATTTTATAATAATTTTTTACTTTACTTTGCATTCTGCACTTAAAAAAAAAAAAGAAAGTAAATGCTACGAACTATGAATTTTTACGCCATCTGTTTTTTCTCTTATTTGTATATATACATATGGGGACTAGTCAGGATTTTCAAAGAGACGCTGTGGTATTATGGTGGATGTTGTAAGAATGGTAAATTAGAATGCGTTTGTTTTGGTGTAAGGAATATTATGGTACGTTTGGGTCAGTGATCGTAGCTAGCTAAGTTTAATGTTAAGACAGAAGACCATCCTTTTTCCCCATTCCACATTTTGGCTTTGTGTCACATTTCTGTACATAATGCGGAATAAATGTCGCTCTTCGCTACGGTACCTAGACTTTTTAAATTAAAGTGCAGTACTAGACTGGCTTCTAGATCTCATCAATTTACAGATAGGCTGGCTAGATGTAGCTGTAAGTTCTATGCTAACAGTTTCTTCTCTCACACTTCCTGCTTGTGGAACTTCCTTCCGACTCCATGCGTTCCAGCCAACTTTAATCTGCAAAAATTTAAATGGAATGTCAATGGTTATCTACTGTCTTCCTAATTACTCTTTCCTCTTCCCGTTCATTATTAATGTTTCTGTTCCTAATCCGTCCACATCCTGTAACCCCCTTGTTTCTTTACTGCCTAGCATGGGATGATACGTGTAAAACATACATACACACAAACACACGCACACATACACACAAACATATATATATAACATAATAAAAACAAGTCGTCTATTTTAAACACGGGTATCTACTAAAAATAACTTCTGAAGTAATAAAAAATCCAATTAAAAATAAATTCGTTCATTCTTTAGAAATTTGTTTGTTCAAATTTCAGATAAGAAATCAAGCAGATATGGGGTTTTGTGAAAATGCCAACTAGGGAATCTCTTAAAATGGAAAGCAGAACCTTGATGGGCTGTGATGCTTTCTGTTGCTGCATAGTCTAAAGCATGTCAGATGAAAATGTGCCAGATAGCATATTTTCTTTATAAAGTTTTTTCGAGTGCACAGGCCGATAGACCTAACGAACAATATTTAAAATGAAAAAACGGGGCTTCTATTTCAAACACGGCTATCCGTTAAAAAGTAACGTCTGAAATTATATATATTTGTGTGTGGGGGGGTGTATGTGTGTGTGTGAATTACAATTAATGAGATCCAAGCAATTTACCTCATACAGATGACTATTTCGTCCATGGGAAAGGAGATTTACCCTGGACTTATCAATGAAAATATATTTACTAAAAATAATTTACTAAAAAAAATATCCGATGGATGAAATGATCATCTGTATGAGGTAAATTGTTTGGATCTCATTTAATATATATATACATATATATATATATATACTCATTTAATATATATATATATATATATATAATATATATACTCATTTAATATATATATATATATATACTCATTTAATATATATATATATATATATACTCATTTAATATATATTAAATGAGTATATATATATATATATATATATATATATATTCATTTAATATATATATATATATACTCATTTAATATATATATACTCATTTAATATATATATATATATATACTCATTTAATATATATATATATACTCATTTAATATATATATATATATATACTCATTTAATATATATATATATATATATACTCATTTAATATATATATATATATACTCATTTAATATATATATATATATATACTCATTTAATATATATATATATATATACTCATTTAATATATATATATATATACTCATTTAATATATATATATATATACTCATTTAATATATATATATATATATATATATATATATATATATATATATATATATATATATATATATATTAAATGAGATCCAAACAAATTACCTCATACAGATGATCATTTCGTCCATGGAAACCAGTCTACCACAGAAAGAGACAGCAGCCTACTGTGGGAATATCTTCTGTTTAGTCAGTCATAAATTGAAAGAAACATGATTGTCCATGAATGCATTATGTGTGTCACTGAATAGAGCTGATGTATAGACTGCTTTGATAAAAAAAAGAAAATGAAAAAAAATTAAGGGTTAAGATCAGAAACAACAAAATTGAGGAAATATTAAAAATAAGAGGGATAAGTCTAAATAAATTTTAAACAATTCAAATTAAAATTTAAAAATAAAATTTAAATAAATAAAAATTGGGAACTTTTAACCAGATTCAAATTTTAGTCACTTTTGCTAGTGCTGACGTTTGCAGTTTCTATCTTTTTTTAAAATATAGATTTTCCTCATCTTGGAACAATTATAAACTAAATATATGTTGGATGGCTTGAGGTAGTGTCTCACCATCGAAACAGATAATTATCCAAAAACTTAAAATATTAAAAATAAAACAAGCTAGAGATATGTTTGAAATGGTGTTTTTTTTCTCCTAATAAGGAAGCATACTAACAAAATGCAAAAATGTATTACATGCCTTCTCTCCTACTCCAAAAAGGAAAACTAGTGGATATTGCAAGAGGCTTTCATTACTCATGGTTCAAGCACATTATTTCACAAATGAATGCCACAACTGTTCAACATCTGCATACAATGAGTCAGGGATACATCTCTTCTCTCTCTGGAGTCTACAAAATGCCAGTCCTTTTGTAAATAAAGGGCTCCACTAATTGGACTTTAAGGATAACGTGACAGGTTAAATGCAAACTGAGGAAGAGGCAGATTTATCACAACACCAGTAAAAATATGAAATTATATCAACTTTATGGGAAATGTATATGTAACTGGTTGTGGAAAACTTTTGATCTGACACACTTTTGGAATTTCAATAATTGGACAGATTTTTTTGTTTTTTTCTTGTGGAGTAAAGGATTAAAGAAACTTCAAGAACAATGTGTTAAGTGTTTTGAACTGCAGCATTTGTTGATAAGTAGAATTAACCTGTAAATCTAGGTTATTCATCTTGGTGTGGCTTAGAACTTGTAATATAGATAGAGAAATCAGTCCAGGCGTCTGCGTGACAGTTGGGCAAAGAAACGTGTCGAGATGACAATGCAGATTAATGAATAATTGACTGAAACAATTTTTATTACAGAAACACATATATATATATATATATATATATATATATATATATATATATAAAGATATGTAAGTAGTAGGATTAATGCAGACAAAATTTGATAAATACAAGCACTGATTGCGGCATTTATCCTTTTGAGTGATTTAATTTACAATAAATTAGATAATGAACAATGAACAAGTTGTATTTCATTTATTCAGATCTTTGGGAATTACTGAATTGAAAGCAACACAGGAACACATACACACGTACACATACACGCATACACACACACACATACATGCACACACACACACACACACATATATATGTATGTATTGTGTGTAAGTGAGTGTGCTTTCACAAAATATGATTAAATGACCAGACATCAGAATTTGGAGGCTGAACGTCTTCTGAGCTGTGCTAAGGCATTTTCACTACATAATTATATATATATGTGTGTGTGTGTACATATATATATATATATATGTATATATATATATATATGTATATATATATATGTATATATTTTTGCAAAAAGAGAGAGACTGTTTTTGTTTATAATGTGGATTTGTTTTAGTGTATATATAATATTTTATTCTTCATATTTTTGCTACACACGTTTCTACTTTTGTGACCTTCTTCAGGCAAATTAAAGTAATCAATTTTTAAAGGAATAAAATTTTCTTATATTCTTTTAATATTTCATTGTTCATTTTCTGTATTTGTAGTATGCCTCGATCTCATTTTTTTGACTGTTGGCAAAAGTTACTTTCTGCCTAAGTGTTAATGAAATCATTAGATTTGGTCTGGGAGGTGGCGATCATAGTTGTCTGGATGAAGAATAAATGTAATATCTACACTAAAACAAATTCACATTATAACTAAAAACGTTTGCGATTTCTATCTTTTTTAAAAATATACATTTTTCTGTTCTTGGAACAATTATAAACTTTCCCCATATATATATATATATATATATATATATATATATAGAGAGAGAGAGAGAGAGAGAGAATTGTTAAATAACCTAAAACCACTACCCCTGATGACCGGAAACATAAATGTCAGGATAAAATTGATATTTAAAAATTTAAGTAATCTTTTCATATAATTGCTGTTGTGATCTCCTGATCCAGTTTTCTTCTCTAGTATTCCCTCTTTTTAAAACTGCACCATTCTCTTGATGGTTCTTGAACAGACTTTGAAGATGGAAGCCAGAGTATGAATGTTGGTGCCATTACTGAAGACCTGAATGGTCTTTTTCCTCTCACCATTGCTCAGTTGGGATGATATAGTGGGGCTGACACAAAATGATTTCAACCTGTTCTCTTTCTCGCTGAATATCTCAAAGGATTCTTCCATGATTCGTACAAAAAATGGTGTCAAGATGGCTAAATGTCTTATCTGAAAACCTGGAGAAAAGAAACTCAATTAGTTTTGTAGTTTTTTAGATATTAAACATTTTGTGGGATGAAGAATTATTGCATGCTGTTACACAATTTGGATAATTTTGCTGTTACACTGTTTGCATGTGTGGGTGTATATATATATATATATATATATATAATTTTAAGTTGTGCAATAATTATGGGATAAAGTGCTCAATAACAGAGATAGAGTAAATATAAAAGTGAACATTGAAGTCAACACTCAGAGGTAACAAACTGTTTCATGCTAAGCACAATCATCAGGCCACATGAATTGTGCTTTTTCTTGGCTATTTATATTTAGAAAAAACACAATCGATGTAGCCTAACGATTTTCCACATACAAGCCTGTCTCACTGTATCACAGCTCATCAGTGTGGCTAGACATCCAATTGCTTCAAGCAGTGATCAAAACTGAGATGATTTGGCATCAGTCAGAAACTCTACCCCTAAGCTATCGGCGCACAGCAGAGAAAGGGAATCTTTTAATGCATTATATACATGATGTAAATGCTAGTCCAGCAGCCAGAGCACTCAATTCTGGTGAAGACCTAAAAATGGACCCTGAGGTTAACACCAAGCAGTGGCATTCTGCTTCATTCTTCAATGCAATTTTTAGGTCTGAAGATAATAATTGACCTTGCTTTTAAATTTTTGAAGACTGTAGGTGCCATGCGAGAAAGGTGGGAAAAGAAACTGTTAGAATACAACATATCATTACATCTAGCTATTTCAATGGTAAAACAATGAGACCTAGTTGTCAATCTATTCAATCAATTCATACCATCATGGTACCAAGGAGAACTCATTAGAACAACTACCCTGAAAATATTGAGGGAAAAATCTGAGGGAAGCCATGTCACAGTAGTGAGAAAAATGACTGAAGATGATATGCCAGGTCAGGACTAATAACATAAACCCTTTTTTGGAATCGAATGGTATGCTTAAATTAACACAATCAAGGTGTGTCGCTGTAACACAATCACCTCATCCTTTTAAATTCTCTCCACCATATTTGCTTTAATTTTTTTTTCTTTTGTGTGCCTTGTCACTTCAGGATGTGGAAAATCGTTGTTCTCTACAACTGTTTGTCTCCTTATATGTTCAGTATGATTTACTAAAGAAATGCTTTCAAACTGATATATAACAGAAATATCTAAAAAAATATGACTTGTAATATAAATTCTATATCCATCAAGCAAATTTAAGACACGAAAGATAAAAGTTAGCAAAAATATATATTTGTTTCTCATCATTTTTTTTTTTTTGCAACATAGTGCGTAAAACAAATTTTTGTCAGATATTGAATTGGCATTTTCTGTTTTTGTAATCATTTTCACTGATTAATTGTCTTGAGTTTTATTGAATATTTATTTAGTTGAAGGCTGTTTAAATAGTGATTTATTCTTCGTAGTTATGTATTTGACATGATTTACTATCGAAATACATTGCGAATGATTTACTGTAGAAATAAAATTACATTTAAAACAAGATGGCTTGGAAATTATCTAGTTTTTGAAAACAAAACAAATTTTAGGCCCAAAATACTTTTGAAGCATTACAGATGAGCAATAATTATAAAAGGACATACTTGCTTGTGATGTACATCTGTTTCACACAAAATAAATGGAGGTGTTTTTTTTTTAAATATTTCCCTGTTGATTTGTTTTACCATCATATAAGTTCTTTTATGTGCTGAACATGGCTCTCCACGACTTCCTACCCTTTGTCACCTTGAAGCAATGTTTGTATCTTTACTATCCCTCCCAGTCAATATTTTGCTATCTATTCACAAAAACATCATGAAGCAGTTTACTTACTGTTTCCATCATAACCTCTTCAGTATGTCCAGTAAGTGCCAAATTTACCAGGCTTTTTTTCTTTAGTATGTGTCCCAGAAATTTCAAATGTTTTATTCTGATTCTAAATGCAAACATCCTTCTTATTCACTTTTTCCTTAAAACTTTCCCATTCCTCACATGCTCCATGGTATTCTCGGCATCCTTGTGTATTGTAACTATTCATCCTTGCTTTGAATATTGCTGCCACATCTGGTTTGGTGCTCCTGCAATATATTTAGAGATTCTTGATAAAATCAAAAGAAGAATCTGCAATGTTATTGGACCTGACCTGGCATCCAGGCTTCAGTCCCTTCCCCCTGCCATAACATTAACTTCCCAGTGCCTTTTCCATAAATACTTTCATGGTAATTATTTTGACGATCTTTCCTCTAGGGTACCTAGACTTTACGAATTTAAGCATAGTATTAGGTTGGTGCAAAAATAATGTCGTTTTCTCACATATGTTACTATGTGAGAAAACGACATTATTTTTGCACCAACCTAATACTAGATTGGTGGCAAGGTACCTTCATCTTGTAGTTAAAATGGCTAGATATAGATATATACATACGTATATATATATATATATATATATATATATATATATATATATATATATATATATATATATGCAGACATGTATGATACATTTAGATGTATAGAATATTTTGCAACACACCAGATGCATGACGCATTTCATTCAGAGTTCATCTGTTGCCATTCAGGCAAATCAAATTTTGTGGAAAACTGTTGCTTCATCCTATTAGCTTACTCCAAACAATTTCTCTCTCTGGTTTAGGAGGCAGTTTGGTTTCAGAAGGAAATGGCTGGTTCTGGGGTAGGGGGAAATATTGGAAATATGATACATATAAAGTGTGCGATGAGTAAATTGTTTCCAGTTTATATTTTTAATTTTGCGCATGCATGTTGTTTGCTTTTTGATTTTGTTAACTGCACAGTATAGTAGGGTCAGTTGGGCACCATCTCTGAGAAAAAGAACACCATGATACAATTCACTCCACCAGAAATTTGGAAACGACATGCTGTACTTCTTGGCATTCATACCAGAAGCCCAGTATGAACATTTCATCAAGTTTGGGCATCAATCTAAAGCTAATACAGAAGATTCAGAAAGAGTTGAATGATATATCCAGTCAACATCAATGTGCTTGGAGTGATCAATAATAATGGCAAGGTTAGGATTCCTTTCATTTTCCCACAGGTCCTCATACTCAATATGAAGACCTACATCAAGTGCCTTAAGGAGGTAGTGCTACCCTGGTGCAAGAGGGTGGCTGCTGGCAACAGGACTCTGTACCATGCCACACAAGCAGGGGAGTCCAGTCATGGCTGTCAGACAATTTCCGTGACCACATCATCCCTAACATCTGTCCTCCTAACTCCCCAGACTGCAACACCCTTGATTACTATGTGGGGAGCGTAGTTGAGCGAGAGACCAACAAAACTCCTTGTAGCACCAAAGATGAACTGAAGGCAAGGATTATGGTAGCATTCATCAATGTAAATGAAGAGACTGTCCAGAAGAGTTGCAGGAGATTCTGAAATTGTCTGGAGACTATGGTTGGAGCCAATGGTGATTTTATTGAATAAATTTACCATTTAAATTTATCCATCGCATGCTGTACATATCCAAAGGCACACAGGAATTACAGCAGTGGACTTCTAGAAACTAAGCAAAGTATGAATAGACAGGAAAATGTCATTCAGAATAAAGAAATGAGTACTTAATTGCTAGCTAATAACTAATCTCCTATGAGATGAGTGAATATGGCAGTAAATGTGAGGACAATAGTCTGAACAACTGAACAATGTAAATAGTGCAAATAGTTACAATACCTCATCTCAGAAATAGAGACAAGTAAGTAAAGGGAAATAACTGAGGCTGGGATAGTCAGAAAAAGGCGTGACACATGAAACTACAACAATCTACTCTGGTAGACAAAATAAAGAGTTTGGTTCAAAGTTCCAACATATATCCCCTGAAGAAGACCAAAGTCTTAAATGTAAATAGTGTACATAATACCCCATCTCAGAAATATAGACAGATATTGAAGGTAGTGTATATTGAATAAATTTCCATGAAGATGAAGAAGAGACATGAAGCAACAGTGATATCATTCTACTGATGAATGCTGAAAATACCTTTAATAGAACATGAGAACGAAAATATGTTTTTAAGGGAAAATAGGAATCAAGTGCAGTAAATTAAGTTTTGCAAAGCTATATGGGTTTCTATATATATGATATTTTACAGATGCTAGAAAAATGGTCAGTTCTGTGTACAGATCCAGGAAGTATCTGAAACCTCCTGCCATGCTCTAGTTTTACAAGAGTCAGATTAGACCTAAAATTGAATTACTATGTATTAATATAATTGAAAAATATGAACTCACATATGAAAGCTTCTAAGGACCTAAGAAAATATGCTATCATAGTATGGATAATTGATTGATTGATTTGTTTAATGGCATATCAACTCCTTGTGGTTCATTTAACCCTTTGAGCCCTGCGTTCCTGAACAATTTCAACCCTTCGACCTGAGCTTCAGAGTCAAAATTCAAAAATAATTGATATGTAATGGTTCGCAACAGATATAAAAATAGTTACAAGTGATTACATACCGTTCTACCAGTGACTGGGCATTAAGTCATTTTTCTCTACCACTGTTCAACTGGTGGCTGGGCATTACATCATTTTTCTTTACCACTGGTAAAGCGGTGGTCAGGGCTCAAAGGTTTAATGTCAAAATTTAATTTTCTTGGGAGTAATAAAATATTATGTTATTCTGCTTTCACAATTGAATATATGGTACATGATACACAGCTTTTGTGCATATAAATGTTTGTTGGGAGAGGATTACTAGAAGTGGTGATATATGTATGTTATGTTGAAGTTTTGTTGAAGTTATATTTTGGAATATAATTTAATTTCTTTAACAAATTGTAGGACATTTTGTGGATTAATGTTATGAAAGAGTTCTTTCATGTTGGTTGCTTGACTCACTTTAGTGACATATCAGCACCTCTATGGGTTATTTAATGCTGAAATCGAAATATTTTCTACATAATTTTAAGCTTTCAGCTACAGATAATTTGTACATAATTTCATACTCTCAAAGTAAAGGTATGCTTTTTAAATATTAGGTTGGTGCAAAAATAATGACGTAATAATGTCGTTTTTTGACATTTTAACGTCAAAAAACAACATTATTATGTCATTATTTTTGCACCAACCTAATATATATTTTAGAGATCATAAAATGTGTTGTTGGTAATTTTACTATAAAATTTACTGTTTGTTTTTTGTTTGGGGTGGAGGTCACTAATTGCCCATAGCTAGGACTCTAACAGGTGCTACCAGCCTGGGTCAAGGTGGGCCTGGAAACAACAGCAGTTAAGACGTGGTGCTAAATGCATCAAAACCTCTAATCTCCCAATTATCGCCATACCCAGGACAATATAGCATGTATAAACTTGAATTAATATAAGATAATTCTGAACATAAAATGGGTGATCAGTTTTCTATTGGCATTAAGTAATAAACTGATCCCCCACAATCGCTACATATCAATATCATTAGGAAAGCATATTCATAAAATCACATATAAAATCCTTCAAATCATAGTAAGGATTTGGCATAAAATATCATGATTGACAGCATGGATAAAGAGGTACAAATATCAAAGTGGGGGATGGGTTTTCTATAGTCAATAAGTGATAAACTGACTCCCCCCCCCACTAATTACTACATATTGATATAATTTACAAAAAGATATGTAAAGGCACACATGTGAAAAGCTTCAAATAATAGTAAGGATTTAACAAAATATAACATGGATAAGCTATTAGGTTGGTGCAAAAATAATGTCGGTTTTTGCCGTTAAAAAATACGTCAAAAACCGACAATATTTTTGCACCAACCTAATAGTATAAACTTAACGTTCCAGTGGACATAAAGTGGGTGATCGATTTTCTATTCTGATTAAGTAATAAACCAATCCCCGAAAAATTACTACATTAGAAAAAATATATTTATAAAATCACATATAGAAACCTTTGATAATAGCAAAAACTTAACAAAATGTCATTATTTTTGTTAGTAAGTGTAAAATTGTTCGCTTGAAAAGTGAAAGGGTTTCTGCATTTGCATGAAAAGTTTAATAATAACAAGTAGAATTAAATTGAATTTTTTTGCTGATTAATTAACAAATAGTCCAGCAGCTTAAAAATTTAATCTCAATTAAATGTCTGTCATTGTTTTCATGAAAAAGAATAAGAAAGCTTTGAACAGAATTTATAACTTCAAATTGCATAACTGAATATGAAAAATATTGATATAAAGTAAAATTTAGACAAGGCAACAAGTTTCAACTTTAATTAATAAAGCTTTTCTAAGAGATCTCCAGGCCAGAATATGAGATCTGATCAGTCGACTAAGTCTCGAGAAATCGCTGAATATGTTCAGTGAACATATTAACCCCTTTGTATTCACGATGACAGATATATTGAATATTAACATTACTCTAACCAACGAGGCTGCAGCTTGTCTATATTGCTGTTATTTGCCCTTTTTATATTTATATCTGATATTGAAATTATTAATAACACACACATCTCCACCGCACACATGCATATATATATCTATATATTGGCACCATAGCCAAGTGGTTAAAATGTTAACATTCTGACCATGAGACTTGGGTTCAAATCTCACCATGGTCGATTTGTCAGGAAAGAGACTTCCTAATGTTATCGGATTCCATTATGAGTCACCTTTGGAAAGTGCCTGAAAACTATACTATCGGTTGACCTAAGCCTTGTGAGTGGAATTGGGGGCCGTCGATAGCTGTGCTAGCACAAAGTCATAAGTCATCATGGGCTTTGTTCAAATTGTTGATCATGCTAGATAACCGGTTATTTCCTAGAAACTGTAACTAACGTTTGCTCAGCATAGTTGCAGTATAAACCACAAGTGGGCTCTGTGGGTGTTGAACAAATGCAAATGTGCCTGAGCCAGCATCTGAATAGGGATTGACTAGCTACCCTAGTAGACGGGTATCCTTGAATACAAGTGGCTAGCTATATATATATATATATATATATATATATATATATATATATATATATCCATGTAATATATATATATATATATATATATATCCATGTAAAATATATATATATATATATATATATATATATATATATCCATGTAAAATATATATATATATATATATATCCATGTAAAATATATATATATATATATATATATATATATCCATGTAAAATATATATATATATATATATATATATATATATATATCCATGTAAAATATATATATATATGTATATATATATATATATATATCCATGTAAAATATATATATATATATATATATATATATCCATGTAAAATATATATATATATATATATATATATATATATCCATGTAAAATATATATATATATATATCCATGTAAAATATATATATATATATATATATATATATATATATATATATATATATATATATATCCATGTAAAATATATATATATATATATATATATATATATCCATGTAAAATATATATATCCATGTAAAATGCTAAAGATAAAGATAAAAATGAACATTGAAGTCAGCACTTAGAGGTGACAGGCAATTGTCATGTGGTCTGACAATTGCGTCTAGCATGAAACAGCCTGTCACCTCTAAGTGTTGACTTCAATGTTCACTTTTATATTTACACACACTCTATCTCTAATATTGAGCACTTTATCCCATAAATATAGCACACCTTAAGAGTATATTTCTTTATATATATATATATATATATATATATATATATATATATATATATATATATATATATAGGGAAAAGGTTATAATAGTTCCAATAACGCATGTAGCAAAAATATGAAAAATAAAATATGATAGATACACTAAAACAAATCTGCATTATAATCAAAAATTGCAGTTTCTCTCTTTTTTTAAAAGTATATATATATATATATATATATATATATAATTACCTATTTAAAAATTATAACATAAATATAGATTGTAGAATAAAGGTTTTAAAAGGTTCATATTTATTAACAACCCCTCGTTAAATAATCTGAACCTTCTAAAACCTTTATTCTACAATCTACATTCAACATCATCACTTGATAAGACACCAAAGGTGTTGAAACAAAATGGCTATTTTTGTAGTGATTTTATAACATATTTATGTTATAATTTTTAAATAAATGATTATATTTGCTCTACTCTGTATTGAGCACTCTTTTAAGAATAGTAACTGTTGGTTATTGGAATTTATTCCATATACACCAATCATATACTTGGTATATATATATATATATATATATATATATATATATCAGCCTGTAATATATTTTTTGCTGTTAAAATTTTTAATACTTTTGCTAATATATAAATATCAGACAAGCAAATTTGATCACTTTGTTAACTGTCTACATATTCAATGGCATCAGATTAATAATAATAATAATAATAATAATAATAATAAGAAGAAGAAGAAGAAGAAGAAGAAGAAGAAGAAGAAGAAAGTTTTCATACTGATTGACAAGACTTAGCAATTGACAAGAATGTCACTGCAAAGGTTTTTGAAAAACTAAGTAAATACAGAGCCTTTGAGATGGAAAAAGAAAAAATATATAGAACTTAAAATCTGAAACTGTTGCTTTTGTAGTTGGAGCTTTTGGTCCGATAAAGAAAGGAACTCAAGAACAAAACAATAAAATCTCTTGTTCACTATTGTCAGTGGTTATCATTAAAAGTAAATAAATAACAGAACTGCCCAACAAACAGATTTGGCAAAGTTTGTAATAAAGAATAACAAGAAAAAGAAAAGAAACAGGGCAAAAAATAATACAATGGAACCTCGGTTCACAGACTTAATTCGTTCCTGATGGTTATTCTTAAAACGAAATGTTTGTAAACCAAAACTGTTTTTCCACTAGGAATCAATGTAGAGTAAAAATGTTACAGTACAATAAAATTGGAAAAAAAAAGCACCCCACAACACACGAATGTATAAAACACAACGGTCGACTCAGAAATGAATCCATTAGAGTTATCTCAATTAAGTAATGTAGTTCAAGAACCAAAAATCTGTTTGATAACTGAGGCATTTTCATCTAGAATTTTCTCTTTGAAAACCAGTTTGTTTGACATGTGAGATGTTTGAGAACCGAGGTTGCTCTATATAAAGCAAGCAAACAATATATACAGTTCAAATTAACAGTAATAAGACAATGCAACAGTAATATGACAACAAGTTCACAAACTAAGAATTGGGGTTGACACACAAAAGGAAATTTGGATAAGCAAATATAGTGTTCTGACTTCAAGGAAAGACAGACCAGGACTGATGTTATTTACCTTAGCTGCCCCAGTAGGTAGGAAGTGGCACAAGGCTGTTTTTATGTAGGGAGATTCTGAGCCCATAGGCTTAAGCAAAAATTTGTCATACACTCCGCATACACAGGGTTGGGTTTGTCTACCTCCCTAGAAGTGACTCTGACCTTTGTCATAGCTTTGTCTGTGTTCCTCTCTACTTTTGGACAGAGAGTTTGGCAAGTCAGCCACAAACCATCTGACTTGGTAGACCAGGACTGAGGTTATTTACCTTCACCTCTCCACAAGGCAGGATGTGGCACAATGCAGTTTTTTTACATGAGGCAATTCTGAGACCGTAGGCTTGGGCAATAATTCCCTGTAGACCCTGCATACAAGGGGTTGGGCTTGTCTACCTCCCCAGATGCAATTCTGCCCTTCAGCAGAACCTCACCTGGCTTCCTCTATGCCTGAAGGCAGAGAGTTCGACAAGTCAGCCACAAACTGGTAGATCTGCACTGAGTCATACGACACTGACAAATGGACTATCTTATTGACTAGGAAGAAATCCCAGTATGCATTTGTGTGCTTTTACCTATAAATTGGGGAGGGGAAAATATTTTGCAATCATTCCTATTCAGATTTACTGGTTAAGATAGACTATATTTGATTACCTAGTTAATGTAAGTGGTATTTCCGGCCTTTTCCCAACATTCTCTTGTTATGATCCATGTCAAGATTCTCAACATCCCCAGTTTGTTTTTGTCCCCTCTCGATTGGGTCAGACTTTGATTTTTGAACAACATCATTTATTTTTTATCTTTCCCTCTCCATTAGTAAGTGAGCTTCTTGATTCTGTCTAAAAACGGAATACAGTAGCCACTCTTATTATTATGGGTTGGACAGGTCCTACTAACACCTGTTATTTTTAGTTTGAACATTTTTTTATATTTTAATTTGTCTTCTGGGATCTTTCCTCCCCACTCATTTCATGACCATTAGATTTTCAATATATTTTTATACTAGCTTAAAAGCCACCCTATTAAGCAGCATTTATGATGGCTCATGTGAAGGGCTCTTAATTGGGCCTTCATCACAGTAGATAGAGAAGAATAAATGCAATAGCCAACAATAAAGAATTCAAAATTTTTTGCTGCAATTAAGAATTGCATTAATATTTAAGCTTACCTTTTAAAAGTTCAATGATAATTTTTTTGCCACCACTTAATTTAAAGACAATTTGATGTATGTAGGTCCTTACTTTCCATACAAACAATTATTTTTATTAAATGGGTGACTTTCACTGGATTTTGCAAATAATTTCAATTATTCCCAAATTTATTTCCAAGTTATAAAAATTGTAATCCTAAAAAAGAATTGTCGCAAAAAATCACGTAAAAAAATTGCCGAAAACAATCGCAGAAATGAAAACTTGGGAATTCCAAATTTCAGGATTGTAGGTTCGTATCTGGCCTGGAATGTTTTTCATTTGCTTATGGAGTTGGCCTAATTCCAAAATGATATGGAATGTTGAGCTACAGCCTCTAGAAGTAAAGTTGAAAACACGGACAATTTTATTTTGAAACACTGTTTTTATAAGTAGAAGCCAAGATGGTGGAATCTGAAAACAATCACAGTAATGAAAACTTGAGAATCAAAAATTTCAGGATGGTAGGTCTGGATCTGGCCAACAATGTTTTTAATTTGCTCATGGAGTCGACTTGATTCCAAAATGGTATGATATATTGGGCTACAGTCTCTAGGACTAAAGTTGAAAAAGTCTGACACACTGACACACTGACATTCACATTTATTATATAGAAGGGACAAAAAATAGAGACATGGAAATTTTTATATCATGAGGTTTTTGTAAGTTCCCTGTGAAGATGTGGTATTGTGCCATATGTAGGATTGAATGGTGATTAATGAGTTCTTGTGATGAATGTTGACCAGCCTTACTCCAACTCCCAACATGGCCTTGTGCCACAATTGTTGTAATATTCAACAATAAATAATTATTCCTATAAAAATTGGAACAAAACAAACACCATTCCAGAAAATGCAAAAAATAATTCTAACAAGCACAGCCGATATTCTGCAAAGAGATTTTTTTTTTTTTGTTAAAACCTTTCTTTTTGTTTAATGTGGAAACAACAAAAAAATCACATCTCTCGCTTTCTCTAGATCATTGGTTATAACCCGGAATGTGATTATAAACCAAATACAGATGAAAAAGAAATTTTTAATAATAATAATACTCCTGTGTATCAAATAAAAGTGTGTGTGTGTAAGAGCCTAATGCATACCCAGGGTTATTCTAGGCTAGGCTGTTTTCTACTCAAAAATATACAATAAATAAATTAATTTTTTCAAACTAAAATAAAAATTACATTATAAAAATTTCAGAGCCAACAATATTTACTCAATTTCATTTATTAGATATTTAAATTACATCCCTTAGCATCCACCATAATTTAATTTGACTTTCGGTTAGCCTAATGTATGTTTTCTTTTAAATATTAGCTCTGGGTGTACATTGAGGTCTCAGGATTTCACCCTCCTTGGGATTACCCATACGGATTACCAAGTTTTTCATAACTTAAACATATATATATATATATATATATATATATATATATATATATATATATATATTCATACACGTTTCATTAAATAATATAGACAAGTGCTGTCTATTTATTTTATGTAAACTTTTTTCGTAACTTCTGATAAGTTTAATAACATTATCGTTGAAAGAAGAAAGAAATTCCCAGTAGTGATCCATATTTTTTTAATACAATCTAAGCTTTCGGCTTACTTAAGCCATTATCAAAGATGTCAATTACAACATTATCAAAGATGTCAATTACAACATATTAAACAATATACGGACACGACAGTGATGATAGTCTGTCAATGTTTACATAGAAGATTTCTAAGCAACGATAAACACGTGCATATAAGATGCATATAATATATATTAACCCTTTGCAGGTTATATAAAGCAAGAAAATATATTTTAGTTTTCAGACATTTTTTTCAGAAAATACTGGTTTAATGATACATGACTTACAAATTAGCCCATAGCCAGGTGAAGAAGATATGGGTTTATGCCTTTCCCAGGAGTATTTTCATTGAAATAAATATAATGACCCTGACTTGAATTGGAACTTGGCTCTCTTATTAAAAATTCTAATATGTCAACTCAACTGTAAATTGATGAGACCTTGTTGCTTGTCTAGAACTGCACTTAAATTCATAAAGTATATGTACCATAGTGAAGAGCTCATCCGAACAATTAGCATGGATGTATTTATAGAAAAGGCACAGGGAAGCTATGTCATGGTGGTAGGAAAATGATTGAAGTTGAGATGCCAGGTCAGGATCAATAATATTGCATATTCTTCTTAGGATTTTATCAAGAATCTCTAAATATATAGCAGGAGAACTGGACCATATGCAGCAATAATATTCTAAGCATGCATGAATGGTAGATGTATAGATATATTTCTGCAGAGAAAAATTGTCGAGCAAAACACTGTGAACCAACTTTCTTAGCAGTTGATGTAGAAATAAATTCAATATAGTCTTTTCACTTCATGTCAGCCGAGAATGTTAGCCCGAGAAGGTGCAACAAGTCACTCTCACTGGAGGTTAGCATCAGCCATGCTGATGTAAGGCAGAAAGGGATCTCTTAGAAGATTAGCATTGTTTTGGAGGCATTAAAATTGACAAGTCATTCTTTGCGCATGACTGAAGGTCATTTTTTTATATCAGCCTCCAAACTGACCTTATTGAATGGATCAGAATTACTATCAAGACAGGAGTAAACTGGTTGGGTCATCAGCATAGGTACCAAGTTGAAAGCTGATGCCATCAGGAAGGTTGTTAATGAAAATAAAAACCAATGTAGCATCAAAGATAGTGCCATGAGGGACACCTGTATTAGTATAAAAAGATCTAGAAAAGTGGCTGTTCAGAGATGTTGGCTGAAACACACGGAAAGAGAGATGAATGTGAACTGAATGAGGGGGTAATAAATAGGTAGAGAGAGGAGTTATATGAAAAGACTTATACAAACAGATAGATATGAAAACTGAGATAGATAGATAGATAGATAGATAGATAGATAGATAGATAGATAGATAGATAGATAGATAGATAGATAATGCTTTAACAAACAGATAAATTGAGAAGGAAAGATGTTGAGAAGATATATGAAAAGACCTATACAAACAGATATGAAGAGATAGATAGATAGATAGATAGATAGATAGATAGATAGATAGATAGATGCCATCAGGAACTTTGTTAATGAAAATAAATACCAATGTAGAATCAAGGATATTGCCCTGGGGGACACCTGGATTAGTACAAAAGGATCTTGAAGAGTGGCCATTCAAGATAACTCTCATGTCACGATTTGATAAGAAAGACTGAATGAGTTCAAAATTCAACAAAATGTAAATATTTTATTTTATTTCATAAATATTTATTATTGTTGTATCCTCGGAAATCTCACTCTTTATGCTTTGGATAAGTGGCCTTCCAGAAATTACCCTAGTTGATCCTTGTTTTTTTGGCAAAATAATTTCTTGCTAAGATATAAATATAAGACAAAATAGAGAGTTGTTCAAGACAATATTTAGTCACAGAGATTTCAATTTTAAAATTTCAGCTATTGTCTTAAATGCAAACATTAATATGTTTTGAATGTACTTGGTAAGCAGAATCAAGTGTTGATTTTAAATTCAAGCTAATGATGTTGTGTTTACTTTTGAACAAATATAGAAAGACACAAATCCATCTCTCCTTTCTCTTGCCACCCCCCCCCCATGTTAGAGGTTAAACTGGGATATCTAGTTTTGATTGAATGACTATTTGAGTTCAAAAGAATGGAAGTAAAAGCAGGAACACCTACAGTAGTGAGGCTGTGGTACTATACAGTTGTGTAATAAGAATCAGAAAGGGGTGGGGGACATGTTTAATGTGTGTATGTAGAAGGGAAGGTAAAGTACAAAGAGAATCTGGGGAGAGTTTATTTTTTTATTTTTATGCCTCATCTTGTCCATTTACACAATTTCAGAAATGGTTCTTTAAAATATACCGTATTTGACGGCATATAAGGGACACATTTATATATACATATATATATATATATAAATTTATATTTATATAGAATTTATATATTTAAAAATTTATATATATATATATATATATATATATATATATATATATATATATATATATATATATATAAAGATATACCATATTTGACAGCATATAAGGCACACATTGTTTTTACTAAAAATATCTTTTAAAATTCCCCTGCGTCTTATATACCATGTTTAGGTTTAAAATTTGCAATAGTCGGCCGAAATTAGCTACCTGGCAACTCCTACTAGCTTAGACTTTAGAGTAAATTTTATATACCTATTGTCATTATTTTAAAAGCTGCCATGCAGATTAAATGTGTTATCATTGATAATATACATTATATTAAATTCATCACATTTAATATTAGTACTTTGTTTCCCTAAAATTATATGCAATAAATTCAAATTATATATTTGTAATATATATTTGTTTCATTAATATTTTTCTTGCAGTAACTTCCGGTTGCATTGGTATAAATACAATCAGAATTTTTATATCCTAATTATTCAATAAGACGTTTACAAGATGCAGGGTGTACAGATCAGATAAAGGAAAATTTTTGACTGAATTTTAATGGTAACTGTAGTTTTTCTCAATTGTAATAACTGCGTGATTTTTATTTTGTTTTCTTAACTTTGGATATAATAAATTTTTTATAGGCTCATGTTCTTTTTTCCTATTATTTTTCATTTAATTGTAATCATTGCTTGTTTAACCAAAATAATACCTCATAAATATAGCCTAGGTTGTACCATTTACTAATAATTTTACTAATTACTAATTTTTTCCTGATTTACCCTGCTGAAATTGGGGTGTGTCTTTTACACCCGTGCATCTTATATACCATCAAATACCATAATTAAAATACTTTATTAAATAAAACAGCATTACTTAAACTGACTGATCTGCTTGTAAAAAATATGGAAAAATTTGGCATAGAACAGTTTTTGTAGATTAGTGTTCAGTAGACCTAATTGAAGCCATGACATTCGTCAGAAACGGAAAATATTGTTTCGTGTTTATGATAGAAAAACAGTGTCAAATGAGTTCCTTCCTTCATAAAAGAGTTATGTGTGCTTTGTTTTTATTGACAAACCTTTTTAATTTTTTCATATTTTTATCTTTTTTTTTTACAATCAAGTCTGAAACTGTGTTGGGTTGCCTTCTCCTGGTTTTTGAGGTTGCTACTTGGGGACACTTTTCAATCTATAAATACTCAGCAATATCTTTTCTTACCCATTTTTTTCTCATTTTTCCACATAGATGTCAACATGTATTTTTCTCGTGGAAGAACATGTCTCTTTTTGGGACATGCATGAACAATACATACACACACACAGACACACACACATAGATACTCCCATTTCATTTCATTTTTTTCTAGGGCTTTCTCCTACACCAAACTCATACGTAAACAATTTACTAGCTTAAATGTTTTCTCCATTCATGTTCAGTAACACTCAACAATATTCTATTTTATATGTAACCCTTTGTCGTTAATAGATTTTTATTTAGTTGTACTCATATATAGGGGTCCTTGTTGTTTCTTTAAATTTTTTTTTTTTTTTGGTTGGACTCATACTTCGAATCTACCATGTTCATTGTGAGCATTTCAAGAGACACACATGTTTATCTCTCAATATGTATAGCCAGCCTACAACAACTGTTCTTACATCATTGATAACTTACTTCATATTGATAATCATTACTTACCACTGACGCTGTTCATTTTTTTTTTTTAATAAGCACAGTTTTAATGGAAAGAAAAGAAAAATGGTCTGAAATAATGAAAAAATAAATGGAAAATCCTTAGCAAAAAAAACTTTCTTTAGTCCTTAACGAAACTGGTATAAATGAAAAATTGCTGCCTAAACACAGCCAACATATATGTGTGTATGTGTGTGAAATGTTCATATTGGAGCCTCCAGCATGAATGTCAAACAGTACCACATGCTGTTTCCAAATTTCTGGCAGAGTGAATTATATCATGGTGCTCTTTTTCTCTCACAGAAGGTGCCCAACTGACCCTACTATACTATGCAGTCAACAAAATCAAAAACAAACAACACACATGTGTGATACTAAAAATATAAAATGTCGACAATTTACCCATGTTCACCTTGTATCTCTTATTTTCTCTCTGCTTTCCTTGAAAATAACCAACAATGGTCAAAAGTACTCAAAACATTACACACAATTTTGGCAGTTTTTAGCCTTTTCATTTGTACCCTCTTACTTCTTTAAATATTAACTTGCATTCATATCTATGATTGTTATAAAAATGTTTTTTAAAGACGTTAAGCTGAAATATTTGACGAGGCAACAGGGGAATTACCATGAATATTTTATAGCCATGGAACTAGCAAGGAATTTATTTATTTATTCATCAAAACATGAATTATGATTCTTCAGTAAAATTCAAATGAGAAAATCACAGAATTTTCACAGGTACTTCTAGTAAATAGAACTTTATGAAAATCACCTTTTATAAATTAATGGAAACAATGTACATTTGTAGACTCATGTGTGAACATTTATGCATTATAAAATCATTAACACAAATACAAAAACCTTAAAAATATTAAGAAGCAGTAAATATAAAGAAAAATTTCAATGAGCAGCTTACATTTATTAAAAGCATTTGTTGATATATATATTTGTGAAATTCTTGCCGTCTTCAAAATATTGTGAGGTTGGCCATGATGATGGCTTTTGATTAAAGCCGAGCAAATCATTTCTCTCTGTTTTTCTTTTGCTTTATTCTCTTTCCTTCTCTACTTTTGTTTCTTTCTTCCTTTTTTTCTTACTTTACCTTTGCTTACCAAAAAGCAACTTGTATAAATACATGCAAATGGATAAGATTAAAATTAATCAAGAAATGGATTGTTAAGTGAAGCAACACAAATGTCTCTTTATTCTGTCGTCATTTTATCCATGTATATTTTCCCAATCTATTTATTTTCATCTGCCGCCATCTTTTTCTTCCATTTATATTTTTATCTACCTTGTCAGGTAAATGCTTTGACAAACAGATAAATTGAGAAGGAGAGATGTTGAATGAAATACACAAAGAGAGATTAGTGTGAACTGAATTGGGGGGGGGGCAATAAATAGGTAGAGAGAGGAGATAACTGAAAAGACCTATACAAACAGATAGATATGAAGACCGAGATAGATAGATAGATAGATAGATATCAAGTAACTGAGATAAATAGATAGATAGAAAGATAGATAGATAGATAGATATCAAGTAACTGAGATAAATAGATAGATAGAAAGATAGATAGATAGATATCAAGTAACTGAGATAAATAGATAGATAGAAAGATAGATAGATAGATAGATATCAAGCAACTGAGATAGATAGATAGATAGATATCAAGTAACTGAGATAGATAGATATCAAGTAACTGAGATAGATAGATATCAAGTAACTGAGATAGATAGATAGATAGATATCAAGTAACTGAGATAGATAGATAGATAGATATCAAGTAACTGAGATAGATAGATAGATATCAAGTAACTGAGATAGATAGATAGATAGATATCAAGTAACTGAGATAGATAGATAGATAGATAGATAGACAGATATCAAGTAACTGAGATAGATAGATAGATAGATAGACAGATATCAAGTAACTGAGATAGATAGATAGATAGATAGATAGATATCAAGTAACTGAGATAGATATCAAGTAACTGAGATAAATAAATAGATAGATAGATAGATATCAAGTAACTGAGATAAATAAATAGATAGATAGATAGATAGATAGATATCAAGTAACTGAGATAGATAGATAGATAGATAGATAGATAGATAGATAGATAGATAGATATCAAGTAACTGAGATAAATAGATAGATAGATAGATAGATATCAAGTAACTGAGATAAATAGATAGATAGATAGATAGATATCAAGTAACTGAGATAAATAGATAGATAGATAGATAGATACCAAGTAACTGAGATAAATAGATAGATAGATAGATAGATAGATATCAAGTAACTGAGATAGATAGATAGATAGATATCAAGTAACTGAGATAGATAGATAGATAGATAGATAGATAGATAGATATCAAGTAACTGAGATAGATAGATAGATAGATATCAAGTAACTGAGATAGATAGATAGATATCAAGTAACTGAGATAAATAGATAGATAGATAGATATCAAGTAACTGAGATAGATACATAGATAGATAGATATCAAGTAACTGAGATAGATACATAGATAGATAGATATCAAGTAACTGAGATAGATACATAGATAGATAGATATCAAGTAACTGAGATAAATAGATAGATAGATAGATAGATATCAAGTAACTGAGATAAATAGATAGATAGATAGATATCAAGTAACTGAGATAAATAGATAGATAGATAGATATCAAGTAACTGAGATAGATACATAGATAGATAGATATCAAGTAACTGAGATAAATAGATAGATAGATAGATAGATAGATATCAAGCAACTGAGATAGATAGATAGATAGATAGATATCAAGTAACTGAGATAGATAGATAGATAGATATCAAGTAACTGAGATAGATAGATAGATAGATAGATAGATAGATAGATAGATAGATAGATAGATATCAAGTAACTGAGATAGATAGATAGATATCAAGTAACTGAGATAGATAGATAGATAGATAGATAGATATCAAGTAACTGAGATAGATAGATATCAAGTAACTCAGATAGATATCAAGTCACTGAGATAAATAGATAGATAGATAGATAGATATCAAGTAACTGAGATAGATAGATAGATAGATAGATAGATAGATAGATAGATATCAACTGAGATAGATTGAGATAGATTGAGATAGATAAATATGAAGAAACTGAAACATATGAAGAAAGTGAGATCGATAGAAAGATAGATAGATAGATAGATAGATATGAACTGACTGGGATAGATAGATAGATAGATAGATAGATAGATAGATAGATAGATAGATATGAAGAAACTGAGATAGACATGAAGAAACTGACATAGATAGATTTCTGGCAGAGTGAAATTGTGTCAAGGTGCTCTTTTTCTCTCACAGATGGTGCCCAACTGACCCTTCTATACTGTGCAGTCAATAAAATCAAAAACAAACAACACGCATGCGTGATACTAAAAATATAAAATGGTGACAATTTACCCATATTCATCTTGTATATCTTGATTTCTCTCTGCCTTCCTTGAAAATAACCAACAATGGTCAAAAGTACTCAGAACATTACACACAATTTTGGCAGCATTTGTACCCTCTTACCTCTTTTAATAGTGATCTGCATTCATATTTATGATTGTTAGATACTCAGGTTCTGTCTATATTTCTGAAATGAGGTATTGTAATTATTTAGACTATTTACATTGTTCCGACTGTTGGAATCATCTTCATTGGCATGTTCACAATGCTTAGGCAGTTGTACACTCCAGCCTTCTTCAGGTGATTTGAATTTTGAACTGAACCCTTTATTTCCTCCACCAGGAAGGGGTAGACTGTTCTAGTTCCACGTGCCATGCCTCTTCCGGATGTCTCATTATCAGTTATCTCCCTTTAATTCAACTCTCCAAGTTTGTTTTTTTTTCACCTCTGCTGTAGCCAGGTATTGAACTCACAACTCTTTGGGTTAAATTCAACCAACACGTCTATCCACTGAGACATGTGTCCTTGAAACATTGTGAATATGGCAACAAAGATGAGGACAACAGTCCAAACAATGTAAATAGTCTAAATAATTATAATACCTCATCTCAGAAATATAGAGAGATATTAAATGTGAAGTGTAACAAAGTGTAAATATTTGTAGCTGAGTTACTTACATGCTGAGAGGAGTGGGAAGAAGATATCTTTTTGCTATGAAAGTCATCAAGAGGAAGATTTAAATCTAATGCCACCTTTAATTATTGTCAGGGGGCAGTAATCTAACAATGATCAATCCACATTTGTGGTTTATTATGACAGATGGTTGGCATCTAAACCAGCTCCCCTACTAACTTTTTTGATGGTGAAGAGAATGGCATGTCACACAGTAGCACAAAAACTTTATTAGTTTATGTTAGTCTTCTTATAGGAGCCAATGTCCAACATGTAAGGCAAGGATGGGGTCTCAAGCATAGAATGGCAACCTTCCTAGAGATGATGTCCCTATAGACAAACATGAGTGTCTGAGTCAGGCAGTAGGAGGAGCGCCCGACCTCATAAAATCATGAGATTTCTCTATCAGGCAGGACTGATCTTGCTTTGTGCAAGATTAATCCCAGTCCTGCATCAAGAACAATAAAAAAACACATATATGTATGTTTATATATACATGGTGCGATGGATAAATTGTCAACTAAATTAAACAAAAATGAAAATAACACTGACATCTCATTTTAACAGATATATTTACCAAAATTATACCAAAATATCTTAAAATACTAAAGAGTAAATTTATCTAATAAAATCGCCATTGTCTTCAACCATGGCACCAGATGACTTTGGAATCTCTTTCTTCTCTTCTGGATGGTCTCCTTGCTTATAATGAGGAATGCTGTCATAATGCTTGCCTTCAGTTCATTTTTTGGGGGTCTCTCACTCAAATGCACTTGTCACATAATAATCAAGGAGGTTACGGCCTGGAGAGTTACGTGGCCGAATCATATCAAATATGATGGGTGCGATGGATAAATTGTCGTCTAAATTATGCAAAAAATGAAAATAACACTGACATCTCATTTTAAGAGAAATTACACAAAAATATCTTGAAATACTAAAGAGTAAATTTATCCAATAAAATCACCATTGGCTTCAACCACGGCCTCCAGAAGACTTCAAGATCTCCTGCATCACTTTAGAAAAATCTCCTTAAGTTGGTGAATGCTACCATCATCCTTGCCTTCAGTTCATCTTTGTGTTAAAAGGAGTTTTGTTGGTCTCTCGCTCAACTGTGACCCCACACATAATAATCAAGTAGGTTGCAGTCTGGGGAGGTAGGCGGCCAGATGTTGATGTTGATGTAGTCACAGAAATTGTCTGACAGCCATGACTGGGTTCTCCGGCTTGTGCAGCATGGTGCAAAGCCCTGTTGCCAAAAAAAAGGGTCTTCCAGCGACCATGCTCTTAACCCAGAGCAGCACTACCTCCTCAAGGCACTTGATGTATGACTCCATGTTGAGTCTGGGACCCTGTGTGAAGATGAATGAAGGCTTAATGTCGCCATCACTAGTGATCACACTAAACACCATCATAATCCTCATTAGACTGATCCAACTCTTTCTGCTTCCTCTGCACTGTCTTCAGATTAACACCCAAGCATTCTGAAATGGATCTTCTGGTGTGAATGCCAAGCAGTACAGCATGCTATTTCCAAATTTCTGGTTGTGTGAATTGCATCATGGTCCTCTTTTTCTCATCAACTGTGCCCAACTGACCGTGCTACACTTTGCAGTTGACAAAATCAAAAACAAACAGTACACATAGGCAAAATTAAAAATACAAAATGGCAACAATTTACCCATCTCACCCTGTATGTATTACCCTTTTAATTTTCTAAAATCTATTTTGACAACTGTACCACTCAAAAATAATCTTGTCCAAGAACTTGCTATTATTGTCGACATTTATTTTGACATTGTCATCAACTTCGAAGGAACCTATAATTTTACTGCCTGCAATACAAGCTTTACTCCACCTACTGCATTGTTGTTTGACAGTTGCCATCAAAAACCCAGCCTCTAGAGCATCTATCAGGTCCAGCCTATCAGCTTAGACTTCACCCCTAAATATTCTTCTTCTATGTGCTATGTCCCTTCAGAATATTGGCTATTATGACTCTCCACAGTTTCCTGTTTTCTTAATAAATGTTATCTTTTTTATCTCTCCTAAAACTTTTTCTGACATCCATTTACTCGTGTTTGATATGTAGGTTATACATTGTTTTCTTCTGTCACTCTTAACTTCAAACTGCCTAGTGAGTATTAAATTTTCCAAGCCCTCTTTCCTCATTATGTGCCCTAGAAATTTCAACCATCTCTTCCTGATGTTTGTTTCTATTTTTCTCTAAATCTTCATCATTGTTCACATGTCTGCTCCATTCTTCTGTAGAACCACATTTCTGTTGCTTCAAGTCTCTTATTCATCTGCAAGGAGATTGTCCAGCATTCACTGACATATATGAGGACTGGTATTACATAGAATTTCAATATTCTTTTGTTTATAGTGAAATCTACTTTTTTAATACATTGCTTAGCTTTTGGAAGGCATCTTCCACTACACCAGTGCCTCTTCGGATATCAGTATCACTTTCCTTCCTTTGTTAAGACACTTCCCAGATATTTAAATTGTCGTACTTATTTGATTTTGGTATCTTCATTTTGTAATTTGCATGCTGGGTTCTTCATGCATTCTGTCTTCTGGATTACTCGTTGAAAATCTGTTTTGAAGTACTTCAATAATCAACTTCCATGTTTCTCTTTGTGATGCTTACTTTACTTGTAGTAGCCTTGCTTGCTTTCATGTATTTAGGCAATGTTCTTAATATTTTTTATCCCATTTCTCTTAGTTTACATTACCAGAGCCTGCTTTGTCAAATATAACCTTGCTGAGGGAATTGAGCAAGCAATATGGATTGACTACATACCCTTGCAGACACAGTGCTTGGAAAACAAACAGCCAGAATTTTTATATATATATATATATATATATATATATGTATATATATATATATATATATATACATATAATATATAAAAAGTTCAAACATTAATATTCCATTCCATGGTTATAATTTATTACATTGGAATCATAATCATGATCCAATTCATCAGACCTACAAATTCAAAGAGCCTTCTATATTATATTCTTGCTCTGATTTGAACATTGAGCTCTACTTGGATTCTATCCTCTTGGAAATATATATATATATATATGTGTGTGTGTGTGTGTATTGACCACTAATATTATGAATATATATATATATATATAATTCTCAAATGGCCATATAAGTAAAAAAATGCACTCTCTTAAATTTTCAAAAAATTCAACCTTAGCGTTGTGACTGCATGCTCCAAAAGTTTGTATCCATTAACAATAACACATTTCAAAAAAATATTTCAATTCCCGTTTAATTTTTTCGTCTCGGATGCTACCTGAATTTTAGAAAAAACAAAATAATTTCCATGTCTGAGGATGACTGAATGTACTGTTGAAAGTACTTGCAAAAGACCTTTTACAGTTTATAATTTTTTAAAAAACAAGGATCATAACATTCATCGGGTGATTTGTAGGTTAAAGCACCTTTAAAATTTTGTTTGCGAAGAGATTTCGCCATTTTATATCATTAACTTTACTAATCTACTTTTTGTATGAATGATTCATTATAATATAAATTGAACTGCACCACATATCTGATATATATATACATATATATATATATATATATATATATATATATGTGTGTGTGTGTGTATGAGTGTGTGTGAATTTGAATCAAATACAGATCAAATATGGATTAGAATCTAACAGAATGATAGAATAAGGAACAAATAGGAAACATTTATAAAAATATGTTTTGCTTTTATTTCATCAGAAAATGGAATATGAAGTAGAAAAGAAATTCTGGTATTTTTATTTTTGTATTGTTTGTTTTTCATTGGTTAAGCAGGCTTTATGTGCATTTGTCCTGTCACGCAGCATTTGTATAGATAATTCATGTGTGTTTGTGTATCACAATTCTGGATGATCTACACAGTATTCAGTTGATAATGTGTATGCATGTGTGCATTTGAGCATGTAGTAGGCATTTTTATCAATGTCTGGTAGTGTTGATGGGGGAATATTCTGTATAAAGAGTGAAAGTTATTCTGGTTGTGTGCAGGTAGACATATATTCGATATGGATTTAACAAAAGTTGGTGATATAATAAAGTTTGTTTGTCATGTGTTTATAGATGGCAAAATATTTATCAGAACTCCCTCTCAGTATCTTCTATGTAATAAATTATGTTCTTTTCTAACTGAGGTGACATTTATTAATTATATGTAAATATATATATATATATATATATATATATATATATATATATATATAGCTGACCACTCGTATGTGAGGATACCTGTCTACTAGGGTGGCTAGCCAATCCCTATTGCAGACGTTTGCACAGTCACAGCTATCGACAGCCCCCAAGGGTACTGTCTATCCAGTTTCACTCACAAGGGTTGGCTCAACCCGTGGTATGGTTTTCAGGTATATTTTAAAGGTGCTTCAAGCTGGGATCACCTCCTCCAGATCAATAACACCAGGAAGTTTCCTTCCTGACAAATAGACCATGTTGAGATTTGAACTCATGGTCAGAAAGCGAACATTCTAACCACACAGCCACATATATATATATATATATATATATATATATATATATATATATATATATACTATCATATATCTACATATGTATACATTAAACATACTTAAACATGAAAACAATAAACAAAAAATAAAAATTCTTGAAGCTATATACATAAAACAGTTGAAACCTAACCTGAACAAAATAAACTACGAAATCTCCACAAATATTCTTAAATGCCTATAATTGATAACAGAAGCCATTGGTTTATACCAATGGCTTCTCATACTTAATACTTCTTGTTTTCACTCTCGTGTGGTCATGTATGATGTCACGAGCTGCGACGCGATTTTCGCTTCTGCACCTCGTATACACGAGTTAGTCGTTGCTTTGAAATTTTTCACACAACAAAAACAGACTATCATTATTGCTTTGTCCATGTATTGGTTGATATATTGAAAAGTAATTGTCATCTTTGAAAATGGCTTATGTAAGCTGAAAGCTTACCTTGGATTTAAACATGTATCAATATGGTGATTTCCTTTCGTCTTTCAATGACAATGTTATTAAGCTTATCAGACAATATAAAAGGAACTTACTTAAAATAGATAGACAAAACTTGTCTATATTATTTAATGAAACATGCATCAATATACATACATTGTATAGTTGGGCAGCAATCACTCTTTTATGCAAGTTTCATTGAAGTGGACTGACTTGGATGATTATGCATTTTATTAAAATTTTATTACATATATACAAGTGATTTTTTTTTGGACATAGAGCATTTAAAAAACTGTTCCAGTGATATATGGATCCAAGCACTTTTCAGCTAATCTATTAGCCATTAACAAGGATTTTTTTTTCTTATCTGAATATGTAGATTTTTTTTATTTTATATATATATATATATATATATATATATGTAAAGATATATGTTCTTAAGGTGTGCTATATTTATGGAATAAAGTGCTCACTATCAGAGATAGAGCATGTGTAAATATAAAAGTGAACATAGAAGTCAACACTTAGAGGCGACAGTCTGTTTCATGCTATATGCAATCGTCAGGCCACTTTTATATATATATATATATATATATATATATAGGGACAGAAATGTTTTTAATTTCTGAGCATGATCAATATGTTATGGCTGTGTTCAAAATTGATATTAATATTTTTAATTTTTGCTTCTTTGCAAATATTTTAACATATTTGATTTTAACATATTTGATTGGTTGATATGAGTAAAGTGCACAAACCTTATAAGCCCCACTTTTTCTTTTCTTTTTTTCATAAAAGAGGTTGTATTTTGTTTTAAATCTAAATAAATCGTTCACTCACTAGTAATTTACAATTGTCTGATGAGATGCATTTGATACGCATCAAAACACAACTGCAATTCTTTAGCAATTTTGATATTTTTTTTTCTCACATGCATTGAGCGCTTTTTAATACTACGATTTCCTGGTCTGATTCAACACTATTAACTTTTATTCATATATATATATATATATATATATATATATATATATATATATAAACAGTTCACATATATATATATATATATATATAATGGACTCTCCTGTCGGTTTCAATGTATAAGGAACTGACAGCTTATTGATTCAGTTATGAAAGTTTGTGGGATAATCTTAACTGGCATTTAAGACCCGCTAGTGATTTACAAAGTAGGCCACATATGGAGCAAGTGTGAGGATTGTGAGATGAGATCACTTTTAGATTGGCTGACCTTTTAGATCTTGCTCTCGCTTCTTGAAGATGATTCAGACAAGCAGATTGAAAATTGCTGAGTCCACTAAAACATGTTGATCTCCATTCTACCCGCTCCAAGGCTAAGCGCTGAAGGGTGTTATGTGGTATATTGACTGTTAACAAGTTGCTTTTCATCTTGTCTTTGTATCTTAGCCCTGATCTAACTGGCTGTACATTAGGATATATATAATAATAGCTGGCCACTAATATTCGAGGATACCCGTATACTAGGGTGGCCAGCCAATTCCTATTGCAGATGCTCGCTCAGGCACATTTGTGTTTGTTCAACACTCACAGAGCCAACCTGTGGTTTATACTGCAACTATGCTGAGCAGTTTCTGGGAGAGAGTGTGGTATCTACAATGATCAACAATCTTAACACCATGCTCAAACCTTCAGTCACGATGACTTGTGACTTCATGCTAGCGCAGCTATCGACAGTCACAAGTGTCCCGTCTACCCAATTTAACTCACCAGGCTTGCGTCAACCCATGGTATGGTTTTCAAGCACTTTCCAAAGGTACTGCACACGGGGATTGTTTCTCCACTCCAGACCGATAACAACCAGCCAAATTAGCCACGGTGAGATTCGAACCTGGGTATCATGGTCAGAAAGCAAATGTTCTAACCACTCGGCCATGCACCCATATATATATATATATATATATATATATATATATATATATATATATATATATATATATATATATATATATATATATATTTTTGAATACATTGCTTTTTATCTGACATTATTTTTTATTATTATAAATGTTATTTTTAATGGCTACATATATATTTTTATATACATATATATTTTTTATTTTCTTTAAAAGTAAAATTAATAGCAATTTGACTCAGACTGCTCAATCTAGCTGTTATTAATTTTACTCTTTTAAGAAAGGAAAATAGCATCCCAATACATGTATCCATTAAAAATTACATTTATAGTTAATAAAAAAACATAGACACAGTTTGCAATGGCTAAATACATACAGGGTGCGATGGGTAAATTGTCGCCATTTCATACTCTTTTAATTTCACACAATTTCACACATACATGTTGTTTGTTTTTGATTTTGTCAACTGCAAAGTGTAGTGAGGTCAGTTGGACACTGTTTATAAAAAAAGAGCACCATGATGCAATTCACTCCATTAGAAATTTGGAAACAGCATGTTGTACTACAATGGAAGCTCCAATACAAACATTTCAGTGTGTTTGGATGTCAATATGAGGACACTGAACATGATTCGAAAAGAGTTGAAGGAATCGAATGGCGATTATGAAGGTATTTGGAGTGATCACTAGTGATGGCGACATTATGCCTTCATTCATCTTCCCACAAGAACCTCAGACTCAATATGGAGGCCCACATCAAGTGTTTTGTTCAGGTAGTACTGACCTGAGTTAAGAGGGTGGCTGCTGGAAAACTCTACGTCTAGCAAGAAGACTTTGTCCCATGCCACACTAACGGAACACAGTCATGGCTGTCAGACAATTTCTGTTAACACACTACCCCTTACATCTGGCCACCAATTTCTGTAAACACGCTACACCTTACATCAGGCCACCAATTTCTTTAAACACACTACTCCTTACATCTGGCCACCAATTTCTGTAAACACGCTACTCCTTACATCTGGCCACCAATTTCTGTAAACACGCTACTCCTTACATCTGGCCACCAATTTCTGTAAACACGCTACTCCTTACATCTGGCCACCAATTTCTGTAAACACACTACTCCTTACATCTGGCCACCAATTTCTGTAAACACGCTACACCTTACATCAGGCCACCAATTTCTTTAAACACACTACTCCTTACATCTGGCCACCAATTTCTGTAAACACGCTACTCCTTACATCTGGCCACCAATTTCTGTAAACACGCTACACCTTACATCAGGCCACCAATTTCTGTAAACACACTACACCTTACATCAGGCCACCAATTTCTGTAAACACACTACTCCTTACATCTGGCCACCAATTTCTGTAAACACACTACTCCTTACATCTGGCCACCAATTTCTGTAAACACACTACCCCTTACATCTGGCCACCAATTTCTGTAAACACACTACACCTTACATCAGGCCACCAATTTCTGTAAACACACTACTCCTTACATCTGGCCACCAATTTCTTTAAACACACTACTCCTTACATCTGGCCACCAATTTCTGTAAACACGCTACTCCTTACATCTGGCCACCAATTTCTGTAAACACACTACTCCTTACATCTGGCCACCAATTTCTGTAAACACACTACCCCTTACATCTGGCCACCAATTTCTGTAAACACACTACCCCTTACATCTGGCCACCAATTTCTGTAAACACGCTACTCCTTACATCTGGCCACCAATTTCTGTAAACACACTACTCCTTACATCTGGCCACCAATTTCTGTAAACACGCTACCCCTTACATCTGGCCACCAATTTCTGTAAACATGCTACCCCTTACATCTGGCCACCAATTTCTGTAAACACACTACTCCTTACATCTGGCCACCAATTTCTGTAAACACGCTACCCCTTACATCTGGCCACCAATTTCTGTAAACATGCTGCCCCTTACATCTGGCCACCAATTTCTGTAAACACACTACTCCTTATATCTGGCCACCAATTTCTACCCCACCCAACTTATTCACCTGACTTTGCAGCAACTGATTATTACCTTTGTCCCTTTGTTGGTCGTCCTTTTTTTCCATATCTCTCACCTCTTCCTCCTCCTTTTAACACTGGCAGTCACGCTGCTTATGCCTGTCTACTATTCTTGCCTCCAAAACAAAACTACTCTCCTTTTAGTCTTCATAGAGTTTTGCCTTCAATCAGCATGGCTGATGCTAACCTCCAGGCAAGTAACTTAATGTCTCTTCTTCATCTCACATTTTCTACTGACATAAAGAGAGGCAATTATATTGCATCATTTGTTAGGTCTGCTGCCAAAAGATTGGTTCATTGTACCAGATAATTTTTGTTGAAGACAATGGTGATTTTATTAAATAAATTTACTCTTTAGTATTTTAAGATATTTTCGTATAATTTTGGTAAATATATCTGTTAAAATGAGATGTTAGTGTTATTTTCATTTTACCATAATTTAGACGACAATTTATTCATCGCACCCTGAATATATATACACAATATATATATATATATATATATATATATATATATATATATATATATATGTATATATATATATATATATATATATATATATATATATATTTCAATTATTGTTGCAATTTTAATTTATAATCACAGGAATCATTCATACAAAAAAACAAATATTGAGGTTAATGATTTAAATGGCAAGAATACATCCTCGCAAACAATATCAATAAGATACACCAACCCCAAACCTCTATATGAATGATATGATCCTTGTTTATAAATTCCAGTTGCATAAGGTCTTTTTGATTTTTTACAAGCTTTCGTCTGTTCCTTGTAAAAAATTAAAAAGACCTTATGCAACTGGAATTTATAAACAGGGATCATATCATTCATATACAGGTTCGGGGTTGGTGTATCTTATTGATATTGTTTGCGAGGATATTTGTTTTTTTTGTATGAATGATTCATGTGAATATATATATATATATATATATATTTATACTAGATTTGGCTGACTCGTTCTGTCGAGTGAAGATGGCTCAGTGGTAGAAGCTCTGACTGACACCACATCAGTTGCGTTTCGATCCAGACTTGTGTCATTTGTTTGTCTAGTTGCACTGAGGAGCAGTAATACAGCAAAACAGTACTGTATGCAAATGGCATATATATATATATATATATATATATATATATATATATATATGTATATTAATAAAAAGAAAGAACAGTAAGATATATAATCTGGTGTTCTTATAGATATTTTTATTTTTACAAAATAGTGCTCAATGTAAATTTACAGAGCATTAATATTGTAAGTTAATAGAACTGTGTAGCGAAAAACCATATTTTAAGTCTATTAACTTATAATATATATATATATATATATGTATATGTATATGTATATATATATATATATATATATATATATATATATATATATATATATAAAGGGTGTCTATAAATCTATCTAGTTGTCTGTTGTCTATGCCTTATTTTAGCCTATTTCTCTCTGTTAATTGCTCAATCTACACGCACGCATTATTTGCGATTGTTTATTGGAGAAGTACATTTCACTTTCATATGAGCATTAAAACTAATGTTATATTCAATTGAATTTTGATTATTAACAAAATGTGATAAAAGTAAAGAAAATTCTTGATGAAAATTGCAGATTCATTGATGTGTCTTTTACGAAACCCATTCCCCCACTTTATCTCAAGGCTAAAATGGGGTTTAAGCAAACCTCCATTGTTGAATATCATTTAGATGCATTATATATATATATATATATATATATATATATATATATATATATATTCATTTTTAGATCTTCTTGAACATTTTAATATTAATATATACTTATAAATATTCATTTTTTTATATATTCCATGTATGCCATATATATATATATATATATATATATATATATATATATATTTATCCATTATTCATTTTATCATAAATTGAAAAGATTTTGGTTTTGTTTAATGAAAGTTTGCCTTCACCATAGCCCTTAATCTCTTCTCAACAGAAGCGCATGACTTTTTCACCATCTCTTAGCTCAAACTGTGCCACAATGTTATAAGAGCTGTTTTTAGGTCTGACACACTTGAGTGTGTGATACCTGAAGAAAGATCTCAAATATGGGCCATATTGCAAAGTCAGGTTTATATCAGGGCTTGATAGATGCTGGTCTGTTCTACCCCACCCAACTTATTCACCTGACTTTGCAGCAACTGATTATTACCTTTGTCCCTTTGTCGGTCGTCCTTTTTTTCCACATCTCTCACCTCTTCCTCCTCCTTTTAACACTGGCAGTCACACTGCTTATGCCTGTCTACCATTCTTGCCTCCAAAACAAAACTACTCTCCTTTTAGTCTTCATAGAGTTTTGCCTTCAATCAGCATGGCTGATGCTAACATCCAGCCAAGTAACTCAATGTCCCTTCTTCATCTCACATTTTCTACTGACATAAAGAGAGGCAATTATATTGCATCATTTGGTAGCTCTGCTGCCAAAAGACTGGTTCATTGTACCAGATAATTTTTCCCATAAGAATCAATCTTATTCATTTGTAAATCTACCATTCTTCCATGCATTGAATATTGCTGCTGGTCTCATGCTCTGGCTATATTCTTGAAAAAATGGTTATATTCTCAACAAAATGGTTATATTCTTGATAAATTTGTGGTATTATCATGACTGTAGTAAGAATGGCAACTATAAATGTGATGTTTTGGTGTAAGGAATATTATTGAATGATTGTGTCAATGATTGTAGCTTGCAAACTGAAATGTTAGGACAGAAGATAACCAACCCTTCCTCCTGCTCCAAATATTTGGCCTTGTGCCATATTTTATGTATTATGTTAGTGACATTTTTTTTATTTATTCAAACCACAGATTAGTGAGGAATAATTGGTTTGGTTTGGTTTGTTTTGTTTTACAGCATACCAACTTCAATGGGTTTTGTAATGTTGACAAAATTTTTATTGCTGATAATATTTTATTTTGTCAAAAGTCTATTTCTATTTTTCCGTCAAAAATGTATCACTGGTAATAATTTTTGTTTTTTAAAAGTGTATTGCTGGTAATAGATTTTTTCTTCAAAAATTTATTGCTGGTAATAATTTTTTTACAAAGTATTTCTGGTATTAAAACCCATTTTTACACTTTTATAGTATTTTTACCCCAGTTTTGGGGTTAACTATTTGCCCATAGCTGGGAGCCTAACAGATGCTACCACCCTGGGTCAGGGTGGACCTGGGAACACTAGCAATTAAGAGGTGGTTCCACGCTCCTCAAAACCTCCTGATCAGAGGAATTGCTGCTGGACATAGTTTATCGTCTTACCCAGGACATGGATGTAGTTTATCGTCATACCCAGGATGGTTGTGAGGAAAAAAGAAATTATATTCAGGATATCACAACTCATATAATATTTAATGGAAGTTACAGAATGATTGATTGATTGGTTTGTTTTTTTACAGTTTATCAACCCTTTGCAGGTTATTTAAAGCCAGAAAATATTTTTAGAATGTAAAACTTTTTTTGGAGATAATGATGATTTACGGATATAAGTCCTACTAATTAACCCATAGCTGGAGGAAGATGAGGTGGATTCTTACCTTTCCCAAGTGTATTTGCACATAAGTGAAAATGACAAACCTGACTGAAACTGGAATTTGCCTTTTTGATTTCCAATTCTGTACCATCATCTATTACACCACCTGCACATCGACGCTTAAAGCACCTGGTATTTGCCTGTGGTCACCTATCTCGGTTCCACCCAGGCTCGACATTGCTTAACTTCGTATAAGAACTGGTGTTTTAGTGGGATATGACTGTTTGTTGGGAGTTACAGAAATATAAACTTTCATTCTCTATACACAAGTATCAGCCCCCCCCCAAAAAAAATTCAAATTAAGCTAATTGATTTTTTTTTTCTTTTCAATTCGTTTGGGTACATTTCTGTTTGCCAATTCTATTTTGCATCTCTGGGACCAAACTTGCTTTCTGAAGATTAGAAAAGTCTTGCGGCTATTTGAAAGAACAGAAAGCAATAGACATAGTGTTGAAATGATCAAGCATTGGCAAAATAATTTCTATTTCAAGAAGATGTGAGTTGATTAATCTGTTTAATTAGGGTGAAATTCAATGAAGATAAAAGCTTATTAATCTTTCCCAAATCCTTTCTCCGATTATGCAACTGCCATCATTGATAACAGTGCTTGGGGTTGGTGAATCAATTTTCAACATTTTTCATATTTCTATAATGTCTAATTTCCAAAAATAAAAATAAGAAATCAAATAATTATTAATTTGTCTTTTATTCTTAACTCCGACAAGATGTTCACTGATTAAAATGCAGTAATGAATTCTTTTTTTAGGTCAAGTATTTGTAGTAGGCGATTTTCATTTTTCTCATTTTCATTAGCCTCGTTTGTCTTCAAACTGGAATAAATTTAAATATCTCAACTTTTATTTCATTTACTATGAACTATCATGGATTCTTTTAAAAATCTGTTTAGTGATTAGCCTCTTCAATAATTAAATGCGTAAGGTTTCTTACGGAAACATTTTGTAGTACATGAAATAATGGTGATGAAAAGAATACATGCACTAAATAACTGACCAATTGATTTGCCATGCAAAGATAAAATTTATCGACATACCATCGCCTCCCTCTGTCTTTTCTATAAACACTTTCCCGGTATATGCGCTGACGAGCTACTTTCGCTGGTTCCCAAACTGCATGAATTTAAACTTGCTACTAGGTTGGTATCTCAGTCCTGCCCTTAAACTGTCAAAATGGTTAAATGTAGCCGTCTCTTCTACTCCAATAGCTTCATGTCTCGCACATCCTATCTGTGGAACTCTCTTCCTCTTACTTGCTTCCCTGATAGCTATAATCTCAAATATTCAAATACAATGTCAGTCGACATCTCCAGATGACTTTATCTATTCCCCATCCTTCTCTTCATCTTTTCCTCTATGATGCCTCTTTATTCTTGCTCTCATTCTCTGTAACTCCTTGCATTCTAGTGGCACTCTTACCTTTCTTGGGGTGAAATGTATAAAAAAATTAACAAAAGTAAAGTATAAAACAAGACTTTCTTTTGTTAGATGTAAATTGTATACACAACAAAATGTTCGTTAATATATCATAGTGGGAACTTACTTTGTTGGTTGTTTTATGAAGAAGCATTCACAGCTCTTCTAGGTTCAGCATGAAAAGTTCATGTCAACAGTTTAAAAGAGGGAAAACCCAGAAAAGGAATAGAGTTTTTTAAGATTCATGTGTTTTTTATATTTGAGCTGCTGCTGCTAAGTTTTATTTAGAGCTGCTACTGCTATTACGTTTAAGCTGCTGCTGATATGAATTTTATTTTAGAGCTGCTGATGCTACTATCCTTAATGTCACTATATTTGTATCAGTTTGGATGGTCATAATGTAACTATGTTTTCCCAGAAAAACTGTCTGGTTCACGTTCTTCTCTGGTTTTATTTTATCCCTTGTTTCCTGTTTAGGATTGGGTTTCTGGTTCCTTCTAAATTCTATTTCAACTAAATCAGCAATGCTTTGTGGCAATTTTTAATATCAGTTTGAGATTTTTCTTGTTAAAATATAGAATAATTTTAACACATTCAACATTATGGATAAAAAAAAATAGTGAATTTTATATAGCATTTTTTGGGGGACTTAGAATGAGCAAAACAAATTCACAGATTTAGACAAAAGAAAAGACCCCAGAATGATGTCTAAATCCGTAAAAATATTCCATCCTTTAATAGTCAGATTTTGCTTAGTTTAATTTGTAACATAGGTATAAAAAAGAAAATGTTGATAAGACAGTGAGGGTTACAAACCCACCAATCTGGCCCCCCTGGTTAGGGGTAATACACACCAGCCCTGATTCCACAAGGAGTTCTGTTGATGGAGTCCTGGTTTCAATGTTAGCACTGGTCTCTCATGTTGGGACAAACACTGTCATGCAAAACACATTTTTCATTACCTGTAAAAATGCGATGCAAAAATGAAAGGTTAGTATTCCTTGTTAATTGACTACTTGAAGGTGGTGAAACATAGTGTTCAGTTCTTAAGATTAACTGAAATTCCCTCTTTGTAAGTTTTCCAAATTTAGTTGAAATCTCTATGCACAGTTGAAAAGGACACATTAAGTTTTTGCACCAAATCTCTGGTGTTTTCACATGGATTCAATTCAATAAGCTCTTTCAAAATTCCTTTTCAGTATGTTTCATCTTCCATAATGCGACCTGCTGGAGATTCCACAGTTACCATTTTTAAACCATTTAAATGTAAGTCTTCACTACATCCCTAAATACTGTACAAAAGGCGGAGAAGAGGTGGTGACTGTGATAAATGCCACATTCTTCAGATGCACAGTATCGAATAATGGAAGCCGAATAAGACAAGAAACCAGTTACCATAAATAAAATAACATTGTCTGCAGAATTATTTTTGAATTATTATTAAGAGAAACATTTGTAAGATGGGAACTTGGCAAGAAAGAAAGAAGTGTTTAATGTCTCCTACCAATATCTCATAAATAATGGACTATTCCATTTAAAAAAAAAAACATATGAAAGAAAGATGGAAAGATAGAAGTGTTTAATGTCTCTTACCAATACCTCATAAATAATGAACTATTCCATTTTTAAAAAAACATATGAATGAAAGAAAGAAAGGAAAATAGAAGTGTTTAATGGCTGTTTCAGTGAAATGGAAAAGTTGTCAATTTCAAATTTTTTTCATTTGTATCCCCTTACTTCTTAAAATAATAACCAGCTTTCATATTTATGATTGTTATTTTGTTAAAGTTGTTAAGCTCAAATATTTTAACGATTTGACAGGGGAATTTATACTAATAGTTAGATTTATTGTGGGTAACTGAAGAACAAAATGGAAAAATTCTCTGTAATGTGTTTTATCATTCAAAATGACTTAATCAAACTAAAATAATGTTCTTATTGATGGAATTATATATATATATATTTATATATATATATATATGTAGGGATAAGGGGCCAAAATATAAACAAAACATTGGTAATAATTATACCTCAAGATCAATGCTGAAGATATAAGAATGCTAAGCTTTAACTTTCAATTTAATTGTTTGGCATCTGGTGTGTCTAGATGTACAGTATGGCTGATTTTATTCAGCTTCCCAACACTTATATTAAATCATTTGCTAGGTCTGCGGCTAAGAAGGTTGCTTTTCTGTATGATGCCAGACAATTTTTCTCATCAGAATCCATCTTGCATATTTATAAATCTACCATTCATCCATGCATATAACATTGCTGCCATATCTGGTCGGTGCTCCTGTTATATATCTCGAGATTCTTGACCAAATCTAAAGAAGGGTCTGTAATGTTATCAGCCCTAACCTGGCATCTTGATTTCACACACTTTCCCACTGCGAAAAATGAATATTTTCATGGCGGCACTTCTAATGAGTTCTCTTCCTTGGTACCTTGACCAGATAAATTTAAATGTAAAACTAGATTGGCAACTAGATCCCATTAGTTTACTGTTTAAATAGCTAGATGTAACCATAAGTTCTATTGAAATAGTTTCTTCTCTTGCACATCTCTCATGGGGAACATACTTCCAGTTTCTTGCTTCCCTGCCACCTATAATCTTCAAAATTTTAAATGAAACGTTAATCGCCATTTTCTGTCTTTCTTAATATTGTTCTTTTATTGTTGTTTCTCCTCACTAATGTCATTTCATTTCTTTTACTCTCAGTAACCACATGCATCTTAGTGGGATTATTGCCTTCCTTTGTGTGAAATGATTAAATAATAATAATAATAATAATAATAATAATAATAATACACCTAATTTCTGTCTGGTATCTAAGATAGTTGTATATTCATGCTTGATAAAAATAGTTGGAGTTCAAATCAAAGTAAAATATCACAATTTGGAATGCTGATTTTCAAGGCTGACAGGCCCTCCACACTTAGAAGATTGGTACTACAAAATCTTCTTTGTCACTATCTTTATACAATATTGATCACAATGAACATTAAAGACAAAACTTTTCTTCTTATCCTTTGAAATGATTTGAACCCCTTATCAATCAAACAAAGGAAAATGTCTGAAAATATTAATGGTGATGTAAATATGCATGGAGAGATATTTCTTTGAAGTGTTTGTGTGTTTTTGTGTGTGTGTGTGTTTGTATGTTTCCTGCGTGTATGTGTGTGTATGCCTGTGTGTGTGGGTGTTCTTGTGTGTGTGTGTACGCATGTATGTGCATTTGAGAGAGAGAGAGATTTCAAATCCTTTTAGTGAAAATAGACTTTTAGGTCTTATATTAAGTTTGCATTCATCAATATAAAACAATGAACGCTGACTGAAGTAAAGAAAGAACTCTTAATGACATATGCTTTATATTTGCAAAAAGACTTTCTCTTTTCACTTCTTTATCGACTTAAATCCTCTTTTTATCTTTAATTTCATTTTGTTCTGTAACATAATTTTAATCAAAGATGAAAGAAAAACAGTTTTAAGATATTTATCTATAGTCTTCTGCCGGTCAAATTTCTGTACTTGGAACATTAAAATATTTTCAAACCAATATATATTCATTGTGTTGGCATGAAAGACTTTCAGAAAAGTACCGATAACACTCTGCAGATTTCCAATTCTATATAGTTACTAAAACCACTTTTCATAAAAGACTGTTATGGTTCAGAATGATGATAATATTACATCATTCTAAAAATAACATTACCATCAATGATGATAGAAAAGAACGATATTTCATCATCCTATCCTTATCATTATAAAAACAATCCTTCCACCACAAGAGAGTCACTAGAATAGAGTAGATTAGTGTAGACTAGGGTACCCATATTAGTGAGTAGACCAGGAACTTACGTCTTTGCCAGCACTCAAATCTACAAATCAACCATTCGCCCTTGCATGGAGTTATTGCTGCAATATATGGTCTGGAGCCCCTTCTGTTTGTCTCAAGGTTAATAATATCCAGAGACGGATATGCAATGTAATTGGCCCCGATCTGGCATCTCGTCTGCAGTCACTCTCTCACAGACATGCTGTCACCTCCCTCTGTCTTTTTTACAAATACTTTCATGGTAACTGCTCCGATGAGCTACTTTCGCTGGTTGCCAGACTTCATGAATTTAAGCGTACAACTAGGCTGGCATCTCGTTTTCACCCTTTCATTGTCGAAACTGTTAAATGTAGCCGTCTCTTCTACTCCAATAGCTTCATGTCTTGCACCTCTCAACTGTGGAACTCCCTCCCCTTTTCCTGTTTCCCTGATAGCTATAATCTCCAACTATTCAAATTTAATGTCAATTGACATCTCCAAATGCCTTGATCTATCCCCTATCCTTCTCTTCATCCTTTCCTCTATCACTCCTATTTGCTCTCACTCCAACTTTCTGTAACCCTTTGCATGCTAGTGGCTTCCCGCCTTGCTGGGGGGAAATACTTAAAAAAAAGAAACTCTGTGAAGGTTGAAAACAGATGATTTCAAATGTCATCCTCATAAACAAAAACCTTGGAACCAAACCAAGTAAGCACTGACTTTTAAACCAAAAACACACTGAGAACATTTTTGCACACGTCATACCAACATTTTGCAATTTACATAAAAAAAATACAAATTCTTGTTATTCATGTCAACACACGTCACAAGTTTTTATTGTTTATATTATTGCTGTATATTTTAATTCATTTCATTTTCAATATAAAAAGAGAAAAGGTTTCCTCCTACACTACAAATATATATAGTAACTGAGTAATTATTGTAATAATATCCAAATAATGTCAAGTCAGAATTACTACTACATCAACCCTAACTTATCTACCCTGTTACAAGACAAAGGCAAGAATTAATTGCCGTTTCTATTATTGAACAAAAGAAGAATGAAAGAAAACTTTTGAGGTCATTTCTCACTACAGGAAAAACTAGCAAACATATTCACAGGAAGTAGAGTGCTTTTAAAACCAAAGAGCTCAGTCAAGGTTTTTAAAGGTCTACCTTGACAATCTTTTGATGGCTGTGTATCAGGTGTCAATCAATCAGGATAACCTTCAGGGCTGTTCGAATTGAACCCTTTATTTAATCTACTGGGATAGATTGTTCGTGTTCTGCTGTCACTATGTCAGGACATTCTCACCTTGTTTAGTTATTGCTTACCCTATTTCCACTGAATCTATGTTTACACTACCTAGTCCAGGGATTGAACTCCCAATTACTGTTGCAGAACAATAGCCAAGGGAATTTTATAAATTTAGTGGCATAGTAATTGGATCAGGGCGTACAAGCTCGGGAGATTTGAGTGCTTCTTCTTTTCCTATTTGCTGCATTACTTCAGGATATACGCCAGGGATTCTCAAATGATGCAGGGCTTCATAGGTACAGTGGAAGAGGATAATAGGTGAGGCTGAATGATTGCAAGACAATAAATTATTTAGAATCTGTTTTCAAAAAATTCATACGCCAAAAATAAATATGATTTAAAAATTTAAAAATAATTATTTTATGGATTATTTGTAATTTCATGTGTCACAGGAGAAACAGTTATAAATAATTATTTACCAATTTTATCACTGTGACGTTTTTGCATTATCAAGTATTAAAAATATAGGGTCTGCAAATTGGAGGAGAGAGTTATCAGTGATAATGTTCTGACTTCAAATTCGCAGTTATTGCCCCTTAACCCTCTTTCTGTTTTTTTATCTTTATTTTTAAATGTTCTTTTTATTACATAAAATTTGATGAGGTGCAAGCAAATTTTCATTCTGAAAACAAAGCTGGGAGACCCTCTGATATAGGTGATCATAGCTCTCAACAAGTTATTCTTTGTGGCTCTTAGCAGCTTTTTCTTCCTTTTCTAAGGTCCCCGCCCACCATTACACCATCCATTCCCACAAGCTCATTGGATACAACAATTGAGATGTGTATACTAGTTTGAATTAATTTTTCTAATGTAAAACTTGGAAGGGCGAAAAAAAAGATTTTTTGCTCTGTTTGTTCGATCAGGAACTTTTATACGAAGGTACTGATGCTATGATTAATCTCTGAAGTTTTGACTCTTGATAGAGAAATTAATTGCTTCCCTGTGTCAGCAGAAACACCATTTTCTTCTAATTGGAGGTGTTTTTATATCAACCTAAATGAACACCAATTCAAATTGTTCTGCACCTAACTAACTCAAAGCCGGAGTGACTCTGAACACTATAAAGCGAGCCTGATGAAGGTTAGCAATTGCTAAGCTTGTAAGAAAAGGGAGTAAGTGGTACTAATTCTGTTTATCTATGATTATAAATTGAGATAGGAAAATTGGGAACTTGACCAGACAGTTCATTTTCAAATGATGTAATTTGTTATGGTTAATCAATGTAGAATTGTTGCTAATGACCAGACACCGAAATTGGTGAGAGATTTTACACAGTCTCATTCATTATTGATAAATTGGGTTATACAGTTGCCTTTTACAATATTGGGAAGAACCGAATCGGTAATTATGACAATTTATGTTAAATGTAATACTGATACGGAAATAAGTTTGACCCCAATAGGTCTTAGAGAAGACCATCCTTCTTGGAACTTTGTGGACTGGTGCTACAGAATCCCAAACAAAGAACTTTACCAAATAACAGAAACAACATCACTTGAGGATTTTCGACAGCAGCAACAACTAAAATGGATACCACATGTAACTCAAAGAAAAAATAATGACACAATCAAGATGCGGACGTTCCACACTCAAATAAAAGGTTAAGAAAAAAGCCACTATCAATATTGGAAAGAGATATAACTTTCAAAATCAATTTTCCTGAAAAATTGTTTTAATGGAGAGATTTTATAACTTTCAACTATACAAGCTGCTCAGTCAATGAATGCTAAATGTTTCCTTATAAAGAGACAGTTAATATCACCATTACTATGACCATGATCATGTAGATATAGATTCAGAATACTGTTGTAATCATATTTGCTTGGAAATTTTAACCATTCTAAAATAAACAAATTCAATACATACATGAATTTTATATATACTAGTTTGGCACCTGTCACTTTGCTGACAGCAAGTTGATCAAATTTCAAATCTAAATTGTTTGTCCATATAAAATACTGTACTGATGAGAAATATATATTCATCTTAAATACAAAAAGACATAAAAATTACTTCAAAGGATGCAGATTACACTCTTTACCTGTTAGCCAGTGGTTGTTGCCAGACAAAGAGAAATTAGCCCTCATCACACAAATATCCATTTGAACATTATTCACAATGTCTGTATACATGATAGCCTGAAAAATATTTCAACAGAGTATTTTTTTAATTTTAAATAATTTAATTAAATAATTTGATTAAACAACCTGATTTTTTTTAATTCTAAACAATTATATTTTTTATTGCATAATTTTGGAAAAGTAAAATAAAATCTTAAAATTAATCATAAGTTTATTGCATCTATAAGATAAAACCAGAACAACTATATACTCAAACACATTTAAAAAAAAATTTTAATTTAAGAGATTAAATTTCACCATCTCCTCTCCTTCATGCTTATGTGTAGTTAGAGTCAAGGCAAATGTTATTAAAAACAACAGACATTTTGTGTCAATTACTTTTATTGATCGACTTTTCTAATTTATGAATAATCCATCTCAGATAAGAAGGAAATTTCATCCCCAGTTCACTTTGGAAGAAATATTGTGCAAGCTTTCGACTTTCTTAAGTCATCATCAGGATAGGTAAAGACAAATGGTGAGTTTCATCAAACTAGTGAGTTGGTGTGTTTTATATGCATTTGAGGTGCAGACTCTTAAATTATAATGTTTTTATTTATAGATGGTTGTTTTTGTTGTATGAGCATTGCTTCAAGTACTTACATTAATGTAAACATAACTTTAGTCAGGTGAACTCCTATAAGAGAAAGTGCATCACATGAAAAATGTTTTCCACTTTGTCATTGATTTTCTATCATAATCTATAACATCTCAAGTCTATTTAAATTAAGTATATAAGACAAAAGAAATAGAATAGGTTGTGCCAGAGGTAGTTTCCCCCGACACCACCAATTGCTACAAAACCAAAACATCAATCTGAATAGCTTTGTCAGATTTAGACTTTCATATGGATCTCATGCATGATGCCAAACCTGTTCATAAATCTCTAAATTGTCAGTTTTATGCAACTGCTTCCTATGATCAATGGTAAAAATGGCGTTGAGGGAGTAAAGCCTGAGTGTCTTGACAAAAATCAGCCTTCTTTGTCCATTGTAAACTGGCACTCCAGAATCACAAAGAACTATACCAATTAAGAGAAAGCACATCACTTGACGATTACCAACAGCAGCAGCCATATTGTTGACATATCTAACAACACCTATCACTTCTCAATTCACACACCATATCCGAGCTTTCCCCTTTTCTTCCTATATTCCTCAATCATTAGTCACTAGCTCCACTAACTTTGTTAAGTAATACCAACCTTTTGTTTCCCTCCTTTGTCGGGGCCAGTATATTATTTTGCTAGGGTTGATTCAGGTTTCTCAAAATCTTTCGATATTGGAATTGATGGGGAAATTTAGTGTGCATTCTCTCTATATACGTTGTGTACCACAGACAAAGTTGTGTAATTCCTGCCTGTGGCTGTCATAAATTTTTGTCTCCTTATGTCTCTGGACAGCACTAAAATCAAGCTGGAATAATGACTCCTTCAATAAAGTGCACAACACTGTTGATAACTCTAACAACAGGTTTATTCAAAAAACTTGTTGAATATAATGTCTCTGTTATCTACTGCCAAAATCAAATTTTCTACTGTAGAATGGTGATTAAGAAATTATAGTCACAAACGCTAAAATAATGACTAACCAGTCAATTCTTCTGTGATTCTTCATAACGACCCAATCAACTCTTACCCAATTCTTGTGTCTGTGTTTTCGCTCCTGCCCAGGAATAGCAGGTAATGTCTTATAAGCAATCCTGGGCTGCTCTGAGCCAACTTCTCATTGGGCCTGAACTCCCACCGCAACATTACTTGTTGGGCCAGTTTTCTGTCTGTCTGTTGGCCTGATGGCTTTCATTTATATAGACAACTCCCCATCCAAAATTTGACAGTGATATATCTAATTTCATAATCCAGTCATCTTAATCTTAGTAGTCCTTGTTTAAAAAAAACCATATGGTACTTCTTTTGTTTACTCCAGAATTTTCCTAGGTATCTTTCCATAAATATAATTGTGTTCTTGGGTAGTCGATATAAACACACCTCAATGTGTGGGTATTAACATGATCCAGATGCTTTATTCATTGTCTAGCATAATTTGTAACACAGACATTCTGAACAGATAGCATAGTGTAAACAAACTACCAAATTTTAATTTCACAGGACCTAAGAAATTCAGATAAGACATTAATCATGTCCTCTGCTTATCGGTGGGAAGTGGATAGTGTTAGAAACCTTGGTTTTGCTCAATTTTAGTGAATCTTGTCTGATTAATTCTGGGTTTGATTCTCCATTGGAACTGTTCTTAATTTCATTTTATTATTTTAAAACATAATTTTTAATGTGTTTCATTTTAAATTTTCTTATCAATTATTCAACTTACTCACCTGAGAATTTTAACAATTATTATCCAATTAGTAGTCCCTCCAAATCACCATCCTGTAATTTCATTTGAGCAGACATATTTTTTTTAAACAGTATTTTATTTTCATCTGCCGGATCGAATATTTAAGAAATCTTATTAAAAAAAAATGTGACCCCAGCAGCAGGTCTCAAACCTTTTTGTTTAACTGCTTTTTACTGTTTCTACTACCAAGACTAGTAAGGTAGTTATGGGAGAGTTGTTTTCCCAAGTGATCACTCATGTTGAAGTCAAGAATTGTGGCATGCCAGTAACAAAATATTTAAAGAAAATATCTGTCAAAGTATCTGTTTGGCAGAGGACACATTCACACACAAATACACACAGGCATTCATTGAAAAAATTATCTAATATAATGCAAATTATACCACTGTATGAAAGGAGAGTTAAATTATACATAACTAGTTTGCCTATATTATCAAAAAATGACAATGATATTTGGGTAATTTCGTAATTACATTTGATACATTTTCTACATGAATAAACCTAAGATAATTGGGTCTATTGTCACATGGTTTAAAGGATACTGCTTTCAAAATTATTAAAATAGAAATATTGAAGGAAAGCTAGATTGAAACAATAGAAAACATTGTTCCCAGGCTTCAGGCCAGGAACAAAGTGTAGTAACTGTTCTCACCTCATAAAGTTATGATAGAAGCCTGATCACAGGAATTCCAATCCTGTAACAACACCTTCCTCATTACACTAAAGTGAGAAGTTAAGTGGAATATCAATATGACATCAGTCGCAGGAACTGGGCAATTTATTTCTTTAGCCTGTATTTGCAGTACCCAACATTAAAATTATCTTTGTGCTGAACTGTTATGCAATACTAATTCTCTTATGTGGCAGTGAATGCTGGACAGTTTTCCCTCAGATGAAGAGGAGACTCGAAGCAATGAAGATTTGTTTCTGCAGGAGGATGCTGAGAATAACTCTTTCCCACAGATGAAACACTGCAAGCCTCTCGCTACTCTATCAATGTTTTCATGGGATGGGTTCTGAAAAGCTACATTCCTTAATCCCAGCTCCTCTGACCTGTACAACTTTGACCTGCCATAACATGTCCACAAGAGTGAATCATCCCTGTTTCCTTTGTATTTTGTTAGTAAGACGTTCCATTCCATTAGAATCTTAGGATTTCTTACTCTTGAGCATACAATATACAACTTTTTGGAGCCTTTGGCCTTGTGATTTGTTTATAGTTTTTGCCAAAGCAGGGAGAACTGGAAACTGGATTCTTGTATATATAAAAACTTAAAGAAAAGACATTCAAAAAACAATATTGCATTTTAATTAAATAATCATTAAATTGTTTTTAAAATAGTGAGAGTATTTTGTGTGTTAAATAATAAAACTTTTAATTTTTCAAAAAATGTAATGAAAATTTATTTTGCTTACTTTTAGTAAAACTAAATATAAATTGTACTCTTTAACCTCTTTGTATTTCTCTCCAAAATTTTGTTTCAATTAGCCAATGTATGACTATTTTAGCGGGTGTGAGACAAACTAAAAGAAGAATTTTATATATAGATAGATTACACATACAACTACACAAACAGATATGTCTGTGATTAGCCACCCTGAAAGCTGACCAGACAATCAAATTTCATAATTTGTTCAAAATTTCAAAAATTGTTCAAATTTCATAATTTGTTCAAAAACCCTAATTTGAACAAATTCCATAATTTGATAACATTTCATAATTTTACAACTGAATAAGCTACAAATTTATCAATACACTTTCTTAGGTATGTATAATTCATGACTGGATTAATAAATAGAAAGGTAGGTGATTTGAAATGTTACATAGGTAAAATTTAACACCCCCTGATCAATTTGGTTTTCATGTTATCTGTCAGAAAAGACTTTGCTCTCACACAGAGTAAATTACACGGTGTGAAAGACATTCATTATGTTTAGATGATGATTACTCAAACACTTACAATGTTTGCGCCATCACGAGTCGAATTTTTCTTTTTTTTATTTTGAGCAAGAAATGAATGTAAATTATTTGCAGAATATGATTTTCAATTTTATTTTTCTTCACTTTTCTTTCCAGAAATTGATAGATCAGTTATTTCAGGAGAAAATTGAATATAAAATGATATGACCAATCTCTTCCCCCCAAAAAAGAAATCAATGCCAACTCAGAAGAACAAAAATAAAAGAATTGAGAAAATTAACAGCAAATGATTTTCTGCAGCAAAAGCCATACAGATTAAAACAGATCATGACTTTTTCATTATTGATTATTGATTTTATTTAATAACCTTAGAGAATGGGATATGAGTTTAGTTTTATTCAAATTAAATTAAAATAAAGAATAGAAAACACAGAAGAAGAAATTAAGACAGAGAGAAAGAAGAGAAAAAGATTATTTTTTTTACTCAATAATTTTAAATTCCATGTCCCTTAAAAATGAATATGATCATGACTCTCCACAGATTCCTTTTCTTTATTATTTACAAATGCATTTGGGGAAAAGATATTTTTTAATCATTTCATCTCAAGCAAGACAATAAAACCATGAGGATGCAAGGGGTTACTGAGAGTGAAAAATGCAGAGAAAACAATGAATGATTGGGAATTCAAGGAGACAGATGATGACTGACATTGCATTTAAATCTTTGAAGATCTTAGTTGACAGGAAGCCAGAAGAAAGTTCCAGAAGTGAGAAGTGTGGGCGAAGAAACTATTAGCATAGAAGTTATGGTTACATATTACAATTTCAAAAATGGTTATGGTTACATATTACAATTTCAAAAATGGTTATGGTTATATATCACAATTTCAAAAATGGTTATGATTACATATCCCAATTTCAAAAATGGTTATGGTCACATATCACATTTTCAAAAATGGTTATGGTTACATATCACAATTTCAAAAATGGTTATGATTACATATCCCAATTTCAGAAATGGTTATGGTCACATATCACATTTTCAAAAATGGTTATGGTTACATATCACAATTTCAGAAATGGTTATCGTTACATATCACAATTTCAAAAATGGTTATGATTACATATCCCAATTTCAAAAATGGTTATGGTCACATATCACAATTTCAAAAATGGTTATGATTACATATCCCAATTTCAAAAATGGTTATGGTCACATATCACATTTTCAAAAATAGTTATGGTTACATATCACAATTTCAAAAATGGTTATGGTTACATATCCCAATTTCAAAAATGGTTATCGTTACATATCACAATTTCAAAAATGGTTATGGTTACATATCACAATTTCAGAAATGAAAGTAAGATATCTAGTTGCCAATGAGAAAGAATTACCATGAAAATATCTATAGAAAAGGCACAGGAAATCTAAATTATGGTATTTGAAAAATGACCAAAGCTGAGATGCCAGGTCAAATTCTTGTTTGGATTTATTCTAGAATTTCTAAATACATAGCAGAAGCTGCAGACCAAATGTAGCAGCAATATTCGATGCATGGACGAGCAGTGGACTTATAAATATGTAAGATATATTCTGGTAAGAAAAATTGTGAACTGAACTGACTTTCTTAGAATCATATTCAGCGATGGATTCAATATAATCATTCCACTTGTTGATGGAAAACGTGAGACAAAGAAGGCGCAATAAGTTGTTTTCCTGGATGTGAGATTCAGCCTTGCTGATCTTCTTCTTTACTGGGGACAAATATTCTGCAGACAGAGAGAATGAGTTCAATGAAAATATAAAAATATAAAAAAGAGTAAATCAAAGATACATATTTTTTTTTTATTAAGTTTACCCCAAGCAAGGCAGTAAAGCCACTAAGACACAAAGAGTTAATGAGTGTGAAAGAATTTGTAAGCAGAAACATGTCTAAAGAGTGAGAACAAAAGAAAAGTAATCTGGAAGACAGTAGCCAGTGATTGACATTGCATTTAAATTTTTGAAAAATAATGTTGACTGGAAAGCATGGAGCAGGTAAAGAGTTCTATGAGTGAGTAGTACAAGAAAAAAAAACTGTTAGCATGCCGTGGTTATGTCTAGCTGACTCAAATTGATGAAACTTTTAATATTATAAGATCTATGTACGACAGGGAAGAGCTCATGTGAACCAAGTGCAAGAAAAGAAACTGTTAGCATAGAACTTGTGGTTATGTCTAGCTGACCCAACTGTAAATTGATGAAACCTCATCACCAGTCTAATAATGTGCTTTAATATTATAATGTCTATGTATGACAGGGAAGAGCTCATGTGAACAATTGCATGAAAGTATTTATAGAAAAGGCACAGGGATGGAAACAAAGGTAAATAATAATATAAGTAATAAAAAATCTATTAATTGTTTAAAAAGTTTCTATTTTCCTTAAAACTTCCTTATATGTTCTGTACATGATATTCACAGCATTTGACAGTAAAACCACAATTCTGTCACTTCAACTCTCTTATCTATTTATAATGAAACCACCATCTAGCATTCACTGCCATTTTCAAGTAGTCATTTAAAAAAAGAAACATGTGACTACAACTGATTAGTGTCATCCCATGAGACGTCACCTGAAGCGGGGGAAAAAAATTGTTGTTAAAATAGCAGTCCACATATGCCAAAGAGAAAGTTGAGTATAAATGAACTTGCTCTTGTCATCTGTCTTACTATGACTACATCATTATTATCAGTTCTGTTTCCTTTCACTACAAGAACTTCAAAAAGCAATGGTTCTTCCAAACTCATGCTCTCAAATGTACACAAAGCTTTGGTGCTATTGATCAGGTTCTTGTATTTACAAGTAAATGAGAAAAAGAAAAAAAAACGAATAAAAAAAAAAAAAAAAAAAGTAGAAATTCTCAACCTGTCAGCATTCCCTGAATGGCTCTCAATTCTCTAAGTATTGCCTTTTAGAATGTCTGAGTGGGTCCCACTGTTCCATTCATGCTAATTGTGCTCCATCCTAAATATTGTCTGATGCAAAAAGAAATCTAAAAATAAAATAAAAGCAAGCAAATAGAACTAAAATTGAACAAATTACAAACAAACAATAAAAGGTAAGACTGACAAAACAAATGCAAGTTCAACACGCATGCATATGGAAAAAAATATTATTCGTTAAAGATACATAATATTCATTTGCTGGAGTTGAAGTGCTTAAAATTGGTGAAGAAAATGAAAGTAAAATAAATCATGATTTAATATGGAGTTAGTAAGAGTTATATTTACCCTGCCTCATATTGCAAATATATTTTATTCAAAATATTTGATATCATTCACACATGTTTTGTGGTTAGCTATTTCAATAATGCATAAGGTTTCTTATGGAAACATTTTTGTAGTACATGAAATAATGGTAATGAAAAGTACATATGCAAAATAACAGACCAATTGATTTGCATTTATTGATGTACCATTGCTTCCCTCTGTCTTTTCTACAAATACTTTCACAGTCACTGCTTCGATGAGATGCTTTCGCTGGTTCCCAAACTGCATGAATTTAAACGTCCTACTAGGTCAGCACCTCAGTTCCACCCTTTCACTGTCGAAACGGTTAAACGTAGCCGTCTCTTCTACTCCAATCATTTCATGCCTCACACTTCCCATCTGTGGAACTCCCTTCCTCTTACTTGCTTCCCTTATCGCTATAATCTCTAACTATTCAAATGCAATGTCAATCGACATCTCCAGCTGCCTTGATCAATTCCTCTTTCTTCTTTTCATCCTTTCTTCTATCATGGCTCTTTAATCTTGCTCCCACTCTCTGTAACCCCTTGCATGCTAGGGGCACTCCCGGCTTGCTTGGGGTGAAATGCTTAAAATATATACACACACACACACACACATATATATATATAGCAAACTAGAGTGTAAGGAGAAACAAAAAGTAAGGGTTTTACATATAATATGGAGGTAGTCCTGTGTCTGGAAAAGCCATGTTTAAGAATCCAGATTCAAACAGGCATCTATGTCCCAGGCAAGGAAATATTCGATGAATGGGAAACAGTGAGTCCTAGGTTTTCCCAAGTTGAGGACTGTGAGCTAGAGTTTCTTTCTATATCTGGGAAAGATATATTCCCAACATGAAATGCCACCATGGACTTGTAAGCTGCTGGGGAGGCAGATTTAGCCTCAACCTGGACCACTTGTCCTAGTCTAAAAGAAAGTAACCTCATATTATGGCTGCTGTAAACAAACTGAATTTGATTGCCACTATGGTCACTGCATGGAGTGACATCACTAAGACATGTCATGTGACACACATGACTTATCTCCACCAAAAAGAGATAAGCACCTTCTGTATCCCTACATCTTTATTTAATCTACAGGTGTAGATATTAGATTGTTCTTGTCCGATACTCATGTTTAAGGATATCTTAACTAGTTCTTATTTAGTACTGATCAGTTATTGATTGACCTGTTTCCACTAAGTTCAAGTACACACTGCATGACCCAGGGATTGAACTCACAATTACTATAATAATTACAATAGTGTAAATAATGATAGCTCTTTATTTCGGAAATTCAAACAGAACTGTTTGCTTTGTTCTATTAATGTTAAACACAGACAAAATTTAGCCTTTTGGTAATTTATAAAAGATCATTTTGTAAAAAATTTTGTTTTATTTTTATTTTAAAATGATAGAGATATAATGTTATTAAAGTAATTTTTCATATTATCACCTTTGATAAAAATTTGTAGTTTGTGTTTTTGAATCTGGGTTTGAATTTTTTTATACATATTTACCAGCAACTATAAGAAGAAAGAACGCCATTTCTGCAATAAAACATAAAAGCTATATCTTCAATATAATACCTAATAATAAAAAAAAATATCTGCAAGTAAACTACAGTCATAAAAGAAGATTGAGGAGTTAGTGAAATTGTCTAGACCAGAAAACAGAAGGAAAATATGGCCGAAATGAAGGGAGATAATTAAGTAACTTATAACCAGTAGTTTGAAAAGTGTAATAATTTTTTGTTAGTCATCTCTTCTTTTTTGCCCAAATTTTTTAGTTACAAAAGATGAATAAGCTCTCAACAGAATTACTTTGATTTTAGTCTTTAAACTTTGTTTTTTTTTTCTATCTCATTTATTCTTGAATTCGTTTTCCTTTCTTGATTTTTCATTTTTTTTGAGAAAATTTTATACCTTCTCATAGTTCAGAAAGAAGCAAATCTGTTTTAAAGAGGTTTATCAAGAAGGCACACATGTAAATACTCTTTACATCTATCAGCAAAATATATGTTTATACACAACATATATGCATAGATATTTTATGTATGTGTGCGTGTACATATATATATATATATATATATATATATATATATATACAAATAAACCTAAAGAGCCAGACTAACCTACCTAAGTTTCACCTACACGGATCTGACGAGCCGTGTAGGTGAAACCTAGGTAGGTTTGTCTGGCTCTTTAGGTTTTTTTGCTGATTTTGCTCTACTTAGCATATTGAGCACTTTGTTTAGTTATTTTACTTTACTTGTGTTGTAGGTTTTTTTTCTTTGGACTCTGAACTTAGATTCTAGATGATTATTGCCTTTCTTTTTTTCACTTGGGTAGTTGGTTTGTTCATTCACAAGCTAAAACACCTAAGGTTTTGCCAGACAAGTATAGTTGCTTACATTTATAAGTTTATTAGTGTTATATATATATATATATATATATGATAAATTTAATTAGTCATCCATATAGATAATTTCAGGGAGGATATAAATCCTGAGAGCTCAATGTATAAACAGAGCAAATAATAATTAATTAACAGATTGGACACTTCAGAAAGCCATGGTAATATTTTATTTCGTGAGACCGATAAAATTCAATTTTAGTTTCTCAGACCTTATGGTTTGAAAACAATGAATGGATTCGAAAATTCAACCAGAAAATGAAATGAAAAACAAGATTAGTAGAAGTTGTGTTTTAAGATAGTTACACAGAGTAGGAAGGGAAGGATTGAGGTATATATCTCTAGGTTGTACACATTTCCCTATACCTACATACATACACATATATATATATTTATAAAAAATATATATACCTACATACATACACATTTGTCTATATACACATATAATTACGCTTACACATATGTGACTATATATATATATATATATATATATATATATATATATATATATATATTTATAAAAAAATATATAGTTTTAAGGTATGCAATATTTATGGTTAAAAGGGGTCAGTATCAGGGATAGGGTGTGTGTATATTTAAAAGTTGACAGAGAGGTCAATACTGTCTCTTTCATACTTAAACACTATCTTATAGCCATGTGTGTTGTATGGTGGCTTAACAACACATATGGCTTGAAGATTATGCCCCATCATAGAAAAGACTGTCACCACTCAGCATTGACCTCAGTATTCACTTAAATATATATATATATATATATATATATATATATATATATCTGTCCTGGACATTGAGTTCTATCTGGATTCTATCCTCTCGGAATTTTTTATTCAAAAAATATACATGTGTGTATATGCACCTGTGGATTTTGCATATATATGTATATTTACCACTAATATTATCTATCTATCTATATATATATATATATATATATATATATATATATATATATATATATATAAATTCATATATAACTAAAAATATATGCATGAAAGACAATATGAATAAAAGGAAAATTTATCTTAGCCAACACGTTTCATCATCTGATATACTTTATCAAGGAAAATGTTAGGATTTTATTTTGCAACAAGTATTCAGCACAGGTGTATACTACCCATGAATATTCCAAACAAGGGCTGAGGGGGAGGGTCAAGCCTGATTGGGGGGTCCAAAGCAGTGCTTTGTAACCCTCACTATCTTATCAGCATTTGCTTTTTTTTAACTACATTTATATACATTACATATTAAACAAAGCACAGCTAATCAAACAGTCTAAAGGTCTTGACCAGTAAGGCTGTTCTGTGGCCGGGTTGGTTAAGCCATTTTGGACCTAACAATGGTTTCCCTCTGCCTAGAGGGATGCAGGTTCAAATCCTGCCAGAGAGTGAATTCCAGTCAAATCTATTACATTCACTTACATGCTAATACCCTTAGGAAAAGTATTAATCATCTTCTTCTCCCTCCAGCTATGGGTAAATAGAAGGCCAGACTGGGTTCTATAGCCTTGGATTGCAACTGGTCTAGGAGAAAGACAACTCTAAATTCAAAAACTGCATGGGGTTGTTTGGGGAGACATTGAGGCACATAGTGCACCAGGTTTCTGTATTCACTCCTTCAAGAAGTGTGGTTGGCTCTACACAAAGCCTTCCCCACTATCATCAAATCATTTTTGCTGGTGTCTAGCTGTCGGTTCCTAAGAAGTGAGCTGCTGACCTTCATATGTCGAATACAACAGGAGAGTTCACCACGCATACATATATATATATATATATATATATATGTTTGAATAAAAACAGACCACTTTAAGGTTCCATGCATGTAATAAGTTATTTTACCACAACCCTCTTAAAAGGGCTCTGGATCATCAGACTTTACTTCCAAAGGTTTATATATATATATATATACATATATAAGACAGTGAGTATATATCTATCAATACAGCATGGATATGATCTGAGTGTTCACTTGAGGTGTATAAAATATCATTTAGTCTGTTATGTGCCATGCATGATACACGCTTAGGTGATCATGTGTCTTTTGATACATGACTGATGAAGCAGATTTTCTCCTGCAGTAGGTTGCCATTTCTTTGTGCAGTAGACCAGTTGCCATCCAAGTCTATAGAACTCGGTGTGTACTGCTATTTAGCCATAACTGGGGGAGAAGAAGAGGATTCATACCTTTCCTAAGGGTATTAGCACATAAGTGACTGTAATGGATTCGACTGGAATTCAGACTTGGCTCACCGATTTCTTATTCTGAACCACTATCCATTACTCCACCATGCCTCTTTCCTATAAATATAGCAAAATTTTAAAAAATATATTCATGTGTGTGCATGTGTGTGTGTATGTCTGCGTGTTTGTGTTTGTGTATAATCTGGCATATCTATTATTGTATTATTTTAAATGATCTCATACATTGCTATGTGTATGCATTTTCATGTGTTAGTATACATGTAGTAGTGTGTATGTGTTCTTGCGTGTACTGTTACACTGCATGCATTCTCCATTGATGCATATGAAAATATCACTGAGTCTTTTTGCGACTCTGCATATGTAAATGCCAGCATATATTAGTGGAATTACTTAAGAGTATTACCATAAATTTAAACAGAATGCAGCCATTGTCAGATGAACTCTTTTGAAAAAGAAGAGAGGAAAAGCATCAGCTGAAAATTTATCAGCAAAATATACTGTTTTTCAGTTTCACTTAATTTGTTTATGCCCTTGAAAATGGGATAAAGTAGAAAACTGTTTTGATTTTTAATATTTTTTTTATCTTTCTCTTGCATGAAGAGTGTTTCCCCAAATGAGGAAAATATGAAGCCATACCATTCATATGGCTATTCTTCAGAGCTAAGTTTTGTAAGATTACTGTAAAAAGAAAAAAAAACAAAACAATGACTACTTTAAAAGATTTAATGTCTGAACTCCTTTTTTTAAAGACCTCATTGACTTGAATCCTTTACTGAAACCTAGTGTAATTAAGTTAGATTTAGAAGTATATTCTGAAAATGTTTTTGGAAAGAATTTCTTTTTTTGAATACTACCATTCAAATTAATTCAAATATAAACATTCAAAGAAACAAAAAATGACAGGATGTAGCAAACAAAATTTTGTCTACCACACTGACAACATCTATTACTTGAACACAGGGCTAGCACATACTAACCCTGAATTCCCTGACCAGGTAACAATGAGAAACCTGATTTTACAGACAATACTTTGAGACTCTCATTATCTTATCAACATTTGCTTTTTTCTACCTATATTTATATACATTATAAATTAAAGTAAGCACAACTGACTATTAAAAGATGGAATATTTTTGCAGATTTAGACATCATTCTGGGGACTTTTCTTTCATCCAAATCTGTGAATTTGTTTTGCTCATTCTAAGTCCCCAAAAAACACTATATAAAATTCACTATTTTTTTATCCATAATGTTGAATGTGTTAAAATTATTCAATATTTAACAAGAAAAATCTCAAGCTGATATTAAAAATTGCCACAAAACATTGCTGATGTATTTAAAATGGAATGATCTATTATGATATGTCTCTAATTTGTATTTAGATACATTGTATTTATTTTCCATTTTTCTAGCTGAATGGTTCACCTATATTGCATATGATTCATTATTGTACATAATTAGGTTACAATAAAATTTCTATTTTATATGAATACTATCTTATGATAAGTGAGAATGTCGTAGAGAAAACCAAGAAAAAACAAGATCCTTGTTCCACACCCTCAAAACACATCAGATTTAACCTCTAGGGATTTCCATTAGTTTTAAACATTACAACATTTCACAGATGTCAGAATATTTAAAAGTAATTGTTAAGAGTCTTTCTGAACTTTCTGGAAAACTTACAGATTTAGTTAAATGTGGAATCTCAAATTTGTTTTTTTTGGGGGGGCTGCAATTGTTGAAAACGCAGGCAATTAAATTCTTGTCACACAATATACAGAGTTATTGAAAAAGAAAAAGCATATTTTGAAAATTTAATAAGAACAAATGCTAAGAGACAGAAAAACATTCAACACATTACTCGATATGAAAATGTTATTGAATTTTTAAAATCTGCTCTTTCTTTTTGAATAACCCTGTATAAATAAATTTAACTTACATTGTGTTTTAATCAATTCACACCAAGCAAGATGATAATGCTACTGGATAAGGGGCTACTGGAAGTGAAAGAGAAATAAAAAAACTTTAGAAGGAACCAGAAACCCAATAATACTATAATGATATAATAATTGTAGTATAATAAACAAGATCCTTGAATGACAGGTTGTCTACCACACAGTCAACATCTATTACTTGAACACAGGGCTAGCAAATACTATCCCTGAACTCCCTGACCAGGTGTCAGTGAGAAGTCTGATTGATTTACAGGCAATGCTTTGTGACTCTCATTATCTTATCAACATTTGCTTTTTTCTACCTACATCTATATACATTACAAATTGAACTAAGCACAACTGATAATTGAAGGATGAAAAATTTTCATGGATTTTTTAATCATTCTTTTTTATTTTTCATCCAAATTCGTGAATTTGTCGTTTTGTTTTTTTTTCTTTACACCTGTTTAAGCATGACATTAGTCTTTTCTGCCCAGCCAGCCATCTGCCTTTGCTCGTTGATCTGAAACTAAATTGAACTTTGTCTCAAAAACATACAACTAGTAACCTTGAAGACACAAGCTCCACCTACCCACATGATGAAAATAGCACTTACAATGTTATGGTGGAATTTTTGAAAAATATTAAGATGTAGTAGGTGGGGGGTATATCACAGATTGGGGGTGGGCACAGTGCCCTTTCACCAGACCTGCTCAAACAAAATATGTCTAAATTTTTAGGAATTAAGAGTTATCATTATTTGCATTATTTACACATTGACTATTGTCCCCATCTTTTTCACTGTTATTACAATGTTTTCCCTGCTATGCCCTTCAGCTTTCATCAAGTGTTTGTTAATCCAGGTAACCTATAAGACATTTCGAAATCAACACTTTATTTAATCCACAGGGATACATTGTTTTTTGTCCCACTGGCTATCAATGTGGATCTCTTGTCGTGTTCTTATTTTTAGCATTGCTCAATTGTTTATCTCTTGGTTTCCATTGGATGCAAGTTCACATTGCCTGGTGTAGGGATTAAACTTGCAATTATTCCTGTCCTCAAATTCACAGACTAACACATTAAGCCCCACTGGTGCAAATAATATGAATATTGAAAAAAATCAGAATGAAAAAATGAACTTTGAATTGCTTTATACACAATTTGATTTAGATATTTTCATCTTATTCAAAAGTTTTTGAAATAATCCTTCTTTGGTACATTGAATATGAAAGGCAAGAAATATGCAGATATATAGATATGCACAGACGGAGATAGATAGATAGATAGATAGATAGATAGATAGATAGATAGATAGATAGATATGAACAAGCAGATAGATAGATAGATAGATAGATAAATCAATATGAACAGACTTAAATAGATAGATAAATAGATAGATATGAACAGGCAGATAGATAGATAGATAGATAGACAGATAAATCAATATGAACAGACTTAAATAGATAGATAAATAGATAGATATGAACAGATAGATAGATAGATAGATAGATAGATATGAACAGACTTACATAGATATGAACAGAGATAGATAGATAGATAGATAGATAGATAGATAGATATGAACAGACTTACATAGATATGAACAGAGATAGATAGATAGATAGATAGATAGATAGATAGATAGATATGAACAGACTTACATAGATATGAACAGAGATAGATAGATAGATAGATAGATATGAACAGACTTATATAGATATGAACAGAGATAGACAGATAGATAGATAGATAGATAGATATGAACAGACTTATATAGATATGAACAGAGATAGATAGATAGATAGATAGATAGATAGATAGATATGAACAGACTTACATAGATATGAATATAGATAGATAGATAGATAGATAGATAGATATGAATAGACTTAGATAGATAGATAGATAGATATGAATAGACTTAAATAGATAGATAGATAGATATGAATAGACTTAAATAGATAGATAGATAGATAGATATGAATAGACTTAGATAAATAGATAGATATGAACAGATAGATAGATAGATAGCTATCTATGAACAGATAGATAGATAGATAGATAGATAGCTATCTATGAACAGATAGATAGATAGATAGATATCTATGAACAGATAGATAGATAGATAGCTATCTATGAACAGACAGATAAATAGATAGATAGATAGCTATGAACATTCTCAGGTAGCAATATATTGCAGCAAAAATAGAATAAAAATTACTTTACAGAAGCCAATATCTGTTAATCTTGTTGGGAAGCAATCAGTAATATTTTTCGTATCAGTTGATGAGATTGAGTAGAGTAAAAATGTTCACGTAAGTATGTCATTCAGTGTAAAGGTTATGTATAGAGATTAATTCTCTCAGCAGAACTGCATTTTCAATTAGTCCATCTTTTCTGAAAGGGTTTGTATCTTCCTATTCATCTATCTCACAGACAAGTGTCATCTTTTGAAATCATGCAAATAAAAAAGGAATTTCTTGCAATAGGATCAGAGAGTTTGCTGAAATTATTTAAAAGATTCAACATTTTTAAAATGGTTTTACTCTTTTGGAATCTGTATTTTTAAATCTTGTTTTTTTTTTTTGCTGGATTTGTTGCAACAAAAGAGAAGACGAGAGAGAACAATCTAACAGTTTAAAACTGAGAATGGAAAAAGGGTAAATTGAAAAAGTGTATTTTATAAGTGAAAAAAGAAATGGAGGCTGTTAAAAGGAGACAATAATGAAGTAAGAAATGGAGAGACTTTAATAAAAAGAAAAGGAAAGAAAGAAAGAATATGAGAGAGAAGAAAAGAATGATGCATAAAGAATATTGATGGGAAGATAAAGAAAGAAAAATAAGACGAAACAAATAGAAAAAGAAAATCAGAGTAAAATAGAAAAGAATAAAAGGTAAATGAAAAATATTGAAAATTACTGAATTAAGAAAGAAGAAAGAAGTAAATGGAAGATCAAAATTAGAAATAAAAGTAAGAATGTGAGACAAGAATGTAAGAAAGAAGGAAGGAAAGAAAAGAAAAGAAAGAAAGAATATGAGACAAGAATGTAAGAAAGAAGGAAGGAAGGAAAAGAAAAGAAAGAAAGAATATGAGACAAGAATGTAAGAAAGAAGGAAGGAAGGAAAAGAAAAGAAAGAAAGAATATGAGACAAGAATGTAAGAAAGAAGGAAGGAAGGAAAAGAAAAGAAAGAAAGAATATGAGATGAGAATGTAATAAAGAAGGAAGCAAGGAAAAGGAAAGAAAGAAGGAAAGAATATGAGACAAGAATGTAAGAAAGAAGGAAGGAAGGAAAAGAAAAAGAAAGAATATGAGACAAGAATGTAAGAAAGAAGGAAGGAAGGAAAAGAAAAGAAAGAAAGAATATGAGATGAGAATGTAAGAAAGAAGAAAGAAAGGAAAAGGAAAGAAAGAAAGAAAGAAAGAAAGAAAGAAAGAAAGAATTTGAGACAAGAACGT
>OZ010572.1:117230134-117250134 GCA_963932145.1 Acanthosepion lycidas | reverse complement strand
GCCCTTTGTGATCATCAGGCAAACTCAGAAAGAGAGTTTGTCTGATGATAGCTAAGGTCATGAAACCTGGGGTCACAAACTCACATCAATCCAACTAAATATGTTAGCTCTATCACTGATATTGAGCACTTTCCAATAAGTGCCGCGCCTATATAATACATAAATAATATATATAAAAATTGCATATATAGGTATAGCTTGCCCTGAAGATCCGCTTAGGTGAAACCTGGGTAGGTTTGTCTGGCTTACTAGGCTTATTTATATATACATATATATATATATATATATATATATATATATATATATATATATATATATATTACACATATATATTTCCCCCAAGTACTTTCAAATGCTGCTCCATTCATTTTCATGTAATGTTTTGTGTGTAGTTATGCAACTTGTTTTTAATTCTGACGTACTCACATTTAAAGGAATTTCAAGTAACTAATTGTCACATTATATAAATGGTCAAAATGAAATTTTTATCTATGCCTGCATGTTTTTATATGGATGGACATATGAGAAATAAAAAATAATATTAACATTAGACAAATTTTAGTAGATAGTATCAAAATTTTATACAGGAGATATGTGGAACTCTCTTCCCTGACAAATTTGGTCTTGAAAAATTTAAATCCAATGTCAATCATTATCTATTGCCTTCTTTTAATTTTCTCTCCCCTTAATAATGTTTCTCTAACACTCAGTAATTCCTTGTCTTAGTGACTTTATTGCCTTGCTTCAGGTAAAATGATTAAAAAAAAACTGCTCAGTTTGACTCCTGGATGCTAACTGAATGACTGACCACTTTTGTCACTCTATAAAGTGACATCACTAAGTGGCCATTAGATGATCCATGGGACTTTATGTTGAGCAAAAGGAGGTTGTATTCCTACAATAGTTTCTGTTTAAAAAGTTTTATCTGAAATCCCATTTCTTGGAACACTTGGTAAATAATGTTGATTTTTTGTTCAAGATCTTTCATATACTAAATATGAATACTATGCAAAGGATAAAACAACTGGAACTATTTACATTCCTTGTTATGTGTGGGTGGTGTACAAGAGAATAACTCAAAATGAGAAATCAGCTATCAGAGTTCAAATTCCAGTCAAGTCTATTACATTCACTTATGAACAAATAAACTTTGGAAAGGTATGAATCCATCTTTTCCCCCAGTAAGGGGTTAAATAGTAGGATTTGAGTCTGGAAAAAATTATTGTTATTCTCCAAAAGTTTTTATTGCAATATTCACTCACACAAAACCAAAAAAGAATTATTCATACAATCGAAAATATATTTTGGCTTTAAAGAAGACACAAAGGGTTGATAAGCCATAAAAAATAAACAAATTAAAAATCCTTGTTATAAATTTAAATTTGTTGCTATAAAGAACTTTAGATTGCAATTGTTTGGGGCAGAGTGATTTTGATAACAATAACAGTTTATAAAAGATAATAATAAATAACTACGATTGTAGTAAGTTTCAGAATCGCAATTTCTTTTTACTTTCACAAGAATCAAAAGGCTTTTCTGATCTCTGGTAATAATCTGAAAATAATATACCAAGTTCTGTCAGTTTCTTTCTTTATTCTGATTCAACTCTAAAATTAAGAAGACAGGTCGTCTATTCTGGGTAATAATCTTGTCACTTGGAATGCAGTGAGATATTTAGAGAGATTTAGTTATGTTCATTTTTGCCTGTCAAAAATAAGAGAGTAAGAATTCGCATAAACTGAACCATTTTTTTTTGCCATGACTTCTTAAGAAAGATAGCAGTTTTCAGTTGCATTTTCTTTAAAATGCAATGTCTTTTCAAGATATAGGTGATCATGGCTCTCCACAGATTCCATTTTCTTTATCTCTGAACTGCCATGACTTCTTAAGAAAGATAGCAGTTTTCAGTTGCTTTTTCTTTAAAATGCAATGTCTTTTCAAGATATAGGTGATCATGGCTCTCCACAGATTCCATTTTCTTTATCTCTGAACTGCCATGACTTCTTAAGAAAGATAGCAGTTTTCAGTTGCATTTTCTTTAAAATGCAATGTCTTTTCAAGATATAGGTGATCATGGCTCTCCACAGATTCCATTTTCTTAATCTCTGAACTGCCATGACTTCTTAAGAAAGATAGCTGTTTTCAGTTGCATTTTCTTTAAAATGCAATGTCTTTTCAAGATATAGGTGATCATGGCTCTCCACAGACTTTCTTTATCTCTGAACTGACATGACTTAATCTCAAGAAAGTGGAAAGCTATTCAGTTGTGTTTCCTTTAAAATGCTGTGTCCTTTCAGGACATAGGTGATCATGGCTCTCCACAGATACCTTTTCTTTACCTGTGAACTGCCATGAATTCTTGAGAAAGATAGTGGAGTGGTTTTCACTTGCATTTCCTTTAAAGTACCATGACCCTTCAAGATATAGGTGATCATGGCTCTCCACAGACTTTCTTTATCTCCGAACTGCCATGAATTCTTGGGAAAGGTAGTGGAGCAGTTTTCAATTGCATTTCCTTTAAAATGCCATATAAGTACAAATATTTTAATGTTTTATGTTTAAACATTATTTTTATGCATACAACTTATTTGAGTAAATGTTCTGTTTTAATTAGACAGCTTTAATTACATTTAACGGCCTGAATGTTCAAGGAATTTCATAGAAATTATGTCTTCTCCAAAAAGAACTGAATCTGTATCCTATATGGAAACCATCATATAGCCTGACGTGCTGTTTAACCATTCAGCCACAAGGAACTTTCCGGTTAGCAAAGTCCAAATTACTGCTTATAAACACACATCTTCAACAATCTTCCTCGATAAATAAGTTCTGCTCTGAAACATAACGTATTGCAAACAAAGACAATATATTAGATGAAATGGATTAAATCCAACAAATATTTTTATATATTTTTGTTTATACGTTATTTTTATGGATACACCTTATTTGAGTAAATACTCTGTTTTATGGGATACAGGTTCAATTCCTGTTGGAGAACACAGATTTTATATGAAAAATTTCTTGAACATTCAGGCTGGTAGATGTAATTAATACTGTTTAATTAAAACAGAGCATTTACTCAAATAAGTTGCATCCATAAGAATGACATATAAACAGAAAAAAAAAAAAATATATATATATATATATATATATTTGATAATTAGTAGGGATAATTCCAAAGAGGATCTAAATCCACAGACAGCTCAATGTGAGAACAAAACAAATATAAGAGTAAAAATATGAGCCCTAACCAGGAAAAATAAAAAAAATTAAATTTTGCCAAAATTATATTAACATTACTGATGAACTTGAAGTTATTGTAGCACCTAAACAGTCTCTACTAATGCATACCAATTCCTCTTGGGTTAAACATATTAATGATAACTTTGATTTTCCTATGGGAGCATATGATTCTGCTCAAATCACTGATTTAGAAGGTATATACATATTAGACACCCTCAGTAGGTTTATTAATCCTAACCAAACTTTCATCATTTATATATATATATATATATATATATATATATATATATATATATATATATATATATATATACCTGTGTTCAAAATAGATGCCCCATTTTTATTTCTACATTTTTATTTTTTATTATTTTACAGAGGGAACGCATGTTTAAACACACTTTATCCTCTGATGGACTTTATCAAGGCAAATATAAAGATTTTATTTTGCAACATTTATAAACATCAGTAAAAATGTTATTCTCTCAAGTTTGTAATTTAATGTCTAATTAACAAGAGTAATTATTTTTTAAAATAATGTAATTATTATTTATTTTATTTTAGTTTGGGATTAATTTATGTATTATATATAGTGATTTTCCAAGCGTAGCTTGGATGTGGCACAAGGCTGAAAGTAAGGGGCACCCAGTGAGCATCGAACTCACTACACATTCGTAACTGTTCTAGCGAGACAAGCTTGCTAACCATTACACCACCTCGAGGTGCCCTATTTATGTATTATATATAGGAGGTTTTGAATTGAACAGTTTTATCATCATCTACATTGGCTTTGGTGTGGAGATTTATATTTTGGTAAGATACAATAGTGGCACTCTCAAGAATTTTCTCTCTAAGTAAATTATTTTTTCATTTAATAAGTGAGGCATTCCTTAGATCAATGTTGTGGTTGAATTTATTTCTATGTTGGACTAATGCAGTTGATAAATTGTTGTGTATAAGATTGTTTTTGTGTTCATAGATATGTTTTTTAAGCTTGTGCAAATTTCCTCAATACTCAACATATATATATATATATATATATATATATGTTATTTAATATAACAGACAATGAATGTCTATTACGTCTGATCATGTGCAGTTCTAATGTTCAAATATTTGCTTTAATTTCTGGTGAAAATAAAGACAAAAATTGGACAAAGTCCAACAACTATTTTTAAGACATTTTTTATGTTTATACATTCGTTGTATAGAATTATATTTTTAATTATTTTCAAGACATTTTTTAAAAATGTCTTAAAAATAATTATCGCACTTTTTCCTTTTCATAATGTGTGACATCATTTGTTTACATTTGGATACACATTGAGCAGATATGAATATATGAGAGAAAATCATGGAGAATTGTAAGTTTAAAAAACAGTAAAATCGACCTTGCTAACCGAATCACTCCTCTGTGGCTCAATTGGTAAAAGCACGTCAGGCTATATGATGGTTCCATATAGGATACATGTTCAATTCCTGTCGGAGGACAAATATTTTCTATGAAAATTTCTTGGACATTCAGGCCAGTAAATGTCGCTAATATTTTATTATAAACAGAAGATTTACTTAAATATTCGTATCTATAAAAAGAATGTTAAACATAAACAAATGTCTTAAAATAAATGTCGGACTTTGTCCATTTCATAATGTGTGACAGATATATATATATAAATATTTAATATACATACTTTTCATTGAAGTGCAATTATAAATACATAAATATGTTTGTAGACATGTAAAATTATATCAATAAATATATTGACTTGATGCATATAAATAGGAATCAATCAGAATATACGTATATATATATATATATATATATAGATATATATATATTACAATTGGAATTAAGATACCATTAGTTAATGATCATTTTCACCTATGAATTTTAAGTTCAAAATTTGCAGGATTTTTCAAACTGTTTATTATCTTATGTTTATGGTTTATGGCCCATAAACAGTTTGAAAAATCCTGCAAATTTTGAACTTAAAATCCATAGGTGAAAATGGTCATTAACTAATGGTATCTTAATTCCAATCATAGGAAAAATTTTGCTCTGTAAAAGGAAAATAGATATAGAGCACTCTTTTGTGAGTCAGTTTTAACATTTAATATTTAATATTTCAAATTCTATATTGTGTTAGGACTGACTTGGATTCTACCAACAGAATACTACCTGTATATATATATATATATATATATATATATATATATATATATATATATATATATATATATACGTGTGCAAATATGTAGAAAAATAGGAAGGAACATGTTAGTTAAATAATTCAGGGTTCTTTAGTATTTTTGTTTTTATTTTTTTAAAAAGTGCTCTCTATAGAAGTAGAGCTATAATGATAATTATTTTTTAAAAAATATGATTCCTTATTATAATATATATATATATATATATATATATATATATATATATATACTCTCATCAGCATACATTTCTGAATTTTATTTGCTCACTATTATTTTTATTTGCATTCAGATATATGCAAATATTTGCAAAAGTAGGCAAAGCCTGAAATCGTTTCTGCATATAAATACTTTGCAGAATGAATAAACGAAAGGACAAATTGCTATCGATAAGTGGCCATCTTGAATGGCTTCTCACAGTGGCATCATGCCCAATACTGTATTTATATGCTCAATGAATTACTGTTCAGGAAAACGGACATTCCAAGCACATATCTATATTCGCAGGTTAGAAAAGTTAGTAGGGAATCAATTCACAGGTGACACACATTTTGGCTTGCAATGATGAGATGTTTCTGGTAGTAATCAGCACCTATTTTTTGTACATTCAGCAGACATAGATATATAAGAACAGATAGATAGATAGATAGATAGATAGATACGAGACTGTTAGATGGATAGACAGACATATTAACAGATAGATAGATATGAATAGCTTGAGATAGATATGAATAGATTGAGACAGATAGATAGATAGATAGATAGATAGATACAAGACTAAGATAGATGAATAGACAGACATATAAACAGACTATAATAGATAGATAGAGAGATAGATAGATAGATATGACTAGATTGAGATAGATAGATAGAGAGATAGATAGATAGATATGACTAGATTGAGATAGATAGATAGATAGATATGAATAGATTGAGATAGATAGATAGATATGAGACTAAGATGGACAGACAAACATATAAACATAGATAGATACAGTGTAACCAAGATATAAGAGAGTTGTCGGGACTGGAGAAGAAGTCTCTTATATCCGGGTTTCTCTTATATCCGGGTTTGGTCTATTTTGTTTGGGTATGGCTCTAATTTGGGGTCATAGAAAATCTCTCTTATATCCGGGTTTCTCTTATATCCGGGTTACACTGTACATGGAAAGATATGTACAAAATGAGATAGAAAGATAGATAGATATGCATAGACTGAGTGATACATAGATAGATTGATAGACAGACATAAACAGACTGTCATAGATTGCTTGATTGATAGATATGAACAAAATGAGATAGAAACAAAATTAGATAGACAAATAGGAACAGGATAGGATATGTGTTTGTGAGTGTATGCGTGCATGTCTGTGTGTGTGCGTGTATGCGTGCATGAGTGTGTGTGTATGTGTGCATGTGTGTGTGTGTGTGTGTCCTGAAAGTATCCAGGTATTTAACATTAACAAAAAATAACCCCTCCCAAGGGGCAATATTTCTTTGGTCCAGTTGTAATCTCACACACTTATCCCTACATCTCATACCATTTTCAAAATATTCCACAAATCTTTGTTGTATACCAATAGAATTAATAGCAGCAGCACTATTATCTTCATTTATATTTTTAAAAAATTCACACAGGTAAGTTAATCAAATGTTTCAGTGTCTGTAAAGATTGCAGAGTCGTTCTAACAAAAAATTTTAAAAAGTTTGCACAATAACTAAGTAGATAGCATAAAAACCATTCAGTCTTAACAGTACATGCATTTGCACTGAACGGTACAATCATAGCATGTACATTCTGTGAAATTTCCAATACCACTTTCACATATATATATATATATATATATATATATATATATATATATAAAATAAATATATGTAAAAATATATGGAAAATAGGAAAGAACTGGTTAGGTAAATAATCCAAAGTTCTTTAGTATTTTTGTTATTATTTTAAAAAAATAGTGCTCAATACAAAAGTAGAGCATAAATATAATTATTTATTTAAAAATATGATTCCAACGCTAAATAAGAGTTCTGATGTTTCTAAACATGTTTGGTACTTTAATTCAATTTAATTCAAATAATTATATTGAAGTTTTCTGCTCTTGTTTTGAAACATGAGAACTCTAATTTAGCATTGGAATCATATTTTTAAATAAATAATTATATATATATATATATATATATATATATGTGTGTGTGTGTGTGTGTGTATCTGAAAGCAATTTTCAAAGATTAACTTGCTATGGATCACTATTTGATTAACAATGTCTGGCTGATTTTACAAGTATTTAGTTCTTTTTTTCAGATAATCCTCTGAAAATTTTGTTGTTGTTTAATTTTGAAATATTAAAAAAATCAATATTTCCTGCTTCCTTAAGCAAATATTGATTAAATACAAACATATTTTTCAAAATTTTCTTTACCAGTATATTTTAAAATCATGCAACTAATATGTCTACCTGAATGTGCCTGCACATATACATACATATATATATATATATATATATGTGTGTGTGTGTGTGTGTGATAAAAATATAGTTTTAAGGTATGCTATATTTATGAGCAAAATCAGTGATAGAGCCTATGTAATTATAAATGTCGACACTGAGATCAACCCCAAGTGACAAGAGTCTGTTTCATGCTTTGATGCAATCTTCAGGCCATGTGTTCTGTTTTTATTATTTATATATGCTGGTCAGTGGTGCATTAAGGGTAGTAAGGTCTACTGTGTTATCCCAAGTATCATTGGGTGAGTGGTAATGGTTAGGTTTTAAATTATTCTACTTGCCACTGGATTTGAAAATTTGTTTTAAGAGAAAGATTTTATAAATTACAACCACTGCTCAGTCACTGAATGCCAAATGTTTCCTTATAAGGAAACAGCTAATATTATTATTACCATTACTTTTAGATTTTACTGCTGTCATTGTATCTGCCCTAAGCCAATTCACGCAGGGACCCATTGTGTCCTATACAACAGGGTTATTATTGTAACCTAGAAAAGGTTACTGAATGGGGAAGAATCACAACGGAGGTTGGAAATGAAATGGTAGTCATTATATCATCAACAAAATACAATACTCACCAGCAGCATGAAGTAGGTAAACCACCGCTAGTGGTGGACTACCTAGACAGCATATTACCCCCACTTACAATAATGTCCGAAGTATTTATGGTTATTGGGACATACCCATTAGTCTCCATAGGTACAGTATGTAACAGTTATATTTGATAATGAAGTACAAGCAACCGTATAATTTTGGGATAAAAGCAACACTCAGTGAGGAAAAGACAGGACTACTCTAGAAGTAAAAACAAATAAAAAGTACAAAAGACGCATTGCAATACGTCTGTATCCACAAAAGTGGTTCTGAAAAACTTCTCTCTAAAATAAATGTTTAATCATTAAGATACTTTTAACTTATGCAGGTTTGCATCTTTGTTTAATATTCTATTAAATTAAATTTTATGACCATTTTTATGGTTTCCGGGTAGAATTTGAACATAAATTGTCTTCCTTTGACTTTCAGCTTTTTATCTGTCTATAGCAATGCATTATATCTCTGATGGTTTTTGAGTGTCATGTCTTAATGTAGTCCTGTTCAAACTGTGGCCTGCAGGCAACATGTGGCCCAATTGGTTTTCTGAGTGCCACACATAATTCTCATGAGGAAAATAAGGTTTATTAAAATTTTGTTGATTTCATTTCATTTTCACTTTTTCACCCACATTTTCTCATATATAATCAATGATTAAGTAGAATGTTTCTTAAATTTTGTAACCATTTCTTGATAACTTTTTCATCTTTTTAAATCATTGGCGTCTTTCACTACAGAAGATCATGTGTGTAAACTTCATTTGCTGTAGAAACAAGAAATATCCATGACTCTTCTGGAGAAGATGTATACATTTTTATTTTTAAAAAAAATATATATTTGCATACTCAAAATGAATAAATTAGAAACAAATGCGGCATATGTTAATCACACTTGTTTGATTGAGTCTTTTTCTGTGGCTTATCAATACTTTGCAGATTATTTAAAGCCAGAAAATATTTTTGGATTTTTTTGACATAATAATGGTTTAGTGACAACTTAACCTATAGATGGGGGAGAAGAGGTGGAGTCATTCCTTTTCAAAGGCTATTTGTACATAAGTGAATACAATGTCATCAGGGATAATATCTTACCAAAACTTCAGGTTTTTAATTATAAAAACAATCTTTTCTCCAAAGAAAAACAAAATTCGAATTTTCCCATTTCTAAGGCAGATGCTTTTGGATATGATTTTCTGTGGTGGAAATGGCTGTGTTACCATCAATAAAAAAAATCAGCTTAAACTTTTTAGTAGTGCAGCCATGTTATGATAAACTACAGTGATGTGATGGATAACGGCTTGGATTGAGGAATCAGAGAGGTGAGTTCAAATTCCAGTCAAATCCATTATATTTACTTATGTGCTGATACCCTTGGGAAAGGTATGAATCCTATTCTTCTCCTTCCAACTATGGGTAAATAGCAGGACAGATAAGGTTCTATAGCCTTGGATGGCAATTGGCCTACCACAGAAAGAAATGGCAACCTACTACGTGAAAAAAAAATCTCCTTCGTCAGTCATGTATCGAAAGATACAAGATCGCCTAAGTGTGTATCACGCATGGCCCATAACTGACTGGTATACTAGGGTCAATAGATATAAATTAGTTAGTTTTTATACTTGAGTCAATAGGTTAACACTGGTCAGGTTTTATAATTCAGTCTATAAATTGATATTGGTCGTCTATACATGATTCCGCAAGCATCTACCCAGCAGTGTTTTTTTTTTTGAGTGGCTGGGTGTCAATCCTCTGTTGAGGATGTAGCCCACATATTCTAGTCTCTGTCGATAGGGTGTTATATATATATATATATATATATATATATATGAGAGAGAGAGAGAGAGAGAGACATGATAAAGAAATAAGGGAAGGGATAGCAGCCTGAATTTGAGGAATTGAAGAACTGAGTTTGAATTACATTCACTTACGTGCTAATATCCTTGGGAAAGGTATGAATCCTCTCCTTCTCCTCCCAGCTATGGGTAAAAAGCAGGACAGACGAGGTTCTATAGCCTTGGATGGTAATTGATCTACCACAGAAAGAAATGGCAACCTACTGCATGAAAAAAAAATCTGCCTCGTCAGTCATGAATTAAAAGATACATGATTATCTAAGCGTGTATCATGTATGGTACATAACTGACTGAGGGGTTAAATGATGCATATATATATATATATATATATATATATATATATATATTACACTCACTTACGTGCTACTATCCTTGGGAAAGGTATGAATCCTCTTCTTCTCCTCCCAGCTATGGGTAAATAGCAGGAGAGACTGGGTTCTATAGCCTGGGTGGCAATTGGTCTACTGTAGAAAGAAATGGCAACCTACTTCAAGAAAAAAAAAAAAATCTGCCTCGTCAGTCATGTATCAAAAGATACATGCTCACTTATGCGTGTATCACATATGGCACATAACTGACTGAGGGGTGAAATGATATATATATATATATATATATATATATATATATATATATATATATATATTACATTCACTTACATGCTAATACCTTTGGGTAAGGTATGAATCCTCTTTTTCTCCTCCCAGCTATGAGTAAATAGCAGGACAGATCAGGTTCTATAGCCTTGGATGGCAACTGGTCTACAGTAGAAAGAAATGGCAACCTACTGCGGGAAAAAAATCTGCCTAGTCAGTCATGTATTGAAAGATACATGATCGCTTAAGTGTGTATTACCCATGATACATAACTGACTGATATCTCATGTAGCCCAGTGCTCAAAAAATGGCTTCCCGTACCTGTCTTAATGTATCTTGTCTTTTGTTTTCTTCATGTATCACATTTTCATACATTAATTTGTGATGACTGATGTTCTTTTTGTTTTTCTTTTTAAATTGTGATTTTGACATTCCCATTATTTTAACTCACACTTTGTGCTGCCCCTTTTGCAGACAAACATTTATTCCATCTTCTTTCAGTGAATATCTCAATTTTCATTGATTACTTCATTTAGAATCTGCCCTCAATGTATGTAATAATGCTATATCGTGTTGATTACTGAAACTGCTATAGTTCTGGGCAAATACAAGGTAACCAGAAAAGTTCTGTCCGTTTTTAAAGGTAAAAAAAGAAAATGCTTCACAGTATGTGTAACTTAAATTTAGTCTTCGAAGTAATTGTCATCAGCATCCAGCACCTTCTGCCAACATGTCTCCAGCTGTTCAATGCCTTTGCGGTAGAACTCGGGGGGTTTACACAAAGAAGTCCGTGAGGGCTTTGCACAAGTCTGCTTCATTGGTGAAGGATTTCCCATGAAGATGATTATCCAGGGAGTGGAAGAGGTGGTAATTGGATGGTGCAAGGTCAGGTGAATAAGGTGGATGGCACAAAGTCTCCCACCCAAGTTGCTGTATGGTATCCCTGACCACTCGCGCGACATGTAGCCTAGCATTGTCATGGAGGAAAAGCACACCTTTGTGATTCACCAGTGCTGGCTCCTTCTGGCGCTATGCCTGTTGCACATGTTTCAATTGCTGCGAGTATAGGTCTCCAGTGACCGTTTGGCCCATTGGTAGCAGTTCATAATGAACCACTTGACGACCTGTCCACCAGACACAAAGCATAATCTTGCGTCGGTACATAGGCGGTCTTGCGGTGTGAGGGACAGCATCCTGAGGAGACAACCAATGTCTGGAATGCTTGGGAGTTTTATACAGAACCCACTTTTCATCACTGGTAAACACTCGATTGAATAAGAATGTGGTACGGTGGTGAGAAAGCAGCGATACACAGGCTGCCACTCGTTGTCCCTTGTGGACCTCCAACAGCGTTTGCGGAACCCACTTGCTCAGTTTGTATGTCTTACCTAGTGCAGGTGAAGTCTAACTGTTTCATCGGAAACGTTGAACTGTCTTGCAAGTTCACCACATGTTAGACTACTGTCCTCTTCAATGGCCACCTTCAGGACTCTGTCATTCAAGACCTGTGGTCATCCACTGTGAGGCTTATCATGGAGAGACAAATCTCTCGACTTGAATTTTCAAAATCAATGCCTTGCAGTACATTCATCCACAGCACTATCCCCAAACGCTTGACATATGCGGCGACTTGATGCAGCTGCTGATAAGCCCACTTTGAAGTCGTAAAGCAAACAGGCCCGAACGAGATCTCTAGACACTTCCATCCTTCTCACAGCTGTTCAGCTTATAACTAATGGCTGGGCATGGTGCACATGTTTTTTATAATGTCTGATGTTCCTACTTCTGGCTGTCTGAATTTGAAAACAATTCCTACACGCATTTCGTATATATTTCAACTTCATTCAATGACTAGTCAAAAAACGGACAGAACTTTTTTGGTTACCTTGTATATAAAAGGTATTACAAAAGTGTACAGAGAATTTGACCATGAAGAAATATTAGTTACATTAACACCTACAAGATGTGATGGTATATATTACCACACCTATTGAAATTTAATATTACAATATTTTTCTTTTAATAAAGTGTTCACTTAGTACAAGGCCCAAAATTTCCTCAAGGCAGAGAGATACTGAAAGCTGTTATCTTGAGAGCATAAGGGGAGGCAGTAAGAAGGGCTGTTTATATGTAGGAAAGGTAGCAGTTAACCCTAGATTTGAAGAGGTTAAAATTGTAGTAATCAGGGAAGCGTTCTCTCAAGAGCATATTCCATAAAGTAGCCCATCCTGGGTATGACGATAAACTACATCCATGTCCTGGGTAAGACAATAAACATACGTTCAAACAGCAAGGCCTCTGACCAATATGTTTTGAGGAGCATGGAACTACATCTTAATTGCTGGTGTTCCCAGGTCTACCCTGACCCGGGGTTGTAACACCTGTTAGGGTCCCAGCTATGGGTAAATAGTTAAACTTGTGTAAAAATAGGTTTTAATGCCAGAAATACTTTGTAATAAAAAAATTATTACAAGCAATAATTTTTGAAGGAAAAATTATTATTAGCAATACTTTAAAAAAAATACCAGTAATACAAACAGCTCTACATTCTTTGAAAAAAATATGACTATAGATTTCTTCAAGGAAAAATATTCCCAGAAATAGATTTTTGAAGAAAAACATATTACCAGCAATAACTATTTTGTCGGCATTAAATAACCCATTGAGGTTGATATGTTGTAAAACAAACCAAAGCAATCCATAAAGTAGCAGTTCTTGGAAAAGAAGCTGGTCAAATTGAACTCCCTTCTTATTAATGAACTATAAAAGGATCAGAGATGATTTGTTCCAGTGTATGTGATATGGTTGATCTTAGCTGTGAAGATCAGAATGTAGCACATGAGAACATTTGCCATGGGAAAATAAAGCAAAAGAGTGTTGAAGTCGGAGGAAACAATTAACCGATTGTTCCCTTAAGAATTACAGAGCAACATGCAGAAGAGGGAAAGAGACGGGAGGAAACAAAATAAAACTGAGCAATGACCACACCCTCTTAAACCACAGCACATGCAACTTCTGGAACAAAATGTGCCAAGGGAATGTCTTCACAGGACACTGTGTCTCGCCAACTGTCTACTGCTGACTGCTGGTTTTCCATTCACTTTTACTGACATCCATATCTGGACATGCCAAGCTGTTCTGCTGCTAACAGAGAAAACTCAGATGTTACTAGCTTTGACTAAAAAATAAATCTGCATGTAGGTCAGGGCCAGTTTTGTGTCTGTGTGGACTTGTGTTTGCCACAGACAGAGTAAGAAGAAACTTGCAAGGTTTCATCTTTGGGATAGGTGTTGTAGGGTAGAAAATAATTCAGCACGTGGCTGCATGGGTACTTTTGAACTTTATCGAGATTTGAAAGTAAGGGCTCTAGTTAAGATATGGCAGTAGTGATCCATTTTCTATCTGATCTTGCTCTTGTAAAGACAGAACATAGCAGGAGGAGTTAGGTACTTTCTGGAATTGTACAAGGAGTCGACCATTTTTCCAGAATCTTTAGTGATGGATCATATATGAGTTCTACTTGAGGTCTGCAGTGAATTGAGCACCAATAGGCATTGAAAGAATATTAGTATGAACAGAATAACTATCATTGCTCAAATCTGAACTCAATTTTTTTAATCCATTTTATGTATTATTAAAAATCAAGCCACCTCAGTTAATTATATCATCTTCTAATTGCCAAGTCCCTTCAATACATGAGCAATCATGTCTCCCTACAATGTCCTGTTCTCTGTAGCTCTTCGTAAAATGTGTCTTTTTTTTTTATCTCTCCTAATGCTTGTTCTGCCAACCATTTACACAAGCTCATTAGGGAGAGATTTTCCTCTTGCTTTTTGTATCTCCTGTAAGTGTCAAATTTTCTAAGCCCTCTTTCTTCATTATATGTCCTAGGAATTTTAACTATCTCTTTCTGATTTACATATGCAGTCCATTGATATTGATCATGTATTCAGTCCATGGTATTCCCAGCATCCTTCCGTAGAATCACATTTCAATCGCTTCTTCATCTGTGAGGAGAATGTTCACTGTTTACTGTCATAGAGGAGGGCCAATATCACATAACTGGTCATCAATCTTTTCTTTGTGTCTAAAGAAATTTTTCTGTTTCTTAATACTTTAGCTTTTGGAAGCCATTTTTTACTATTCCAATGCACTTTCTAATTTTTAAGTCACATTTTCTGTCTCCTGTTAAAACATGTCCTAAATATTCAAATTGTTATGCTTGCGTGATTTTCGCACTTCCAATTTAAAGATTTCATCCTTTTGCTGACAACCATATATTCTGTCAACTTAAATTTTATGCTTTCGTCCTTTCTTCCCATGTATGGTCACATCATGTTGAAACACTGGTTCCCATATGATCACCAAAGTTAAGCAACATTGAGCCTGGTAAGTACCTAGACTGGTGACAGCTTGGGAATATGTTAGAGAATGCAAAGGCCAGGGCCAGAATGGTCAGTGATTGGCCAGAATGTCTTGTAGGCATGGTATTCTGACAGTTCAAAATGATGCAAATTCAACAGAGGGTCTCAAGAATTCTGAAACATTGATATGTCTCCCACACCCAGGTTTATGACTGGCTAATACCATCTACAAAAGGACACTGAGCCAATGTGCTACATGCATTTCTGTGACATCATTTCTCCTACTGACTGTTAGAATTCAAGCTGCCATTCTTAAGAACCAAATACCAAAATACCAAATACCAAATACCCTTTTCATTGATATTTTTTAATGTAGTAGCATAGAGATCCTAAGACAACACAGAATGCAATAAATGTTGTTGTAATCCAGAATGTGCAGGTGTTGTAATCCAGAATGTGCAGGTGGTGTAATGAATAAAAGCTAGAAGTTGTTAAACAGAGAGCCAAGTTCTACTTCTAGTCGTATTCTTTATATTCACTTACATGCAAATATCCTTGGGAAAGATATGAATTCACACTTTCCCTCCAGCTATGGGTTAATTAGTAACACTTGTATTACTAAACCATTATTATCATATAAAAATATCTTGCAATATAAAAATATTTCCTGGCTTTAAATAAGCTACAAAGGGTTGATAAGTCATAAAAAAATGAATCAATCAAGCAATCCTTTCTTTCCACTTTCATTTTCTACCTAGAAGCAGAAAAAATAAATTGTATGAGTGTTCGTCAAAACTTTCTGGATAATCACAGCCATTATCCACTATATTTTCATTTTTACTTTCTAGTTAAATATTCTTGTTTAATATTCAGGAACAGTTTTATATCTTCTACAAGAAATTGGTTCTTCCATGTTATATATCAAATCCTTTCCTTCTTGGTATCCATTTTCTTTCTTGCTTTTTATTTTCTTTATACTTTAAGCAAACATTTTAATTGTAACATTGCCTGATTATGCTCATATATTGATCCAAACTTTTACTTGAGTTGAATGTATTAATCCAGCCCCTACCCCACTCACCAGATTAACCCAAATTTCATATACAGGCATAAGATTAAGGGTTAATCCTATGATGCAGAGAAGAAAACTACACTACTCCCAACAATATGTGGGGCTAAGATGAGTTCAGACTTTTAAAAATAAAAGAAGATGGAATAGCAAACATTTTTACTTTATAAAATGAAAATTAAAGAAAAAGTTATTTAGAAAAAATGAAAATGTAAAAAGAAAGAAAAACAGGGAAGAAAATATCGGAAATTAAAGGGTAAAAAAGAACAAAAATGAAGGAAAAAGAAAGAAAGAAAAAAAAAAGAAAGAACAAAAATGAAAGAAAAAGAAAGAAAGAAAGAAAGAAAGAAAAAGGAAAGACAGAACAAAAATTAAAGAAAAAGAAAGAAAGAAAAAGAGGGATGAAAATATCAGAAATTAAAGGGTAAAAAAGAACAAAAATGAAGGAAAAAGAAAGAAAGAAAAAAAAAGAAAGAACAAAAATGAAAGAAAAAGAAAGAAAGAAAGAAAGAAATAAATAAAAAGGAAAGACAGAACAAAAATTAAAGAAAAAGAAAGAAAGAATAAGAGGGAAGAAAATATCAGAAATTAAAGGGTAAAAAAAGAACAAAAATGAAAGAAAAAGAAAGAAAGAAAGAAAGAAAGAAAGAAAGAAATAAAAAGGAAAGAAAGACAGAACAAAAATGAAAGAAAAAGAAAGAAAGAATAAGAGGGAAGAAAATATCAGAAATTAAATGGTAAAAAAGAACAAAAATGAAGGAAAAAGAAAGAAAGAAAAAAAAAAGAAAGAACAAAAATGAAAGAAAAAGAAAGAAAGAAAGAAAGAAAGAAATAAGAAGGAAAGACAGAACAAAAATTAAAGAAAAAGAAAGAAAGAAAAAGAGGGAAGAAAATATCAGAAATTAAAGGGTAAAAAAAGAACAAAAATGAAAGAAAAAGAAAGAAAGAAAGAACGAAAGAAAGAAAGAAAGAAAGAAATAAAAAGGAAAGAAAGACAGAACAAAAATGAAAGAAAAAGAAAGAAAGAATAAGAGGGAAGAAAATATCAGAAATTAAATGGTAAAAAAGAACAAAAATGAAGGAAAAAGAAAGAAAGAAAAAAAAAAGAAAGAACAAAAATGAAAGAAAAAGAAAGAAAGAAAGAAAGAAATAAAAAGGAAAGACAGAACAAAAATTAAAGAAAAAGAAAGAAAGAAAAAGAGGGATGAAAATATCAGAAATTAAAGGGTAAAAAAAGAACAAAAATGAAAGAAAAAGAAAGAAAGAAAGAAAGAAAGAAATAAAAAGGAAAGAAAGACAGAACAAAAATTAAAGAAAAAGAAAGAAAGAAAAAGAGGGAAGAAAATATCAGAAATTAAAGGGTAAAAAAAAGAACAAAAGTGAAAGAAAAAGAAAGAAAGAAAGAACAAAAATTAAAGAAAAAGAAAGAAAGAAAAAGAAAGAAAGAAAAAGAAGAAAATATCAGAAATTAAAGGGTAAAAAAAGAACAAAAATGAAAGAAAAAGAAAGAAAGAAAGAACGAAAGAAAGAAAGAAAGAAATAAAAAGGAAAGAAAGACAGAACAAAAATGAAAGAAAAAGAAAGAAAGAATAAGAGGGAAGAAAATATCAGAAATTAAAGGGTAAAAAAGAACAAAAATGAAGGAAAAAGAAAGAAAGAAAAAAAAAGAAAGAACAAAAATGAAAGAAAAAGAAAGAAAGAAAGAAAGAAATAAAAAGGAAAGACAGAACAAAAATTAAAGAAAAAGAAAGAAAGAAAAAGAGGGATGAAAATATCAGAAATTAAAGGGTAAAAAAAGAACAAAAATGAAAGAAAAAGAAAGAAAGAAAGAAAGAAAGAAATAAAAAGGAAAGAAAGACAGAACAAAAATTAAAGAAAAAGAAAGAAAGAAAAAGAGGGAAGAAAATATCAGAAATTAAAGGGTAAAAAAAAGAACAAAAGTGAAAGAAAAAGAAAGAAAGAAAGAACAAAAATTAAAGAAAAAGAAAGAAAGAAAAAGAAAGAAAGAAAAAGAAGAAAATATCAGAAATTAAAGGGTAAAAAAAAGAACAAAAGTGAAAGAAAAAGAAAGAAAGAAAGAAAGAAATAAAAAGGAAAGACAGAACAAAAATGAAAGAAAAAGAAAGAAAGAATACGAGGGAAGAAAATATCAGAAATTAAAGGGTAAAAAAGAACAAAAATGAAGGAAAAAGAAAGAAAGAAAAAAAAAAGAAAGAACAAAAATGAAAGAAAAAGAAAGAAAGAAAGAAAGAAATAAAAAGGAAAGACAGAACAAAAATTAAAGAAAAAGAAAGAAAGAAAAAGAGGGATGAAAATATCAGAAATTAAAGGGTAAAAAAAGAACAAAAATGAAAGAAAAAGAAAGAAAGAAAGAAAGAAAGAAATAAAAAGGAAAGAAAGACAGAACAAAAATTAAAGAAAAAGAAAGAAAGAAAAAGAGGGAAGAAAATATCAGAAATTAAAGGGTAAAAAAAAGAACAAAAGTGAAAGAAAAAGAAAGAATGAAAGAACAAAAATTAAAGAAAAAGAAAGAAAGAAAAAGAAAGAAAGAAAAAGAAGAAAATATCAGAAATTAAAGGGTAAAAAAAAGAACAAAAGTGAAAGAAAAAGAAAGAAAGAAAGAACAAAAATTAAAGAAAAAGAAAGAAAGAAAAAGAAAGAAAGAAAAAGAAGAAAATATCAGAAATTAAAGGGTAAAAAAAAGAACAAAAGTGAAAGAAAAAGAAAGAAAGAAAGAAAGAGAAAGAAAGAGATAAAGAATAAGAGGGAAGAAAATATCAGAAATTAAAGGGTAAAAAAGAACAAAAATTAAAGAAAAAGAAAGAAAGAAAGGAAGAAAAAGAAATTTGCAAGATAAATGGAAATAAATGATTGATTTGTTTTTTACAGATTATCAGCCCTTTATGTATTTTTTAAAAACTAAAATATATCTGGAATTCCAAATATAATTCTTTTTTTGTGGGGCAGGGGTAAATATTGCATTTAGTTTCTTGAGAATAAAAATGATTTTACTAAAGACAAGTTCTAGTATTTAACCCATAGTTGGTGGGGAGAAGATGGATTCATAGCAAGCAAATATATAAAATAAAAACTGTATTTTGTTGTGATGGTGATTTTTTAAAAATATGCACGAATAATTATAACAGAGTGTGTTCATATATATTTTTTAAAATCACCATAACAACGAAATGCACTTACAATAAGTTTGTCTTTGAAATTTACCCTTGAAGATGATCTTGTACAAGATTGAAAATACTCGGGCAGGAAAAAACTACAGTGCCTTCTTTGAATGAATTTCATCTTAACATCAAGAAACTGATAAGAGAACTGGAAAGGATCATCATAAAAATAAATAAACATATGTCTATATTATTCAATGAAATATATACATAAATTACACAGCAAAATCCAAAATTACCTCATATGGGTGGTGAGTATAGATCTAGTTCAACTAACAAGAAATACGTGAGTCTTATTCAACCCTGGTGTATATAGTCTATACACTGGGGTTGAATAAGAATAACATATTTCTCGTTGGATGAAATAAATCTATACCCTACCCATATGAAGTAA
>OZ010572.1:117202634-117227634 GCA_963932145.1 Acanthosepion lycidas | reverse complement strand
CTGGTTGACGGAAATTAATTCGCTGCATTCATCCTTTCTTCTTCTTCCTCTTCTGGAGTTGTACGTCAGGTCAAACTCACAGTCAATGAATCACCAACTCTTGCATCTCGAACTGCTACCTCAAATCGAGTTCTTCTCCACTGCAGCGTCTCTAGTCTTGTATGTGGTTTTCTTCTTTTTATTGGGGCTGACACATCCGTGTTTCCCGTTTGATTTTTGGTGGGACGTGTTGTCATTGGTTAATTTTTTATGTCGTTCACTGACCCATATAAACTAAGTCCAGGTTCATGTCTGTTACTGAGGATAGGAAAACTAGAAGGAAAGGAAAGGAAAGGAAAGGAAAGGAAAGGAAATATATAGAAGAGATGGAAAGACAGTTTTCTTTGTCAAACACTTAGTAAAGAGGAAAGTGTATATTTTTGTATGGTGTTATTACTACCTAATCCTACTACAAGTTACTAAAATGAATATGGTTATGATTGGTAAAAGGAAGTGCTGAATATTTCTAGGCCTAACAAAGAATTTTTCAGCATATAAAATTTTGTATGTCTTTAATGAATTTTCTTAGGTAATGTGTTGTATTTAGAGTATTATATTTGTTGACTTGATCTACATTTTCAATAATGCATTGTATTCAGAGTTTAATATTGGTTTATTTGAGTTGCATTTTACATAAGGTATGGTATTCATGGGATAATATTCATTCTTTTGAGATATATTTTCAATAAGTCATTGGCATCTTAATATAATATTAGTTCATTTGAGCTACATTTTAGATAAGGCATTGCATTCTGGGTATAATATTGGCCCATTTGGGGTACATTTTAGATATGGCATTGCATTCTGGGTATAATATTAGCCCATTTGGGGTACATTTTAGATAAGGCATTGCATTCTGGATATAATATTGGACCATTTGGGGTACATTTTAGATAAGGCATTGCATTCTGGGTATAATATTGGCCCATTTGGGGTATATTTTAGATAAGGCATTGCATTCTGGGTATAATATTGGCCCATTTGGGGTACATTTTAGATAAGGCATTGCATTCTGGGTATAATATTGGCTCATTTGAGCTATATTTTACATAAACTATTGCATTTATATTGGTTCTTTTAAGATATATTTTCAATATCATTGCCTGCTTCATATAATATTGGTTTATTTGAGCTAAATTTTAATAATGCATTACAGTCAGTGTATCATATCAATTAAATTGATCTACATTTTCAATCAGGTATTGAATTCAGAGCATACTACTAGTTGATTTGAGTGATATTTCTGTTCTTTATTTCCTGCAGATTTTAAAATATCATTTTGCAATGTTTGAAATTTTTTAGATGAGATTTAATAATCATTGTGCATTTAAAATTTTCTCCCAGTTTTCGTTTACATCATGTTTCAGCTGATTTACTCTGGTTTTCATTAGGTATTGTCATATTTGAAATATGTGCATAGATAATATGAACAAGGCAGTTCTAAGAACTCCCAAAGAAAGATACTTGACATGGTATACATGAGGCAGGAAGTTTATGCCTGTCAGATCAAATGAGGGTTTTGATTTTCCCAATATGTCAGACATCTACAGAAGGACAAAAGAGAATGTTAATAGTGTTGCAGGAAGTTATGTATTTTCCAACTTGTTTCAGGTGTTAGTAACATCAGTGTTTGAAATTGGGACTAACATGCTGGCTCCTGAAATGCCCACAACAAAAATGGCGGGCTCGGGATGTGAGTTCATGTAAAGAGATGAAAAGAACTAAATGTGCAAATAAATGATAATGTATTACCAAGAAAGGGTATACAAGTGACTAAGACAATGATGGGTGTAACAAATGAATGTGAAAACCATTTGGGTTCAAAGTATGTGAAATGTCTGAAAGTGCATATGTATGTGTGTTGTGTATGTGCGGTTAGTTCATGCATTTTTCAAAGGGAAGTGTGTTCTCTGTGAGAGATTTACATGTTGATGAATAAGCGGTTATGGTAAGAAGAGACTATGGAAAATTATTACAGAATATTTATAGTCCAGAGAGCATCCTTTAGGAGCATTTTCAAGCATCCATTAACCAATCAGACAGCATTACCATTGGTTTGGAATTTATAAAAAACACTTTCTAGTAAAACAGTTTTTCAGGAAAATAGGCTTCTTAAGTTCATTGTAATCCCTCTTTCCACTATTGGTGTGGGCTTTCTTCCTGATCTTTTGCTCAGAGTAGCGTGGAATGTCAACCTACCTAACAAGCTTGAGTAAATGGATGGGGAAACAATATTTAGAAAAGACAAAATTTATTAAGAGTTACAAAGAACAGGAAACTGTGGAGAGCCATGATCGGTAATGTCCACTGGCATTTTTTTAGAATAATTAAATATTTACATAGATGCTTATAATTAAGACAGTTCCAGTTGTTCGTATAAAATGAAAACAAAAAATGCCCCCTTTTGCAGTTTGGCCAGAAATAGCAGTTTTGAACCTACATTGATCTGTAATGACCTTGAGTAACCTTGGAGGGCAGCACCACCTGCAACATGTTAATCCTTGAGTTAAGTTACGTTTATAGACTAATTTTCAGACCCCACAGTCTATAAAACACAAGCAAAGAAAACATTGCCTTTATCATAATTAGATTTATGGTTTTATTGCTTTCTTCACAAGGGCAATATTTTATTGATTGCCATTTCCACAGTTTTGAATTTATATTTTAATGTTTATTATAGCCACTTTATTTTACTTTTGTTTTAAAGTTTTCTTTCATTTTAATACCTACTAGACACAATTTGATTGGTTCCATTTTTTTCAACAATACAAAATTGTTTTAGTATATATTCAAATCTACCTGGACTTTGAAAACACCTGTAAATGTCATTGAAAGCAGTTTTCTTTTTCTTTTCAATATTTTTCATGCTATTTTTTTGAAAAGCTTATTACTGAAATTGGCTGGTCTGTTTGGCAAAAAAAAAAACCCAGAAATAATTCTTTTTAACAATTTTTTTTTTATGTTAACATTACCTTTCTCTACCAGCAACATATGTCAGAATTAAAAAATATTGATTTTATCATTTCACAAGAGCAGTCGTCTTCATAATTTAAATTAAATACAATGTCAAAACAGTTCCTGACTTCTTAATGAGTTATCTGTACTTTGTTTTTATTTACTATTGTGGTGTCCTCCCTCTAAAAAGTCTATGTTGGACTCTTCCACCTACTATAAGATTAGCAGGAGAGAAGACCTTAGGGAAACAGTTGAATAGATTGAATAAGATGTTGTAACCAAGTAAATGGTTTAAGAAATAACAAAACAAGTGTTGCAGATATATTATATATTAAACAGTAAATACAACAGAAGAGTATTACATGGCTAGCGAGTATGTGTCGGTTGACCAATCTATTCAACTGTTCCCCTAAAGCCTTCCCTACTACTAATCTTATAGTAGGTGGAAGAGTCCAACATAGACTCTTTAGAGGGAAGACACCACAATATTTACAAATGTCAATTTTGAAACTGTGCTTATGTCATTGATAACTGCATACTATTATGGTGATTTCCTAAGCATAGCTTAGATGTGGCACAAGGCAGAAAGTATGGAGAGCCAACTGAGGATTAAAATAAAAATAAATAAACATAAAATGTCTAAATAAAATAAAATAAATAAAATATTCAAACAAACATGCTTGAATGAAGATATGTTGCCTAAATATACATACATATATATATATATATATATATATATATATAATTATAAAGAAGTAATCATCCAAAAATTAATTAGTAAGTTAATGTAAATAATGCGAAATAATTTAACAGATTAATAAAATATTAACTTACTAACAACTCTCTGAATGACGCGATCCTTATGTTTAAAATTATGAGCTGGATTAGATGTTCTGTTACAGGTACTTTCGAAGAAATTTGTTCCTTCATTGTCAGGTATTAATATTGTTTTCATTCCAGGTAAATTTCAAAGCCAAAAATAAATATATTGCAAGGCAAAAAGATGTCTTTTTAAAAAATGTGCTATTTATTAATGGTACAATTTTGAAACCTTTGTTGTCACAATGCCAGAAATGTATTTTGAATATTTAATGTGAAAAAAATTTTTTTAAAATTGTAATGTCAAATCCACAAATTTTTTTTTTGTTATAAGTGTTTTTCAGTTAACATGACATGAACAAAATGGCCCAATCAGTAGAGTAATGTCTTTTCCAGAAATTTTGCACAGTAGATCAGTTTTTATACATATATTAATTGGTGCTGTATATATAATAATATAAAGAAGTAATCATCTTGTCCTGAGTAAGACAATGAACTACGTCCAGCAGTAAGGCCTTTGATCAGGAGGTTTTGAGGAGCATGGAACCACCTTTTAATTGCTGGTGTTCCCAGGTCTACTCTGACCCAGGTCCCAGCTATGGGTAAATAGTTAACACCCAAACTTGTGTAAAAATAGGTTTTAATACCAGAAATACTTGGTAATAAAAAAATTATTACCAGCAATAATTTTTGAAGGAAAAATTATTATCAGCAATACTTTAAAAAAAATATACCAGTAATACAAACAGTTATAAATTCTTTGAAAAAATAAGACCAGCTATAGATTTCTTCAAGGAAAAATATTCCCAGAAAAATATTTTTGAAGAAAAATATATTACCAGCTATAAAAATTTTGTCAGCATTAAATCAAAACAAACTAAAGAAGTAATCATCCAATGAATTAATCAGTAATGTGATTAATGGCGAAATCACTTCAGTAACAGATCAATAAAATATTAACTTACTACTAATAATAATATCTGGCCACTTATATTTAAGGATACTTGTCAACTAGGGCGGCTAGCCAATCCCTAATTCAGATGCTCACTCAGGCATATTTATGTTTGTTCAACACATACTGAGCCCACCTGTGGTTTATACTGCAATTATACTGAGCAGACCTTAGTTACAGTTTCTGGAAGAGAACATGTCATCTAACATGATCAACAATCTGAACAAGGTCATCACACTCAGACTCTTGGTCATGATGACTTGTAACTTTTGGCTAGCACAGCTATCAACGGACCCCAGAGATTCTGTCTACACAATTTCACTCACGAGGCTTGGGTCAACCCGTGGTATGGTTTTCAGGCACTTTCCAAAGGTGTGACACACTGGGATCATCCCCTCCAGACCAATAACATCAGGAAGTTTCCTTCCTGACAAAATGACTGTGGTGAGATTTGAACCTGGGTCTCATGGTCAGAAAGCAAATGTTCTAACCACTTGGTCATGCACTTATAATTAACTTACTATCAACTTCCCAAAATGATGTGATCCTTATGTTTAAAATTATGAGATGGATTAGATGTTCTGTTACAGGTCCTTTCGAAAAAATTTGCACCTTCATCGTCAGGTATTAATATTATTTCCATTTCAAGTAAATTTCAGGTCATTTGTTAGCAAAGTGATTTCGCCATTAATTACATTAACTTTACTGATATATATATATATATATATATATATATATACATTTTTCATAATAATTTATCATGTCTAGACCTAGAATTTTCATGACACACACACATGCAGCAAAGCACTGGACTGACTTTTCGGGACTCATGCAGAGAGAATCGAACCCGAGCCGTTATGATACGATTGGTCTAACGGGCCGCGCTGGTGAGGAGGAGGAGGCTAAGTTACAAGACACAATATAGCGCACTCATCCTCTTTCTTAGAATTAGTAGAGGATGCTCACTGCTGATGAATCCCAAAAATGACGAAACGGGTGTGTCCGGTGCTTTTCTGCATGTGTGTGTGTGTGTAGAAGGTTTTAGGTCTAGACATGATGGAAATTAGACAAAATGCCAAAATTACTAATCACACACAGACACACACACACACACACACATATATATATATATATATATAGGTTCCTCCATTAGGTCACATAAAAAAGCAGCATATCACGATTAAAAAACACTTGATTGTGACGAGGTGATGACAGATTACTATGGATGATCAAAATTGACAATTTTTGCAAAGTAAGTGAACACGGTTTTTCGTTTTTAACTAGTACTTTTTAAATATTAACATTTTTTATTCAGCAATTATGTAATATCTATTTTTTATTTCATACTTTCTTAATTAGGTAATTATTTAAAGTTTTTTATTAATTAGATAATTGTTTAAAATTTTTTAAGGATTATGTCATGTATACATTTCCATACGTAGAAATTATGAACGTTTTTTTTCAATAAAATTTTTTTTTAAATTATTTTTAAAATATTTGGGGTCAAACGACTGTTATGTGCTTTTCAAATTTCGATTCGTAAATTTACTTTTTCACTAACGTTATCATTGCATTACGTGCTTGAAAGCAATAAAGAATTTTAAATGATTTTTGAAGTATTAAGAAGTTAATGAAAAAATTTTTAAAAATTTGTAAAAAATACATTATTCATCGAAAATTTTTTATTTCTTCACAAAATAATGTCCTTAGTATAACATATTTATAAAAACAGGTGAAAGCTTTTCTAATTAAATAATGTCATAGTTTTTACATTTTTTTTTATAATTTAGAGCAGATTTTCTATAATATGGGGTACTGTTTTACAAAAAAAAACTGGTGATTTACTTTCTACAAAGAGTCCTGTTTATAACTAATAAAACAAATCCCGCGCTTGAAGATTTAATTTCTTGAAATTTCATGAAAATATGTAAGTGGGTGGAAACATGTTAAAAAAAAAAATCTCTTTTTAACAAGATTTTCTAAAAAAAAAAATTTCATTCATTTGTAAATAAGTCCTGAAAGTTTCATTAAAATCCAACAATTATTTGATTTTTGCAAGAATTTTTAAACTTAGGTATCGAAAATTTATGCCAAAAGTGGAGGTACCTATGTTACAGGTACTTTGGAAGAAATTTGCACCTTCATCATCAGGTATTAATATTGTTTTCATTTCAGGTAAATTTCAGGTCATTTGTTAGCGAACTATATATATATATATATATATATATATATATATATATATATATATATATATATATATATATATATATATATATATATATATATATATATATATATATGACATTGTACATATATATATATATATATAGGAGGCACAGTGGGGTAATGGATAGCGGCTTGGGTTGAGGAATTGGAGAGCTGAGTTCGAATTCCATTCGAATCCATTACATTCACTTACATGCTAATACCCTTGGGAAAGGTGTGAATCCTCTTCTTCTCCCTCCAGCTATGGGTAAATATGATGACAGTCTGGGTTCTATAGCCTCGGATGGTAACTGGTCTAGGAGAAGTACAACTCTGAATTCAAAACCTGTGGAAGGTTGTTTGGGGACCTTGTCGCACGTAGTGCACTAGGTCTCTGTATTCAGCCCTTCAAAAAGTGTGGATGAAACCTTCACCACTATAATCAAATCTCATGTGCTGTTGTCGGGCTGTCGGTTTCCTGGGAACTGATTTGCCTGACCCTCATACATCGAATTCGACGGGAGAGTCGAGTATATTTTATAATGAGGTTCATCCTGTATAAAGCCTGGGGACCCCTCAAAGTAGAGCATTACAGAATAAGAAGTAAAGTCTACGGGGATATGTGGGGAAGATAACGGTTAACTCTACACATGAACAGTTTAAGAATGTAGTGATTGGAGGAACATTCTCTTGGGATTTGGTTCCACAGAGCAGTGGTTCATAGAAAAATGCTGCTTGAGTGGAACTTTCTCCTCACCAATGGAATACGGAGTGATTGAGGCTGGTTTGCCACAATGTGATTGGCATAGCGGGTCCTAACCATAAGGAATGTAAGCCCTTTCCATGGAAGTAGCAATAGAGCATTGAAAGGCTTTTTCTACATCCTATCTGTGAGAAAGGAGCTGCAAAGTGGAAAATAATTTGTCACCCACAAGGATGCGGAGATACTTTAGGACTCTGTCAAGACTGGGATGTGAAGACTGGGAGCTCTTGCCCAAATATGACACCAGTACTCAATTTTAGGCTTGATCTAGCTCTTGCAAAGGTAGAGGATAGCACGTGGAGTCAGGTAATTAATGGAGCAATACTGGGAACTGATCATTTTATCTCCATCGTTAGTGATGGATTGTATGTATCAGTTCCACGAGGTCTGGGGTGAGTTTAAGGCCCAATAGTCACTCAAGTCATAGGACATCCATTTAAATGATGGTTATCACCTTATAGTAGAATCTGACCATCACAGCTTATTATCTAAAAGTAGAAAAAAAAACATTGCACTGGGTCAATCCCAGTTTCTAAGCAAGAACACCGTGTACCCATAAAGAAGTATCTGTCAGTACCATTGGAGGCTGTTAAAATGCAACTGTTACTTCAAAGTTCTCCTTCTAGTATGATCACTGAAGTCACATCAAGCCTGGTCAGGACCTAGATGGGTAACCACTTGGGAATAACATGTTCTGTAAGCTTGGACAAGCGAGTGGTATAATGGATAAATGCTATCGAGTATATATATATATATATATATATATATATATATATATATATGTATGTATATTGAGCAACATATTCTCATTCAAGCATGTTTGGTTAAAAAATTTAGATGTGTTATGTCTATTTATTTTATTTTTAATCCTTTTAATTTCTTGGTGGCTGTAGAAAAGAATTTAAAAAAAAAATCACATAAATTACCTCCCTTGCATGGAGGTAAAGTAAAAAGTATTTTTAATTTATGGTGTTAGCAGATAAAAACATCTTTAGATATGAAATTCCTGAAGATGGACTCAGGTGAGATTGAAAGGACTTAGGGAAATAAAAATTATTTGAAAGAAAATTTTGTAATTTTTCTTAATCAATTTTCTACAGCCACCAAAAAATTATTTCGTGGACCTGAAAGGATTAAAACTTAAATAAATAAACATAATACATCTAAATTATTTAACCAAACATGCTTGAATATATATATATATATATATATATATATATATATCAAAGTATAGCTTGGTGTATTCAGAATAAATTCCAATAACCAACAATTACTTTTCTTAAAAGAGTGCTCAATACAGAGTAGAGCAGATATAATTATTTATTTAAAAATTGTAACATAAATATGTTATAAAATCACTACAAAAATAGCCATTTAGTTTCAACACCTCTGGGGTCTTATCAAGTGATAATGTTGAATGTAGAATAAATGGTTTTAAAAGTTTCAAATGAATTAACGATCCTTCGCAAAGGGAAAACGCTTTTACAAAAGCTAGAATGATCAATCAAAATACAAGTATAGGAGAATTCCAAAAACTTGACAATGAAGTAAGGTTACAATAGCTATTAAGAGCTTTAGAGTTGGGGTTGTACTAAAATAGAATTTATTCTAACCAATAAGTATTAAATTATATGATAAAATTTGATATTAAAATTAAAAGTAAAAAATTATCATTTTCCCTGGCGAATGATCGTTAATTAATTTGAAACCTTTAAAACCATTTATTCTACATTCAACATCATCACTTGATAAGATCCCGGAGGTGTTGAAACTAAATGGCTATTTTTGTAGTGATTTTATAACATATTTATGTTATAATTTTTAAATAAATAATTATATATATATATATATATATATATATATATATATATATATATATCATCTGGTTTCACTACTTGCATGGATTCCCACGACTCTTTCCCTCTCTTGCCATCCAATTCTATTGTTCATCATATTTGGCAGGTCAGAGGGATTACAGTTTATGTTGTCACAAATCTGCTTGATATAGCCTATGATCCACTGGGAAGTCTTCCTTGTGTTGGCTCCCACAAAAGAATTTCACTAACAATTTTGTCTTTAGCAATGTCTTGCAAATCTGACTATGCTCTTTGATGATATCTGATACTAGTCATGGGTTTCCATACAATCACTCATTAGTCAGACAATCTCTTCAAGTGGCATTCATAGCTACTCTTAGCATATGAGCATAGTTTCCATCCAATCTTCTTTCCAATATTGAGGTAAGGGTCCTTGCTAAACTGGCAGCCATAGAACAGAAAGAACAGTAGTTTCCTTGAAAATGGTTCTTTTTCATGTTATCTGGAAGTCAAGATTACCAAACTAGAGATAACAGCTCCCCAGGCTTTAACAATGCATGTGTTTACACTGTATTTGCAGCTAGAGATTTTACTACACAGCTGAGAGGTGTGCCAGATCAGATATAGTTTTGATTGTTCCATTTTGGTTTAAGCTTATGTATTCTGTTTTATGCTATATGTATATACTTCTAACACTATATATATATATATATATATATATATATATATATATATATATATATATATATATATTCTAATTTTTAAAAAGATTCTGCACTGTGCATGCCAACTGATAGACATAATATAGAGCAAATAATATTTATTCAAAATTATAACATTTGAAAGTTATAACATCACTACAAAAATTGACATTTTGTTTCAACACTTCTGGTGTGTTGTCAAGTGACCCCATTGATATATTGATGAAGCATTTGTGGATTATTAGTGCCTGCTGCAGGGACCAATTATTTTAAGTGCCCCTCCAGATAAAAATCCAAAAGGCTGAGATCAGGGGAATGTGCAGGCCATGGAACTGGTCCTCCCCTACCTATCCATCTTCCTGGTACATGTCAGCCAGTGCATTGCAAGTAACTAAAATGTGATGGAGCCTCATCATGCATGAACCACACACATCTTTATATTAGCAGGGGAACATCCTCTAGCAGGTCTGGAAGTGCATTTGAAATAAAGTCCCTGTAGGCAGTTCCTGTAAGATGTGCTAGGTGAACATATGAAACAACTAGACAGTCACCTACAATTCCAGCCCACACATTAATAATAAACCGATGCTAAAGTCTAGCCTGTATTGTATCATGGGGTTTCTGATCTGCCTAAAAATTTTGGTTGTGTAAATTTGTTACTCCATCTCTCCCAAAACTTGCCTTGTCCATAAATAATACTGAAGAGACAAACAATAGATTGGCAGTTTGTGCAATAAAACAACCTCAAAAGTTCTCCCACAGTGAGTGATCAGAAGGCAAAAGAGCATGCACACATGGTTACAGGAGCAATTCTTGAAGTACCCTCCATGCGGTACTATGAGATGTATGACATTCTTGTGTACTGGTACCTGGATCATTTCCAAGAGCCTGTAGAAAGTCTTCCTTGTGGTCTTGTGTATGAGCTGATCTCAGTCTTCATTGATCCATAGTTTATGGTGCAATGGATCCTATCTTAGCAATATGACAATAAACAGCAGCAAAGGTTAGATGACTCAGCTGCTTTGGGTCTGAAAACGAAATCTGATACAGGTATACAGCCTCACATACATTACCATTCAGAGGGCATATGTAAAAATCATATCTGCCTGCTTACAATATGAATATCATGCCATTATTAAACAGAACACTTCTCAGTTAACTCACTACTACACACATTAAACATTGAAGAGAGACTAGCCATAAATGTACACGAACAACAAATGTAACCTAGTCTACATAGCAACACAGTGTTATCTATCATAAACTTTGTTCAAACTTAATAACTCACAAATGAAGGATTTGTGGACATATGTTTACATGGACTTTTGTCCTTGTTTTGCTCTGAGGAACCCACACCAAAATTTATAGAAGTATTTTTGATACACCCTGATACAAACATATATATAGTTATATATATATATATATGTATATATATATATATATATATATATATATATATATATATATATATATGTGGGGGGGGTCTATGTGTATGTGTGTGTTTGTGTGTGTGTATTCAAATAAAAAGAAAGAACAGTAAGATATGTAATCCGGTGTTGTTATTGATTTTTATATATATATATATATATATATATATACGTACACACACACACATATATATATAAATATGGAAATATGCATATTTCATTAAAAACGACAGACAATGTACTTTTTTAATAATAAAAAAGAAAAAGTCAACTCTTAACAATATTAACTACGAACAAGGCCACAATGTGCTAACTGTATTTGGAAATTAAAACATCCTCACAAAAAACTAAAACATGCACATAATGCACAGACTCAATTAAACTGAAAAATCGAATCATCCTTGATAATGGCTAAAGGTATAGCCAAAAGTGCTCAGTACATCCACACATATTTACATACATATAATGATTGACTAAGTGAAGCGTAGATGTGGCACAAGGTGGAAATTATGTGCACCTAGTGAGGGTTGAACTCACTACTCAGTAGTAATTGATATGCTGAGACAAGCTTGCTATTACACCATGCACACACGCACACATACACTCACACACATACATACAATATACACGTACATATGCACGCACACATATGTATATACACACACATACATACAATATATACATACTCACACAAATATACACACACATACATACAATATATACATACATACGCACACACACATATATACACACATACAATATACACATGCATACGCAGACACACATATGTACACACATATACATAAAATATACACATACATACGCACACATGCACATAGACATATATATATGCACATATACATACAATATACACATACATGTGCACACACACACACACACATATATATATATATATATATATTCACGTTTATATATATATATATATATATATATATATACATGCATATATATATACATATATATATATATATATATATATATATATATATATATATATATACATATACTAGCTTAAAAGCCACCCTATTGGATGCCATTTAAGCTAGCTCCTTCAGAAGCTCTTGATTTGGCTTTTGTCACAATAGGTAGGGAGGAGTATATGCGACAGGCAACAATAAACTACAAAACTCAAAATTGATCGCTGCATTTAAGCATTGAATTAATATTTAAGCTTTCCTTTTAAAAGTTCAACAATAATTCTTCTGACACTACTTAATTTAAAGACAATTTGATGCATGTAGGTCTTTACTTTCCATACAAAAAATTATTTTTATTTCATGGGTGACTTTTGCTGGATTTCGCAATTAATTTTGATTATCCCTAAATTTATTTTGAAGCTATAAAAATTGTTATCATATAAAAAAAATTGCCAAAAACAATTCACAGTAATGAAAAGGGATCCAAAATTTCAGGATTGTATGTCCGGATCCAGCCAAGAATGTTTTTAATTTGCTCACAGAGTCACCTTGATTCCAAAATGGTATGATATATTTGGCTACGGTCTCTAGGAATAACGTTGAAAAAGTGTGACACAGTGACACACTGACATTCGCATTTATTATATAGATTTGCTACAGTACTGCTATTTCCATGGAAAATGTTCTGACAAATGACATTCTGTAGTTCCACTTGTTCAGACCTTTACACCTCATTCCCTTCATATTCTGTTAACAAGAAAGAAATTCCAATCTGACAGCTTCTTTCCAAGAACCGTTGCTTTATTGAACAGACTCCTGAGATGATGTTTACCCAATCACTAGAATGTTGACCTCTTCAAATTTTGGGTCAACCATTATCTAACTTTCACATCCTCATAATCTACAATGATAGCATCCATACAACATCAACCTGGGAATGATGATAAACTACATCTGGCAGCAAGAACTTTAATCAGGAGATTGGAGGTTTTGAGGTGCATGGAAGCACCTCTTAGTTGTTGATGTTCCCAGATTCATCCTGACATGGGGTGGTAGCACCTGTTGAGCTCCTATCTATGGGCAAATAGTTAACCCCAGACTGGGGTCAAACAATATGAAAGTATGAAAATACAATTTATAGGGAAAATACCAACAATAAATTTTTGAAAAAGGAAAAATTACCAGCAATATATTTTTGTAAAGCAAATTAATAATGCTCCCAAGCAAATTAAATTTCGACATTAAATGACCCATAAGTTGTTGATGTACCACTAAACAAAAAAACAATTCATTCAGTAACCTTCTACTTTGAGTTGTTCTTGGGCTTTCTCTTGGTTGGTTGAACATTTGCAAAAAAAAAAAAAAAAAAAATGAAACAAAAAACAACCACAACTGACAAAGATGAAAATTTGAGTACATGTCTTTTTCAAAACCAGAAACACAGAATGCTAAATCATATCTTGCCATGATGTAATGGTTAACAAGCTAACCTAAGAAACCATTCATACTGCATTTATATAACTTTTCTGTGAGTTTGTACTTGAGGCTATGTTCCAAATTATTTCGGCTTTTATTCATTTAACCTTGTCTAATTAATTCCATGAGGATAAACAGTTTTCAATGAGGATAACGAGAATGCTTCTGTCATTGTCCATCATATTCATTATCAACATTGCCTTAAATGAGAAATCCTCTGGTTACAATTAGCAATAACTGGCAAATCTTGGCAATCCCTCCTTGGGAAATGCTTGCAGGCAAAATGCCAAAGATGAGCCGCTGCTAGATTGTCTATAAGTCTGAGAAAAAGTCATTAGCATGTTCGACATTATACAGACACTAGCATCTCATCTTTGTCGACTTCCTATTGCTAACAGAACATTTTGGCTGATCCATTCTTCAGCCTTAATTCTGGATAATCCACGAGAAGAAAGAAAATCTGTTTCCTTAAACATATGGATTATACTCGATGAAGGTTGAAGGAAGGACCAACCAAACAATATGAGATTTTATCAGATGGTTTGTAGGTGTGTATCCGGCTATATAGTGTATATACATATAGCATAAAACAGAATACATAAGCTTAAACCAAAATGGAACAATCAAAACTATATCTGGCACACCTCTCAGCTGTGTAGTAAAATCTCTAGCTGCAAATACAATGTAAACACATGCATTGTTAAAGCCTGGGGAGCTGTTATCTCTAGTTTGGTAATCTAGACTTCCAGATAACATGAAAAAGAACCATTTTCAAGGAAACTTCTGTTCTTTCTGTTCTATGGCTGCCAGTTTAGCAAGGACCCTTACCTCAATATTGGAAAGAAGATTGGATGGAAACTATGCTCATATGCTAAGAGTAGCTATGAATGCCACTTGAAGAGATTGTCTGACTAATGAGTGATTGTATGGAAACCCCTGACTAGTATCAGATATCATCAAAGAGCATAGTCAGATTTGCAAGACATTGCTAAAGACAAAATTGTTAGTGAAATTCTTTTGTGGGAGCCAACACAAGGAAGAGTTCCCAGTGGATCATAGGCTATATCAAGCAGATTTGTGACAACATAAACTGTAATCCCTCTGACCTGCCAAATATGATGAACAATAGAATTGGATGGCAAGAGAGGGAAAGAGTCGTGGGAATCCATGCAAGTAGTGAAACCAGATGATATATATATATATATATATATATATATATATATATATATATAATTATTTATTTAAAAATTATAACATAAATATGTTATAAAATCACTACAAAAATAGCCATTTAGTTTCAACACCTCCGGGATCTTATCAAGTGATGATGTTGAATGTAGAATAAATGGTTTTAAAGGTTTCAAATTAATTAACGATCATTCGCCAGGGAAAATGATAATTTTTTACTTTTAATTTTAATATCAAATTTTATCATATAATTTAATACTTATTGGTTAGAATAAATTCTATTTTAGTACAACCCCAACTCTAAAGCTCTTAATAGCTATTGTAACCTTACTTCATTGTCAAGTTTTTGGAATTCTCCTATACTTGTATTTTGATTGATCATTCTAGCTTTTGTAAAAGCGTTTTCCCTTTGCGAAGGATCGTTAATTCATTTGAAACTTTTAAAACCATTTATTCTACATTCAACATCATCACTTGATAAGACCCCAGAGGTGTTGAAACTAAATGGCTATTTTTGTAGTGATTTTATAACATATTTATGTTACAATTTTTAAATAAATAATTATATCTGCTCTACTCTGTATTGAGCACTCTTTTAAGAAAAGTAATTGTTGGTTATTGGAATTTATTCTGAATACACCAAGCTATACTTTGATATATATATATATATATATATATATATATATATATATATTCAAGCATGTTTGGTTAAATAATTTAGATGTATTATGTTTATTTATTTAAGTTTTAATCCTTTCAGGTCCACGAAATAATTTTTTGGTGGCTGTAGAAAATTGATTAAGAAAAATTACAAAATTTTCTTTCAAATAATTTTTATTTCCCTAAGTCCTTTCAATCTCATCTGAGTCCATCTTCAGGAATTTCATATCTAAAGATGTTTTTATCTGCTAACACCATAAATTAAAAATACTTTTTACTTTACCTCCATGCAAGGGAGGTAATTTATGTGATTTTTTTTTAAGATTCTTTTTCTACAGCCACCAAGAAATTAAAAGGATTAAAACTAAAATAAATAGACATAACACATCTAAATTTTTTAACCAAACATGCTTGAATGAGAATATGTTGCTCAATATACATATATATATATATATATATATATATATACTCGATAGCATATCTGACAAGATAGACAAGGCCTTCTCTCTCCATCCGTTTGCTCACATAATCGTGTTTGGTGACTTTAACGCCCATCATACCAAGTGGCTCGAGAATGCTACTACTGACCGGGCAGGCATTCAAACACTTAATTTCCCAATTTCTCAATCTCTCATGCAGACAGTTAAATTCCTCACGCATTTTGCCCTCAACCTGGAAGGTAAGGCCTCGCTGCTCGATCTGTGTTTTACCTCCATCCCCGAATCTTGTAGCGCCAGGCAGCTCTGCCCTCTTGGTAACTCCAATCATGCTGTAGTATCTGTTAACATCTCCTTCAACTCCACCCCCTGCAAAGAACCTCCTACTACTAGAACTTTGTTCTACTATCAACAAGCTGACTGGGACACGTTCCATGATTTCCTCCACGATGTCCCCTGGGATGTTCTCTTTACACTCCTTGTCCAAGAATGTGCTTCTGAGGTCTCATCCTGGGTTAAAGCTGGAATCGACACTTTCATCCCCTCAAGGAAATTTAAGGTCAAGTCGCACTCCTCCTCTTGGTTCTCTGCTGCTTGCTCAGCTGCCATTGCCCATAGGAACCACTTCTCTCACCTATTTCGTAGCGACATGTCGGACTGCAATAGAGATCACTTTGCATCCGCCCGTAACGAGTGTAAGCATGTCTTCAGTGAAGCTAAGTCAATATTTGCTGCTCGGATGAAGGAGCGTATTGCATCTTGCAAATTTGGCTCCAAAGATTATTGGCGGCTCTGCAAGAGCATCCTGAACAATAGAAAACCATCCATACCTCCTTTGTTCAACCAGTTGGAGGTCCTGACCTCCTCTACCAACATGGCTGAATGCTTTGCTCGGAAATTCTCATTTAATTCAACGCTCGACTCCTCCGGTGTACCCATACCAGACTTCCCTCTAAGAACTGAGGCACTATTGAGCGGGTTACACATAACTCCATCATTGTTATCAGGCATTATCTACAATTTCGACCCCACAAGGCTAGTGGTGGAGATGGCATACCAGCCATTGTCTTGAAGAAATGCGTGCCTGAGCTAGCACTTGCCCTCTCTAAACTATATAACTACTGCCTCAATGAATCCTGCTTTCCTGACTGCTGGAAGTCCTCATCCATTGTTCCTGTCTTTAAGAACTCTGGAGACCCCTCTGACCCCTCTAATTACCGTCCTATTAATCTCCTACCCCTCTTAATTGGGGCAAGAATTGGCTGGTCAACTTTAACACCTCAAAAACTAAACTACTCTCTATTAATCACCATAGAGATCCTTCCCTGCCCCCCATTAGAATGTCTGATAATCAACTTCTTGAGAGCATCTCTCTGCGTCTGCTCGGTCTCATGTTGACTGCTGACGTGTGATGGAACAAATACATTGAGTCAATTGCTTCGTCCACCGCTAGGAAAGCTGGCTCTCTGTGCCGCGCCAGGAAATTTTTCTCCCCGGAATTGATACTTCAAATATACAAATCAACCATTCACCCTTGCATGGAGTATTACTGCCATATATGGTCTGGTGCACCTTCTGTTTACCTCGGAGTTCTTGACAAGATCCAGAGGCGGATATGTAATGTGATTGGCAAGATCCAGAGGCGGATATGTAATGTGATTGGCCATGATCTGGAATCTCGTCTGCAGTTGCTCTCTCACAGACACGTTGTCGCCTCTCTCTGTCTGTTTTACAAATACTTTCATGGTAATTGCTCCAAGGAGCTGCATTCGCTGGTTCCCAGACTTCATGAGTTCAAGCACCCTACGAGGCTGACATCCCACTCTCACCCTTTCACTGTCGAAACTCCTAAATGTAGCCGTCTCTTCTACTCCAATAGCTTCATACCTCACACCTCTCGCCTGTGGAACACCCTTCCCTATTACTCTTTCCCTGAGAGCCAACTATTCAAATGAAATGTCAATCGACATCTCCAGTTACCTTGACCTATCCACTATCCCTCTCCTCATCCTTTCCTCTATCACTCGTATCTGCTCTTGCTTCAAATCTTCTGCATCACAGTGGCTCCACGTCTTGCTCGGGGCATAATGCTTAAAAAAAAAAAAAATATATATATATATATATATATATATATATATATATATATATGAGACAACAATATATAAAATTTTATATAATCGAGAACAGTTTTGGAAGAAAGATGTATAACAAAGTGGAAAAGGGTTTTCTGTGACACGTTTCATTCTTTAGGACTTCATCAGATTTGGTTTGTTTAAGCTGATACAACTAACTTACACATGAATAAGAGACTAGGAATTTTAAATTTTTTAAATATTTAAAAAATTTTTTCTTTTTAATAATATATTTTGGGTTGTTTTGATTATTTTCTTTACCATTAGGTGAGAGAGCCTAGAAGCCATTTTCTACAGCCTGTCTCTCAGGTCCAATAGTTTGCTTGACTTTCTGTTCACAATGCCCTACTCTTAAAAACTGAATTCTAAAGATATGTTAGGATTACCTCACCTTGTCTGCCAATGAATTTTGTTTAATGCTGCTAGATGGCATTCTATTCCGAATTATAAAAGGAAGCAACATAAATTCTTTTGTCCTCTCACAAATAGGTATTACTTTGGAAGTGTGCTGGTCAAACTCTCTGCTTCTGGGCAGAGAGGATCCCCAGAAAAAGCAAATTGAAGTGCAGTGTTTCGGCTACCCAACCCTGTTTTTTATGGGGTCTATGGGGAATTTTTGGCCAAGCCTATGGGCTTGGATACCCCACAATAAACTTGGCCTGTGCCACATCCAACCATGTGGAGTGGTTAGTGAATATCTCACAAATAGGAAGCAATAAACACATGATATCCAGTCTTCAATTCGAGAGGCACTCCCTGGGCAAGCCACCTTGTGCCAAACTGCATGGCATGCAAGTGCACACATACACACACACATGATCATAACTTCTAATTCCATAAATGTTTTTTTTCATTTTTTTGCAGAATATCTGTATACATATAACCATGTTGATCTATATATATATATATATATATATATACATTCTTGCTCGATCCTGGATATTGAGCTCTACCTGGATTCTATCCTCTTGGAAATATATGTATATATATATATATTAAGAAATATACTCTTAAGGTGTGCTATATCTATGAGATAAAGTGCTCAATATCAGAGATAGAGCGTGTGTAAATATAAAAGTGAACATTGAAGTCAACACTTAGAGGCAACAGGCTGTTTCATGCTTGACAAAATCGTCAGGCCTGACTATTGTGTCTAGTATGAAACAGCCTGTCGCCTCTAAGTGTTGACTTCAATGTTCACTTTTATATTGACCACTAATATATATATAGGGAGCATATCTTCATTCAAACACGTTTCATTGAATATTATAGACATATTTATTTATTTTCATAATTGTCATTTCTCGTTCTCTAATCAGTTTCTTGATGTTAAGATGAAAGTCATCATAGAAGGTTTTTTTTCCTGCCCAAGTACTTTCGATCTCCTCCAAGATCATCCTCAGGGGTGATTTACAAAAATACAAACTTATTCTGTGATAAAATCTGCATTTCATTGTGATGGTGATTTTTAAAAACACGTGTGAACGCGCTCTGTTATAATTATTTAAAATTTTTTAATTTATCCATTGTATATGGATTGTTTTTGTATAACAAGCGAATTAATATGTTTTTTTTTAGTGTTTACTGTTTAAGTTTAATGATAATCGTATCTCTTCTTAGCACTACCTGCTCAGACTGACGAATGGCATAATTGTACCATGCCATCTATAGAAATAAATCTAAATTCTAAAAATAAAATTCTTTTATAGAATGCTAGTGAATTTTGAAAATTATGAAAAAAATGCCAAGTTAAATATGAATAAATTACTTGGAATATACTGATATTAAACAGGAACAATAATGAATGGCGGTTTCAAGATGAAAAAAAAAATGCGTCAAAATCTAGGTACTGGATTTGTAGACGTCATAACAATGAATATTATATTATAGGTTTCCATAGTCTGCCAAAGCTAATCGTTACTCAATGAGCTAAGCAACACGTGTTTACATTCTTTGGGACGATCCGGCGCATTTATCTTAAATCAAGGAAAGAAAGGTAATGTAAAAAAGAAAAGAGGAAAAACGCTTGAATTGTTTAGTAACAACAAGCAGCTTTTCTGATACGATTTTACGTTGTTATTCACAAGTTTTTCAATTGTGACTTTTTAAAAGAGCAGTTTATTTGGGGTGGGGGCGTTTTGCACATACATTGAAGAAGGAAATGAACTTAAAAAGTAAAAAAACAGTAGTAGTAGTCGTACAACACATAGTATACAAACATTGTACACAAAACTTATTGAATAACCGAATTTGTCAGTTACTGTTTTATTTTAGTGTTTTATCTTTTAAAAATAGTATAAGTGCGGTTTAGAAGTAAACAAGTAACGCAAAAAAAAAAAAAAAAAAAAAGGAAAAAAATCAAAAATGTGTTCCAACTTCCAACCAACAGAGTCAGTGCACGCTTTCGCCTGAATCTCATGATTACATCACGCAATCTTGTCGTTCTTCAAAAAAATAACCAAAATCGCATAGAAAAATGCAACCCAAAAAACCATGTATTTTAAAAGCAAAAAGAACAACGGGGCATCACAATGCAAAAAACAGTTTTAAACCCGAAAAAAAAAACAAATAAAAAAAATCAAATTAAATAAAAATTTGTCAACAATATTATAAATCAGTCGCATTTTCATTAGTAAAATATTTAATTATAATTTAGGCTTCTTATATAAGAAAGTTGAAGAAACGAAGTGTTTTACTTTTATTTGTTTAAAAAATAATTTTAATTTTTAAAAACCTATATTTGTTCCTGTCTCCACTTAATAAGAGCAAGAGACGGAAGAATCTTTAATAAAAATTCCGTCGAAGCTGAAATCGCTTCGTCAAGTCAAGTCAAGTCGACATTTGAACAGAACGATTTCTGATAGTATGGTCACGTGATGTAACCACCTGTTAAAGTTAAAAAAAAATGTAACCTCGGGGTTATTTTTTTAAAAAAAAGAAAGTGTTCTTTTTTTATCATGTTCACTTTGATTTTAGAAACACTCATGTAGTACGTAATTATTGTAAGCAATATTACAAAAAAAAAAAAAAAAAAAGGGAAACAAAAAAACACTCGTCTTAAATCTGCTTTAATTTACAATTTTGCATGAAAAAAAAGTATTTTGTACTGTAGCTCGATTTGTGTTCTTGCAATTAAATCAAAAAATTCAAACATACTTAAATTATTGCAATATAGTTTTTTTTTAAAATTATTTAAGCAGTGCTTGAAATGATTTAATCGAAAGTTCAAAATATTTTTTTTAATATCAAAATTAAAAACGAAAAATAAAAATTGGAAATCTTCATCGAAACTGCTGAAAATCTGAGATTTTAAAATTCTTGTCTAGTGCTAATTTTTTTTTTTTCTTTTTAAACCGCTCTAAACTAGTTTGAAATGAAACATGATGCAGTTTCTTTGTCTTACTCTTTTAACATTTAAAAATGCTTTAGGCTTTTTTCTTTTTATTTTCTCATATAATGAACAAATGATTGAAGCAAACCTGCTTCTATTTTTTTCTTTTTTTAGTTGGTAAATTTAATTTTATGATGAGAAATTCAAGTTGTGAAATTATTTTCTACTTAAATTTTGTTTTTATTTATTTTATTTTGTTTCTCATGAATTGCTTATAGGATTCAAACAAGATAATTTTATTTTATTTCAAAGTTCAAACTAAAGAAAACTGAAAGATAAACGTTAAAAAAACCCTAGAAACTCTGTTTACTTTCTGCTCATTTTTTATGTATTTTTCACAGTGAAAAGTAAAACTAAAAGTCAACACAAAATTGAGTGGAAGCAAAATAATCTTTTTAAAATTAAAATACTTGTTGCAGCAACCTCTTTAATTACAGATCATTTAAATTTTAAAATAAAAAAAATGAAAAAATCCGATATAAATATTACTACTTGAAATTAAATGCAGCATATTAAATTTAAATGATTTTTATTCTTCGTTCTTTCCATAGTTTTAAAAACTGATGAAAAGTACTTTTTTTTTTTAAGTAAATAAATTTTTTAAAGTTATATTTTTTTTTTTTAATCCGATTCCTGTCTTTTCCCGCTTTTAAAGCTTAGAAAGTCAGAAAAAATACATAGCATTTTCGAAACATTTTTTGAGCTATTTCTTTGTCTCAATGATAACTAAAAAAATAATTAATATTTTCAACTTATCCCCATTTTCAGTGACGTCTCCTGTTTTAAAAATGAATAATAATAAGGAAAACTATTATTGTTTATGATGGAAACAGCTGTAACCGATTGCATTTTTGTGTGGCCAAACCGTTTTTGCAAAGAACACGATCTTGCTTGAAAAATACGTTAATCGCTACATGAAAATATTTCGTGCATTCTTTTGTTTGTTTGCTTTGTTCTTCAATTTTTAAGATATATTTATTCAAACGACGTTTTATGTTTTTTTTTTCTTTAACCAAAAGCAGTAGATAATCATTACTTAGATAAATGAATAAAAAAAGAAAAATAATAAATAGTGTCTCGTTTGGGCACCCGTAATATAATCCGGCGATAACAAAATTTGTTGATAAGAGACTTTTAGTGAAAATAACCGTGCTGAGCCTGAATAAAGAAAACAACCGGGGAAAAGAAGCAAGTATTGGGTATGTTCGTCTGCACTTGCTAAAACTGGACTGTTAAAAACATATTTCATTAATTTTTTACTTTTAAAAAGAATCTATGGTCCTTTCGCTTTTTTTTTTTTACATATTTCCTTTGATCAAGGTGACCGTTTTTTTGTTGCTTAAAGGCTATATTTTATTTGCACCGCCAGGGATCTGTTTTTTTCTTATGAAGTGGATGGTGATTAGTAGTAGTAAATAGTGAGATTAATAATTATTAGTAATAAATTAATAATGATAATACTACCAATAATTAAGAGGTAATTAAATATAGCTAATTTAATCCCTTTTTTTTTTAATTAGATTTTAATTTTCAAACTATGTTTGAAGGTGAAAAAAAAAAACTCCTGTGTCACTGACAAGAAAATCCATTTCATTTCACTTTCAATAAACACGAAATGTGTTTTCCTTGTTTAATTTTCAGTTTGCTCTTTACTCGTGTAAATTGTTTTTTTTTTTTTCTGTTTGATCTTTTGGAACGAGATTTTTTAAAAGCACTGACCAAAAAAGAAAAAAACAAAACAAAAACAAACAAAAGAAATGGAGAATTTTCATTCAGTGAAGGTATTTGAAAAAATTAATCAATATTCAATACGAAATTATTTCCTAACAAAAAAAAAAAAAATGTAGGTAATTTTTTTACAGTAAACGGAAACCCGTTGCAATAGATTGAATAACTGCTATATGACAGGTGTACTAAGTAAAATTTACCTCAAACAAAGAAAAAGGTCCCTCTAAATCAAAGAAAAATGATACTGTAAGCGAGTAACTAACTAAAAAAAGCATCCTTTCTTTGTTTTAGGGATGATAAACATAAAAATAAAATAATAGTAATAGATTTATATGTAAAAAATAATTCCAAAATTTAAAATAACCTTTTTTTTGTTTTTTGTCTATATAGTGATTTCCTATGGTTTTTAATTTTGTTATGTCAAGCATGTGTAAGTCTCTATGGTTTCCGTAGCATGTAGGATTTTATTTGGAATCTATCGTTATTTAAGGATGCTTCTTTTTTTGTTTGTAGTAGAGAATGGGAGAAAAGAGGACATCACTCTTCTCCCGATTATTCATAAGGCAAAGGGCAAGCAAGAGCAACAAACAAGACTCGGAATTCCTTAGTGAAACAAAAACAAGAAACATTAACGAAATTTACATTTATTTATTGACAAGACAAACAAACCAAACGGAATAATACAAAATATATAACTGAAATTGCACAAAATTTTCCTTTCGCGTGCCTTAAGGCAAGATAAACCAGTTCAAAATTAAAATAATGGACTCAAGCTGATATAAATTTTTCAACAAAACTTTTGATAATCGGATTTTTTTTTTTTTTTTTTTTTTTTTTTTTTTTTTTTTTTTTAGAGAAGGTGCAACAATACAGTTGTTTTCAAAAACGATATTTGAAATACACACTTATTTGAAAGTCAAAAAGTGAGATGGTTCACAACTTCACAGTTACCGAAATAGCTGGGACTTTTAACAAATTTACTCCCAATCGGAATCACAATAATATTGAGATAAACATCTCATTGAATTCTTTTTCAAACAACAATTTCTTTTAGCTTCTTTTTCTTTCTACTTCTTTTGTAAGAAACAGCCAAATTCATCTGGTATTATTAACCAAAGTTTTTTCGTATTCACAAACAGCCCTCTGTCGTTCACCTACGACTCTGTCTTTTTCATTTCTTTTCTATCCTTAACGTTTTATTATTCTCCCTTCTGTATTTACCTACTAAGGATACGACAAAAGGCCAGTTTGTTTTTTTTAATGTGGGGAACCTGTCTCCATTCGGTCCACTGGTCTTTTCTGGTCATAAGAAACTACACAATAGAACAGATCCAAGGATTCTGTTCAAGTAGTGCTGGGAGAGGCCCTGGCA
>OZ010572.1:117177484-117189984 GCA_963932145.1 Acanthosepion lycidas | reverse complement strand
TATTTACTGTGGAAAAACCTGTGATTCTTGACAATCGCAGACAAGCCTGTTCTTCTTTGTTTTTCTCTTTCTTTTCTTTTATTTCTTTTTATTTCTCTTTCTCTCAAGGTCTTTTCCTTCTTTGTTTTTCTCTTTCTTTTCTTTTATTTCTTTTTATTTCTCTTTCTCTCAAGGTCTTTTCCTTCTTTGTTTTTCTTTTTCTTTTCTTTTATTTCTTTTTATTTCTCTTTCTCTCAAGGTCTTTTCCTTCTTTGTTTTTCTCTTTCTTTTCTTTTATTTCTTTTTATTTCTCTTTCTCTCAAGGTCTTTTCCTTCTTTGTTTTTCTCTTTCTTTTATTTCTTTTTATTTCTCTTTCTCTCAAGGTCTTTTCCTTCTTTGTTTTTCTCTTTCTTTTCTTTTATTTCTTTTTATTTCTCTTTCTCTCAAGGTCTTTTCCTTCTTTGTTTTTCTCTTTCTTTTCTTTTATTTCTTTTTATTTCTCTTTCTCTCAAGGTCTTTTCCTTCTTTGTTTTTCTCTTTCTTTTCTTTTATTTCTTTTTATTTCTCTTTCTCTCAAGGTCTTTTCCTTCTTTGTTTTTCTCTTTCTTTTATTTCTTTTTATTTCTCTTTCTCTCAAGGTCTTTTCCTTCTTTGTTTTTCTCTTTCTTTTCTTTTATTTCTTTTTATTTCTCTTTCTCTCAAGGTCTTTTCCTTCTTTGTTTTTCTCTTTCTTTTCTGCCGTTTCTTTTTATTTCTCTTCCTCTCTTCATCCCAAGTTCTTTTTTCTCCTCAACATTTTCATATTTCTCTACTTCTCCTCCTCCTCCTCCTCCACCTCCCCGAGGGTTTCCTTGTAACAATCAGTGGAGCCAAAACAATTGTGTGCAACATGTTTTTTTTTTTTTTTTTCTTAAATTGCCCTTCCAAATATTGGCTGGTATGTTTTGATAAATTCTTGCTTCCAACCTTTGACCTATTCTACCTATGTTGTCAGGGTCACACTGATATTGGAAATGTTAAATTAAGGTAGTTATATGGTGGAGAGTTAGGACATCTTCCTGGATCAATCTCACTTTATGTTCTTGTTGTTAATGTATTTAAATAATTTTTATTATTAATTTCTGACTCAAATTTTCTATACCTTGAAGCTGGGATAAAAAGCCACAATAACATAAAGAAATGGTTTCTTTGTCTTTTCTCCAAATATTTTTATGACAACTGCTCTGAAGAGCTGTTTTCCCCTGGTGCCATGATGAAGTGAATTTAAGTGCACTACTAGACTGGCAGCTAGGTCCCACCTTTTTACTGTTGAAATAGTTAAATGCAACCACCACTTCTACTCCAACAGTTTCTTTTCTCGCACTTCCCACCTGTCTACTTGCTTCCCTGAAATTCATTAATGAAGGAGCTGTATTTTTTCCCTACTCAAGTAGTTTCGATTTCCTCCAGGATCATCTTCAGGAGTGAATTACAAAGACAAACTTATTGTAACTGACCGTTGTGGTATGGGTTTTTAAAAACATCCACAAATGCAGTTTGTTATAATTATGTTAAGTTACAATAATTTTGTCTTTGTAATTCACCCCTGAGGATGATCTTAGAGAAGATTGAAAGTACTTGGGTAGGAAAAAACTACAGCATTTTCCTTGATGAATTTCATCTGAACATCAAGAAACTGATGAAAGAACTAGAAAGGATTATTATAAAAATAGACATATGTATATTATTCAATGAAACTTGTTTAAATGAAAATATGCTGCCTAAATATATATATATATATATATATATATATATATGTAATAAGAAATATGCATATCTTACATTGATTGTGCAACTCAGATTTTCATATATTCTGTATTCAGTATGGTGTTTTAGGTTTATCTTTGACTAGCAGGAGAGCCCGGCATTGCAACATTGTAACAGTAAGAGATAACTCAAGTATCAAACATCATAAAGACTGAAAAATAAAATTGACAAAGATTATTGTTTAAGGTTGACGGACACGCATGTCATAATTAGTTTTTTTTTTTTTTTTTTTTTTTTTTACGAATTGGTCAAACCCAACCTCAAACAAAAACATTGTTTTCAATCATTATGAGTCTATCGATTGAATAGAATTTTATTATAAACAATTGTCTTGTAAATGGAATTTTTAAAGCATTCTGAATGTAAAAATAAAGAAAAAGTGTGCAAGACAATAAGAAACACTACCTGCCAAAAAAGTGAAGTTTTGTTGAAATCGGTTGAAAAATGTAGGAAATCTGATCCCATATATAAATGAACACACACACACACACACACACACACACACAAACAACCTGATTTTTATAATAAGTATAACTCGATATGAGTTGCCCCCCTTCCATTCTGGTGACAGAATCGTGTTTTATCGTGTTTTCAAATTGATTTCATGCAAAAACAATTGTGTTTTTTCAATCTTTGGCACTGTCAGAACCACCGCAAGGTAATTTTACGTAGTCCTGTGAAGTTTTGTTGAAATCCGTTGAAAAATGTAGGAAATCCGATCCAATATCTAAATGTACAGACACACACACACACACAAACACAATCTGCGTTTTATAATAAGTAAGATATTAAAAACACTGGCCTCTGTAGGGGCAACAGGATTATAGTCCTACACAAATCAAGTGCACAAAATGTTGACTAAGAAAAAACCTAATCAAGTTCTTCAACAACCATGATCTGAGCATTACCACCCCTACTACCACCAATGCTAAAATAATTAATTTCCTGGATGTAATATTTGACCTTCACAAACCATATATTGAATATTTATACAACCATAAATACATCAGCAAACAATCCAAGCACCATCCTAGAATACTAAATGATTGACATAAGTCGGTCCAATTTAGGCTGTCCACCAACTCTAGCAATAAGGACATTTTTGACAAACATGAAGGCAAATATTTAGAAGCACTAGAACATAGTAACCATAAAATTAAACTCGAATTCTAAGCCAATAACAATATTGATGCTAACAAACCAAAATGTTGCCAATGTAATACCATATGGTTTAACCTGTCCTTCAATAAAAATGTCAAAACTAATATCTGAAAATTTTTTTGAATTTAATTCATAAGCACTCCAGTCATTCCCCACAGCTAAATAAGATTTTCAACAAAAACAACATTAATATTAGCTACAGTTGTGCTAAAAACATTGACCAGTTGAAAATGATTTACTTTTGAAAATAGAATGGTATTTTATTGGAGAGTTAAATAGTTGAGGAACATAACCTAGATTTTCCACTCTTCTGCATTTGCTTTGACATGTCTTTTGATTGGACAAACAGGATATACCATAAAATTTTGAAATCTTCTCCCTCACTCCTCCTCCTTAACTCTCCAATAAAATACCATTCTGTTTTCAAAAGTAAACCATTTTCATCAAAAATTGCCTGACATTGCTTGATAATGGAACAAATTTAAAGTTTTGAAACATAGAAACTTCCGTATCATGATGTAAAATAATTTTTAAATAAAAATATTTAAATATGCCCTATGTCGTATTGAGCACTTTTTAAAAGATAAATGCTAAAGAACCATGGATTCTTAATCTGACTGTTCTTTCTCTTTATTTGGAGATTATATATATATAATGTATTCAAAATTATAACATACGTTATAACATCACTACAAAAATTGCAATTTTGTTTCAACACTACTGGTGTCCTATCAAGTGATGCTGTTTAGACACCAGAAGAGTTGAAACAAAATTGCAGTTTTCGTAGTGATGTTATAACATGCATGTCAGAATTTTGAATAAATATTATTAGCTCTATCGGTATTGAGCACTCTTTTAAGAATAGTGTTTTTGGCTATCAGAATTTTATTCCATCTGTACCAACCCTATATATATATATATATATATATATATATATATATATATATATATATATATATATATATGGTTGGATAGATGTGAGCTTGTGACCCTGGGTTTCACGCTTTAGCGATCGTCAGACAAACGAAATTGACGATTGCTAAAGCGTGAAACCCAGGGTCACAAGCTCACATCTATCCAACCATATTTGTTAGCTCTATCTCTGATATTGAGCACTTTCTAATAAGTACCGCGCATATAATATATATAATAATTATACTTATATATATATTTATTTATATACACACACTTTTTACATATATATATATATATATATATATATAATCTTCAGTGGTTTAGTTTTGAAACTTTGGCATCACTTTTAGATGAGATTCACTCTGAACCAACTTCTTACCAAAAACGATACTTCCTTAGAAAATCTTTTTTTACCAGAAGGGTAAGTGTTTTGTTTTTGTTTTTTTTTTTTTTCTCCCTTCGTTTGGGTTCGAAAATATGTCTGTTCTGATTTCTTTATACGTGAAGAGAGATGTCAGTTCATGGTATTTTTATAGTCCGACATTGTCTTTATTAATATTATTGACTTTGCTTTTACTTTGGCTTTCTTTCTTATCTGCCCTTTTTTGCTTTATTTCTTTTCAACCCAATAAATGAAAAAGAAAGAAAAATGGCCGTGTTTAGCTCTATCTATAGATTAATATTCTCACTATTGCCCCTGTCGGTTTTTTTTTTTTTTTTTGGTTTCTTTTTACTGTCAGTAAATGCATATAGGCCTGCCTGCACTCATACGTTTGTCCTGTCATGCTGAATATAATTAGACTGTAGTTGCGAAATAAAGAAAATAAAATAAAAATATGTAAATGTCAATGATGTAAGCACAGTTTCAAGCTTGACATTTGTAAATAACAACTATGTCCAATAACTCTGTAAAATGGCAGGTATCAGTTTTACACTGTATCAGCATTATTGACTAGACCACCCTTTTAAATTGATAAAATCAATATTTCTCAATTTTAACAAATGTTATTGTAATATAGCAACGACTCTAAGAAGAAGCTTATGGAGCTTTGACTAATTCAGCTGTAGTACTGAAAAAGTTTATTATAGTGGATGACTACAAGTGAGAGGGGAGATGGGATGTGCTTATTTTATTAACGCAGTCATAGCTTCAAGAAAGTTTAATGAATTCTAATCTACCAAAATTATTCTCCCCCCGCCAAAAAAAAATGTTCCATATTTTTTATGACTGGACGTTTGTCTTGTCTTACTGAATATAATTAGACTGTAGTCGTAAAAATAAAGATACAAATAATATTCATACAAGTATTTTACAATGAAATCTCTACCAAATACATTAATATTATTATTTTGTCCTGTGATAAAAAGTAACCTTTCAATCTGTATTTAGCTGAATATTTAGTTAAAGGCAAAGAGAAGAGTACTTTTTTTCCACACTTCTTTCAATCATTTCACCCCAAGCAAGGCAATAAAGTCACTAGGGCGCAAGGGGGTTAATGAGTGCAGAAGAATAAGGAAAAGAAAAACATTATTAAGGAACGAGAACATTAAAAGAAGCAGAATCAAGAAGACAGTAGATTATGATTGACATTGCATTTAAACTTTTGAAGATCATCATTGGCTGGAAAGACAGAAGCCAGAAGAGAGTTCCACAGGTGAGAAGTGTGATAGAAGAAACAGTCATCATAGAACTTACGGTTACATCTAACCATTTCAACTGTAAAATGATGAGACCTTGTTTTCAATAAGTAATGCGCTTAAATTCATAAAGTCGATTTACCATAGAGGAAAGTTCATCAAAACAAATACTGTGAAAATATTTCTAGAAACGACACAGGGAAGCTACATTATGGCAATGGTCATGTGACTGAAACTGGGATGCCAGGTCAGGATCAGTAACATTGCAGATTTGACAAATGTAGAACTTTGTGCATGCATAAAAACAATGTCAAAAGGACAGATTTTCTATTGACACTGCTATTATCTTAACTACCTTCACTCCTCAATAGAGGCATGGAACATGGAACTAGAACAATCTATACCAGTGGATGAAATAAAGAGTTTGGTTTGAAATTCCAATCACCTGAAGTAGGCTGAAGCATACAATGGTCGAAAGTTTGTGAATATGGCAATAAAGATGAGGATAACAGTCTGAATAATGTAAATTCCTATCTATAGTTGTCCTTTTTTATCTACATATTAACTATATATAAGGATGCACGCATACTGTAACTGTTATCTGGGTGGAAAGTGAGATCAACATATCAAAGTTCAAATTTTGACTGGGGTCATTGTGTTCACTTTCACACAAATAAACTTAAGAATAGTCAGTTATGTGCCATGTATGATATGCACTTAGATGATCATGTATCTTTCGATACATAACTGACGAGGCAGTTTTTTTTCAACATAGTAAGTTGCCATTTCTTTCTGCGGTAGACCAGTTGTCATCCAAGGCTATAGAACCTGGTCTGTTCTACTATTTACTGGTAGGTGGGGGTGAAGAAGAGGACTCATACCTTTCCCAAGGGTATTAGCACGTTAGTGAATGTAATGGATTCGACTGGAATTTGAACTTGGCTCTCTGATTCCTCAATCTGAGCCGCTATCCATTACTCCACTGTAGCCAAAACATTGTGGTGATAATAATGACAAAGATGATGATATTAGTCTGAATATAAAATGATGATAACTCCTTATGCCAGAAATTCAAAAATTATAATGTTCTTCGGATTGGTGATTCCATGTATCGTGGAACCAAATTAGTGACATGCCATCATTGGTGATTGGACACTGAATTAACACCAGTAATAATAAACGGATGTACCCTCAGGGAAGGCTCATGCCTTGAGCACCTATTAGGATTTAAGTTCAACCGAGACTTTAAGTGGAAATTGTACATACAATCCATCGCTAAAAGATTCTGGAAAAATGGTTGGTTCCCTTTACAACACCAGTCACACTATGTGACTCCTCATGCTATCCTCTACTTTTACAAGAGTCAGATCAGGTCAAAAATGGAGTACTGTTGCCATATATGGGCAGGAGCTGCAGTCTTCACTTCTCAGTCAAAAAATGTTTGAGCGACAAATTATTTTTCACCCTAGAACCTCTTTCTCACTAATGAAATGTTTCAAGCCTCTCACTGCTCTATTGCTATTTCCGTGGAAAGGGTACAGATAAACTAAATAAACTTAGTTCCACTTCCAGACTAAGACCCACCATGCCACACATTGCAGTGTACCACCCCAGGTCCTTGTGAGTGACTATTTGTATTCCACAACCACTTTCTCACAGACAGAACTTCGCAAACCTCTCGCTGTTCTAATGCTCTTTCTGTGGAAAATGTTCAAACTACATTCCTTAGTTCCACTTCATAGCTAGGACACACCATGCCACACATTGCAGTGAATCACCTTCATTCCCTTCACTGGAGGGATGCAAGTTCCACTTGTGGGATTGATTCTCAAGACGATGCTTCGCCAATCATCACAATCCTAAACTGTTCAAGTCTAGGGTTAGCCATTATTTTCACAACATAACCCCTTAAGCTATGTCTCGTACTCTGTAACCCTGTACCTTGAGTGGCTATCGAGCCTTGTACAGGGTTACCATCATCATAAAAAAGGAAAAGTTCTCCTGTATAATATCTTTACTGGTGCTGCTAAAATGGTACATGTTACTTTATCATAGTTTCAACGCTTTGGGAAATTTGAAATTGTTTCGGATTTGGATCCAGTGAAGTGCAAGAAGAAAAAATGTGGAAAAAAAAATTGGAGTAGACTTTATTCTGTCAAGTACATCAACTGTATACTTGAGTTGCTGGTAGAGTATTGTCAATGTGAACTTGTTTACGAGCAGTAGCGATGCCTTTTGACTAAAACATGAAAACTGCAGACATGGCTGAACGTGACATAATTGATTGAATCCGAACTGAGGCAGAGAAATCTGCAATGATCAAATATATACATACATAAGTAAAGAATCTGCACAAAATGGATTCGCTTTCAGCAAACAAGTCCCTCCACAGAAAAATGGGGGACTCTGCATTTTCATGCTGAGGATTTGAATCTTTAAGGTCTGTTTTCATCTGCCTTACTATTCCTGTTGAAAAAATTACTCTCGTTTCTTCTTGACAGATGTTACCAATTTTTTTGCTATGTACAATATAATCCACTTTAACCAATTACCCATCTGACTTGCCTTATCATATTAAAATACCTTATGGCACCTTCTCAGCATGGCAGAGTGGGGTGGTAGCACCTGTTAGGGTCCTAGCTATGGGCAAATAGTGAACATCCAAAAAAAAAAAAAAAAATGAAAGTAAAAAAATACATTTTCATAGTAAAAAAAAAAATCCCAACAATAGATTTAAAAAAAAAAAAAAAATTACCTGCAACAGATTTTTGTAAAAAGCAAATTTACTCAAGCTCCCAAGAAAATAAAATTTCGACATTAAATGACCCACAAAGAGTTGATATGTCATTAAACAAACAAAAAAACAACATGGCAAATACTACTTGGTCTGAAAATCTGCAAAGATTATTTTGCGATTTGTTAAAATATTTAAATTTTTATCAATAGTCTTTTGATTTGGACTGTGTTGAAATTCACTCAATGTAGCCATTAAATTTATGTGAGTAAACTAATGTAGCAGGAGCTTGTTATAATTTTCCTTACAAACATAACAAATGTAGATTTTTTTTTTTAATCTGTTCATCCCAAGCAAGGCAATAATGCCACTAAGATGGCAGGGACTATTGGAAGGGAAAGAGAATGAAAAGACTTTAGAAGGAACCAGAAACCCAATCCTAAACAGGAAGCAAGGGATAAAGCTATACTCCTGTTCAAAAGACTGGAGAGTAGTGTGGCCTGGACGATATATGAAACTGTTGTATACTCCCACTTCTTCTGGAGAGGGCTTTTGGTTGATGGTCTTGAGGCGATCATAATAAAGTTGTATGCCTCTCTTTCTTCTCTCAGCCTGGTGATTTGCTAGCTGATTTGTTTGGGGGTAAAATGACAACTTCAACAAAAGGGATTTTAAGCTTATCTATTTTATTAAACACATCGATGTGTACATATTCTAACTAACCCGTGGGGTTGCTATTCCACTGCACCGGGGAGCAAGAGACATGAGACATGAAATAATCACATTTGTTGTGTATAACGTGTAAAAATTTAACTCCTTGAAATCCCTATCTCTCTAACGTTCCCACGTTTGGCTCAGCCAGTCAAAATCGACATCCTTGTTTTGTCTACCATCTGATCTTAAAGATCAGCCTCAGAAGGTCTGAGCCAAAATACACTGACACTAAAAAATAAGTCTGAAACTATTATTAGGTTGGTGCAAAAATAATGTTTTTGACGATTTTTTTTGATTATCGTTCACCCATTTATCCAACTTTTTTGACTTCCCTATTTGCTTTAAATAGCGAACGACTGTTGAGTGGTCGACCTGGAGTTCAACAGCAAACGAGGAAAGTTGGCTCTGTGTGCCGCGCAAGGAAATTTTTCTCCCCTGAATCGATACTTCAAATATACAAAACGACCATTCGCCCTTGCATGGAGTATTGCTGCCATATATGGTCTGGGGCACCTTCTGTTTACCTCGGAGTTCTTGACAAGATCCAGAGACGGATATATAATGTGATTGGCCCTGATCTGGCGTCTCGCCTGCAGCCACTATCTCACAGACATGCTGTCGCCTCTCTCTGTCTCTTCTACAAATACTTTCATGGCAATTGCTCCGATGAGCTGCTTTCCCTGGTCCCCAGTCTCCATGAATGCAAGCACCTTACGAGGCTGGCATCCCGCTCTCACCCTTACACTGTAGAAACTTTTAAATGTAGCCGTCTCTTCTGCTCCAATAGCTTCATACCTCGCACCTCTCGCCTGTGGAACCTTGATTTGAGTTACCTTGATCTACACACTACCCTTCCTTTCATCCTTTCTTTTATCACTCCTATCTGCTCTTGCTACAAATCTTCTGCAACCCCCCTGCATCCTAGTGGCTTCATGCCTTGCTCGGGGCGCTAAGCTTAAAAAAAAACAAAAAAAAACTCCTCGTGTGGTTTTGCGAGGATCGGCTTCAATTAAGGCTTTCAAATATTCGTTATCAACCACAGTCGGCCGGCCGCGACCGTCTTCATCTTCGAGGCTCTTGTCACCATTGCGAAATTTCTTGAACCACCGTTGTGCCACACGTTCGTTAGTGGTTCCTGTGCCAAACGCATCATTGATATCATGAGCTGTCTCGGCAGCTTTTCGGCCTAGTTTGAACTGGAACAAGAAAATTGTGCGGATTTGAATTTTGTCCATGCTGTCAAAAAGCCTGCAAAAAAATGAATGAAGAGATTGAGAACGGTAACGAATAACACGATTTGATAGAGGGAAAAACGTGCTTCAAAATGATATATAACATGGCTATATATATATCAATGAATTAATTCAGAAATCATATATAAAAGTAACATATGTGAGAAAACGACATTATTTTTGCACCAACCTAATATTTAATAGACAGAATAAAAAAGAAAATAAATAAATAGAAAATAAAATTTCGGGGTTTAGGCAGAGACGTCAGAATTATAGATTTGAAGTAGACTTTAAAAAGAACTATATAAATATTTAGGGCCACTGTTGAGTCAGTACTCGTTGTGTGTCTCTAAAACACGGACAATGTCAGCTGTAAAGGCACCTAGTGAATATTTCTACTTATTATTCTTCTGTATGGCATCTTCCTTCAAGATGTGGAAGATGATGGCTCTTCACGTCATCCTGTGTAGCGCTTGGAAGGTTTTATCTGATATTTTCTGTCAACCATTTACACAAGCTTATTATGTAGGTTATTTACTACTTTCCTCTGTGCTTGTCTTCAGTATGCCTTGTATCCTTTTTGTTTCCATTTTCCTTAAAACTTTGTCATTACACACTTCTTCAGTTCATGATATTCTCAGTATCCTTCTGTAGAAACACATTTCTATTGTCTCAAGTCTTGTCTTCATCTGTGTGGAGATTGTCCAGCATTCACTGGCATGTAGGAGTACTGATATTACGTAAGAGTTCAGTACTATTTTCTTATTAAATTTTTTTGTTTCTTGATACTTTGCTTAGCTTTCGAAAGGCATCTTTCACTATTCCATGCCTTTAGCTTTTGGTGATGCATTTTCTTTGCTCTGTTAAATCACTTCCTATAGGGAGGCGATGGCGCTATCTCACAGATGTGCCGTTGCTTCCCTCTATCTTTTTTGCAAATACTTTCATCGTAACTGCTCTGATGAACTGCTTTCGCTGGTTCCCAGACTTCATGAATTTAAGCGTTCAACTAGACTGGCATCTTGCTCTCACCCTTTCACTGTCAAAACTGTTAAATGTAGCTGTCTCTTCTACTCCAATAGCTTCATGTCTCGCACCTCTCGCCTGTGGAACTCTCTCCCCTTTTCCTGTTTCCCTGATAGCTATAATCTCCAACTATTCAAATGTAATGTCAATCGACATCTCCAGATGCCGTGATCTTTCTCTGCATCCTTCCCTCTATCACTCCTATTCGCTCTCACTCCAACTCTCTGTAACCCCTTGCATGCTAGTGGCTTCCCACCTTGCTTGGGGTGAAATGCTTAAAAAAAAAAATCAACATCCTATCAGTGAAATTATATATGGCAGTATGACCTGCGTCGTCCATAATGAAAGCTAGGCGAGTTCAGTTTGCTGAGGGTGGGAGGCACTGTCGTAGTGCGGAGAATGATGTCATCACTATCACTCATGCTTTGGGGACCTCAACTCCATGGCAGGAGAAATGATAAACTAACCTAACCTTTCCTGATGTCATCAGCAGTGACACTGAGATTAGGAGGGAAACACTGATGGCGACCATGTAAGATTGTGAATACTGGTGTAGGGTTATGAACTCTATAATCTTGACAGGTCAAAAGATGACATGGATGAAAAAAATGTCTGTTCTAATAGAGTTTTTTCCATTTATGTTTGCCTGAATAAACTTAAGTTTTGAAACTTTTCTAAGTATAGAAAAAAAATGAAACAAAACGCAAAAATGTTGGAATTAAAAATTAAAATTAGAATTTAAAAAAAAAAAAAAGCACGCATCAACAGAAGTTAGAATAAACAAACTGTAATTAATTGAAAAGAAAAACTCGACCAATCATAGGTTTGTTAATTTGTTTTCTTTTTAATCTATTTATTTTCCTCGAGGTGCGGCTAACCATATACAACAAACAACCAATCATATACGCACACATGCAAAAAAAGATTTCCTGGCAAAAATATCACAATTACAAGTAAAATAGACAAAAGGAATAATGTTTTATATGATGAATGCTTCGAAAAGTCTGCAGAAGATATTGTCAAACTGGGAGTGTCATGATATTGATGTACAGTTCCATCAGTTTATGCTACCGAAAATGTGATAATCAAATTGTTCTGTCCAAAGGTGCGGCTATTAACATTACTAACTGTATGTGTCTTAATTATAGAACAGTTTCTTGTACGAAACACTATTAAATTAGCCAGATTCAATATTTGCTAAAAGATGGCTGAAATTACCTTAAGCTTTTAAAAATATCATCAGAGTTGCTTCTGCCTTACTTTAGAGTATTTTAAATTTAATTACTTGTTTAAT
>OZ010572.1:117119984-117167484 GCA_963932145.1 Acanthosepion lycidas | reverse complement strand
TACCATCAAATTGCTGAAGCCTGTTAGGTAGGTTATTTGCTGTTTACCTCTAGCTCTCTTGCCTTCAGTATGTCCTGTGAGTGCCAAATTTTCCAAGCCCTCTTTCCTTATAAAGTATATTTTCTTTAAAACAAATGTAAATAATATTAATTATGATTTGTGTGGTATTGTACTCTTCTGGTCTGACTGACTGATGCAGTACTGTGCAGAGTACCTTCTTTTTTTTTTTTTAACTGTTTACCCAGTTCAAGGCCTGCGAGCTACTGAAGGTAGTGTTACAAAATGAGGTTGTTGAAAATAGATAATGGTTAACCTGAGACTTGAAGAGGTTAAGATTGTGATCAGGGAAGCATCCTCTTGAGAGTTTGTTCCACAATGTAGAGGTTCTTGGTGGGGGGAAGCTGTCTGAATGGAACTTCTTTCTTACTAAATGGGATATGTGAAGTGGATGCAAAATGAGACTTTGCTGCCAGTGTAGTACTGCCCTCAAATTCGTAAAGTCTAGGTAGCATAGTGGAGAGTTCATCAGAACAATTATCATGAAAGTATTTGTAGAAAAGGCACGGGAAGCTATGTCATGGTGATGGGAATGTGACTGAAGTCAAGATGCCAGATCAGAACCAAAAATTCTTCTTTGGATTTTATCAAGAATCTCTAAATATATAGCAGGAGCAACAGATCAGATGTGGCAGCAATATTCAAAGCAAGGATGAATGGTAGACTTATAATGATGTAAAATAGATTCTGATTAGAAAAATTCTCTAGAACAATACAGGAAACCAAATTCTTCTTTTTTTTTTTTTTTTTTTTTTTTTTTGTCTAAGTGTTTCACTCCAAGCAAGGTGGGAACCCACTAGCACGCAAGGGGTTACAGAGAGTTGGAGCGATAGCAAAGAGGAGTGGAGTAAAGGATGAAGAGAAGGTTAGGGGATAGATCAGGGCATCTGGAGACGTCGATTGACATTACATTTGAATAGTTGGAGATTATAGCTATCAGGAAAACAGGAAAAGGGGAGGGAGTTCCACAGGCGAGAGGTGCGAGACATGAAGCTATTGGAGTAGAAGAGACGGCTATATTTAACAGTTTTGACAATGAAAGGGTGAGAACAAGATGCCAGCCTAGTAGAACACTTAAATTCATGAAGTCTGGGAACCAGCAAAAGCAGCTCATCAGAGCAAATACCATGAAAGTATTTGTAAAAAAAGTCAGAAGGAGGCAACGACACATCTGTGAGAGAGTGACTGCAGATGAGATGCCAGATCAGGGCCAATTACATTGTATATCGATCTCTGGATTTTATCAAGGACCTTGAGACAGAAGGGGCTCCAGACGATATATGGCAGCAATACTCCATGCAAGGGTGAATGGTTGATTTGTAGATTTGAAGGATAAACTCCGGCGAGAAAAATTTCCTGGCGCGGCACAGGGAGCCAACTTTCCTTGCGGTGGACAAAGCTATTGATTCAGTGTATTTGTTCCATCTCAGGTCAGCAGTCAATGTGAGACTGAGCAGTCGCAAAGAGGTGCTCTCGCGGAGTTGAGCGTCAGACATTCTAATGGAGAGCAGGGATGTTTTTCTGTGGTGAGTAATAGAGAGCAGGTTTGTTTCTAAAGCATTAAAGTTAAATTTCTCTACCAGTCTATAAATGATTGGAGGTCCTTTTCAAGACAAAAGGTCAGGTTAGTTTTGTCAGCGGCATGAATTAATTCAATATAATCTTTCCACTTCATATTAGTGGAAAATGTTAGCCCAAGAAGGTGCAATGTGATGCTCTCCTGAAGGTTAGCATCAGACATGCTGATGGAATGTAAAAAGGTTTCTCTCACATGATTAAAAGAGAGCAGTTTTGTCTTAGATATGTTAAATTTAACATGCTCCAGTTAACAAAATAATGTAGATCAGCTTTGAGATCAGTTGCCAATTTAATCTTACCGAACTACTTAGACTTGGTATTAAGACAAGAATAAATGGTTGTGTCATCAGCATAGAACTGATGGATCACAAATATATGATTTCCCCTTGAGGTCTAGAGCATGCTTGAGTCTCAACAGGCAGCTGAGGCAGGAAAAATACAACTGTTCATTTTGAGTAGGTAATAATAACACATGCCATAATAACATGCCATGAAAATACTTTAATGTCATTGATGAGCTGGTTTTGACAAATTGTCAAATCTGCCACTTTGCCTCAGGGATTGTTTTTAATTTCCTGTTGTGCTGCCAGATGATATCTTTTTGCTGACACAGGTTGACATTGATCAAATGTAGCAGTTTTCTTTTCTTAGATTAATAAACACGGATTTACAATGAAATGTGGAAATCTCAAATTTCTTGCTACTCATTCTGACATAGCCTTCCTTCAAAATGACCTATTTTAAAAAAAAAAAAATAATCTGTCAACATTCGGCTGGTAAAGTATTCTGACATGATTGTGCCGTTCTTCTTTATGTGCTGTGTCTCCTCAGGACGTAGGCGATCATGGCTCTCTACAACTTCCTCTCCCTTGTAGCTCTTAATAAACTTTCTCTTTCAGTTACTTCTCCTAAATCATGTTCCACCATCCATTTACTGAAGTTCACCAAGTATGTTATGTGTTGTTTCCTTTGTCCCATTTGCTGTCTGTGTCAGATTTTTCAAGCCTATTTTCCTCACCCCAGGAACCTCAACTGTCTCTTTCTGATGTTAAGTATTAGTTTCCCTTTCCTTATCATAAATTTAAAAGGACTAAACCACAGTGCAAAATTTCAGGAAAACAACTGAAACATTTCTCTAGTTATTGGATCATTTAGTCAATTCCACTTTGACTAATAAAACACAACAATAAAATTCTTGGAATTGCCATATAAGTAAATTCAAAAAATGCTCTCACTTAAATTTTCAAAATTCAACCTTAGTGTTGCGACAGCACACTCCACAATTTCGTAACTGTTAGCAATAACACACTTCAGAAAAACATATTTCAACTTGCATTACATTTATTTTTGTCTCGGATATTACTTGAATTTTACCTAAAAAGAGAAATAATGCCCATGTCCGATGATGATAGGATAAGTACTAGCATATTTATGGAACATATGAAACATCTAAAAACAAGGATCACCTCATTGAATGTGTGATTGGTGGGTTAATACTTTTTAAATTTGTTAAGGAAGTGAATTTGCCTTTTATTACATTAACCTTACTAATTTATTCTTTGTATGACTACTTCATTGTAATATATATATATATATATATATATATATATATATATATATATATATATATATATATATATATGGGAAATTTGTTGTTTAAAAACAGTAATTTGATTTTGTTTCCTCTGTAGCTAAATGGTATCGCATGTTGGTCTATATGACAATTCCATGTAGGATACATGTTCGATTCCTGTCAGAGAACACATATTTTCTATGAAATTTCATGGACATTCAAGTCAGTAAATGTAGTTAAACCTGTTTATTATAAACAGAGCATTTACTTAAATATTTGTGTCTATAAAAATAACGTATAAACAGAAATATATTAAAATAAATGTTGGACTTAGTCCATTTCATAATATATATATATATATATATATATATATATATATATATATATATATATACTACACTGACCACCACACAACCAATGCAAACACAAAACAGACCAAATAAGTACACCAACAGACAACCAGCAGCACCACAACCAACAATAACAACACCGCCACCATCAACGATAACTAGAACCTCAAAACAAACGCACACACAAAACAAACCACTAACTTACGCGGACATCCTTAGGGTGCCGTACAAACATACATAAAACAAATCACAGCAGCCCTTCTACAGAACGCATAACCCCATTAGACATCCCAGACCACCTAGATTAGCCCTTAGTAGACAATCAACAACAAACACACTCAACCTTAAAAAAAACAGAATAAGCCCCCAACCAGGACACCTGGATGGGGGTATAGCATCCCTAATAGGAGATATGATGCAAGCTTTCGAGCTTTTACAAAAGAACTTCGCCATGCTTGCAAATTCAAACTTGACCCATACGGGCGAGTTATAAACTTGAGTAACAATAAATTTTCACTCAATACATTCAGGGTATTAAATAAGGGACTAAGCTTTTGCCCTAGTCCCCCAAGGTTTGATAAAGACACCTTGGCAAAGGACCTGAAATCCTTCTTCAGAAGAATACGGTTAAAAGCCCACTACGGGGAAAATGATCATACACCTTCCATACTTGAGATATTAAAAGAGAAGGACACTACCTACACCCCCAAAAACACAGACATGACTATACAGACATTTGAACTAGCTGTAGCAAATGACATAAAGAAAACAACAGCACGTAAGCTGCCACGTGACAATATTACTGAAGGGGAACGTATAGCCCTCGATACGCTGACACATAGAGATGACCTAATCATAACACAAGTTGACAAAGGGGGTGCGACAGTGATCTGGGGAATCGAAGAATACATTAAAGAGGCCAACAAACAGCTAGCCGACAAAGAAACCTATAAAAGCATACCTACAGATGCCCTTCCAGAACACCAAAAAGAATTAACTAGCTCACTAAACATGATGCTTCGCAACAATCTAATCGACAAGGAAACATACACAGCACTTACACCCACAAACATTACACCTGCTCGTTTCTATCTCCTTCCTAAAATACACAAAAGCAACAACCCAGGAAGGCCGGTTATTTCATCATTCAACTGCCACACGACAAAAATTTCCAAATACATAGATCATTACATACAACTGCTAGCTAAGGAAGTAAAATCATACATCAGAGACACAACAGATCTACTGAACAAAATTAATCACATACAAACAGTACCAGAGAAAGCTATGGACATTAGGTCACTCTATTCAAACATTAAAAACATCGAAGGGCTAACCGCCCTTCAGGAAGCACTTACTAAAAGAAGAAAACAAGACCCCCCCAACAGAAGTCATCATAAAACTCATGGAGCATGTCCTTACATTGAATACTTTCAACTTCAATGGAGCACACTACCTTCAAATAAGAGGTTGTGCCATGGGCACGATAGCAGCTCCATCATATGCTACAATATTCATGGGAAAATTTGAGGTGACCCATATCTATCCAATCATTGGTAGCGACTGCGTATTCTATGCAAGATATATCGATGATATATTTTTTGTATACACGGGTAATGATGACAAACTTACCCAATTCCTTATGACCCTAAACACAGTGCACGACTCAATTAAGTTTAACTATGAAAAATCCACAACATCAGTAACATTTTTAGACACCCGCATTTACATAGATGAAAACAGGAAACTACAAACGACACTACACACTAAAATCACCGACACCCACAACTATCTACACTTTAAGTCTTCCCACCCTAAACAACTCAAAGAGAACCTTCCCTATTCACAAGCACTTAGACTCAGAAGGATATGTTCCAAAAATGAAGAATTATAAACACATTGAAAATCTGGAGCATCAATTCACAACACGTGGCTATAAACAACACCTAATCAGGGAACAAATAAATAAAGCAATTTCCACACCTAGAGAAGACACCCTAATGGACAAGATTAAAAATAAATCTAGCCGCATCCCTCTAGTAACCACTTTCAACCCCACTCTGCCTCCACTATCCCAAATAATCAAACGTCGCTGGGAAATACTACATCTCAAACCAGACCTAAAAAAACTGTTTAAGGAACCTGGCCTTCTTGCATATCGTAGACCTAAGAACCTAAAAGAAATCATAGGTAGTAACCACATTTCAGGGGACAAGGTAATCCGTAATAAACTAAGAACAAAAACAACAGGATTTTCCCAACCATGTAACAACAAAAGAAGTTTATGTTGCAACCATATTGAAAACACGAATTCATTCACTAGCTCAGTCACTAAATCTACTTTCAAAATCTACCACGATTCTAACTGTAGAAGTCATAACATAATTTACCTCCTAGAATGCACACTATGCCAGAAACAATATGTAGGAAAATCTGAATGGCCCTTTCACTACAGAATTAACAATTACCGTAAACGAATTAAGTCGACTCCCCATGAAAAATTATTACCTGTAGAACAACATTTCCGCCTGGAAAAACACGATTTCAAAACCCATGCCAAATTCACTATAATTGAGAGAATAGAAAAGTTCAGAGCAGATAACATTAGAAAGATTTTAGAGTCGCATGAAAATAAGTGGATACAACGTCTAAAAACAAAATATCCAGCCGGGCTAAATCACAAATTTAACAATATATAGATATAACTCAACAAATAAAAAAACCTACCCACATTTCTCACCCACACAAGACAGACAGGCTTACGGAGGTGTGGAGGCCTCACACTTATACACTCACCCACACGAATATACACACTTACACACATCATATGCACTCACTCCCTAATGAGCCAAATGATAACACACACCCACAGCAATACACACGCTTACACATATCATACTCACTCACTCCCTAAGAACCAAATAACACACACACAAACACTAAACAGTCCAATAAAACTGTCAAACTGACCAGAGAATTCATAGCAGCATGTGTCTAACCAGCTCTTATCTCAAATGGCAACTTAAAAGAGACTGTTTGACCAACACAAGGAGTGTTAAAAGATTCATGTTAAAAAGATAAAAAAATAAAAAAACAAATGAAAACTACAGACAAAAGTTCATTTTCTCCATCAAGACATTCATTTCTGTAGTTTAGTGCTAGCAGCAAGCAGAAATATTTCTCTACCCGATGATGGCCATTTCGTCCGAAACTAGTCGAGGAATCTAAATGGAATAATAATAAAAAAAACGAAAGAATATTAATCTACAACGCAGTGTGTCTGAAGATTTTAATTTTTTAATTTTTTTTATTGTTCAAATATATATGGGCCAAAAGTTTGGGGCCACTCTCTAGATTTAATAATTAGGTTACATAAGGGTTAAAGAATGGCTTGTTAATCATCCTGAGAGACCTCTTTTTTTCTTACATCATCATGGCTGATGCTAACCTTCAGAAGCGTGACACATTGCACCATCTTGTGCAAACATTTTTTGTTAGCATGAAGTGGGAAGATTATATTGACTCCATGGCTGGGTCTTCTGTTGGTTTACAGTTTGTCTCTCCTGAATTCAGTCTACCATTCCTCCTTTGAATATTGCTGCCATATATGTTCTGGTGCTCTTGCTATACATTTAGAGATTCTTGATAAAATTCAAAGAGAAATCTGCAATGTTATTGATCCTGACCTGGCATCTCCGCATCAGTCACTTTCCCTCTCCCGTAACATAGCTTTCCTGAGCCTTTTTTATAAATACTTACATGGTGATTGTTCTGATGAACTTTCCTCTATGATACCTAGACTAGGAATTTAAGTGCAGTACTCATACTTAACAGGTAGCTGGAGTTTCTGGGACACCTAATGAGAAAGGAGAGTTTGAAAAATCTGATATTCACAGGGCAGATAGAGGAAAAAGGGACAAGAGAAAGCAATGTGTGACATACTTAATGGGCTTAAGCAAATGGATGGCAGAACAGGGTCTGGGATAAATAACAGAAAGTCAAAGTTTATTGAGAGCTACAAGGGACAAGAGGGAATGGAGAGCCATGATCGCCAACTTCCTGATGGTATACGGCTCATAAAGAAGACTAAATTTGCATAGTCTTATCATTTTACAATTGAAATGGATAAATGTAACTGTAAATTCTGTTAAGTGTGTGTGTGTGTGTGTGTGTGTATATATATATATATATATAATGTGTGTGTATGTGTATCTCCCATGGTAAAAATAATATTTATGTTGGACACACTACAACATCGTTGTCTTGACAGCTAAGTTTTCATTTGAATAATATGTCTAACATTTCTAAACATTTACAACAACATACCTGTCCATATTCACAATTCAGAAAATACCTCTACACTTTTTCACAAAAAGAATAAACATAAATTAAAAATTCTTGAAACTATCTATATTAAAAAATTGAAACCAAACCTTAATAAAATTAATTATGAATACTCTACACATATTTAAAAATTTGTATAATAGATAGTTTGAAATGACAAGGTTTACACTAAGTTAAAAAAGAAGCTCTCCAAACCATACTTAGTTACCTCCCTTTAAACAGTTTCAGTGGCCATGCACTGATGCATCATTCCTCAATCCATTTGTAAGAAATTTAACTTTCAGATAACACAACAATTTATCTTTGATAATAATGAATACTATAATATTTGTTTTATAATAAACAATACACTGATGATGATATGTTGAAAATACTTGGTAATAAAATATGTATAAACATGGCGATTTTCTCTTGTCCTTCAATAATGATATTAAAAAATTTATCCATGAGTATGAAAGGATCTTATTGAAAATAAGTAGACAGAACTAAGCTATATAAGGAAACATGACTTAACATTTTATATATATTTCCTTTTCCTAGACTGGTTGCTATTCAAGGTTATACCTCATCTCAGAAATATAGACAGATACCAAAAACAGACACTGTCTCTCTCTCTCTCTCTCTCTCTCTCTCTCTCTCTCTCTCTCTCTCTCTATCTATCTATCTATCTACAACTACATCGATCCACTTTATATATGCTTGTGCGTGTGTGTAAAATTCCAGTATATCTGCAAAAGGATAATATGAATATCGCAATATCATCTTTCCTGAAAGAATTACTACTAGCCCAAGCCAAGATACATAACCACAAAAATAAAAAAAACTTAAAAGAAAATAGTTAAATATATAACCTCATGTTATTCAAAACATATAAGATATCAATCCCAATCCAAAATAATTTAAATACACATTTACATATATATATATATAAAACAAATCTCCAGCTCACTTTCATTTCATCTCATTTCAATGAACTTGCCTGAATTTTCTGCTAACTTGATGAATATTCATGAGCACTTCTATATTAAAAAATTTTGAAAAATCAATTATATTTCTGCTCTTGTATATAGTGATTTTCCAAGTGTAGCTTAGATGTGGCACAAGGCCAAAAGTATGGGGCACCCAGTGAGAATTGAATTAATTACACAGCCATAATTTTTCTAGCAGACAAGCTTGCTAACTATTACACTGTCTCGGGGTACCCCTGCTCTTGTATATAAATACTTGTCACAAAATAAAATCCCCACATTGTCCTGGATAAAGTCCATCAGAGGATGAAATGCATTGGCTAAGATAAGTTTCCTTTATTCATATATAATATATATATATATATATATATATATATATATATATATATATATATATTGGATCGGATTTCCTACATTTTTCAACCGATTTCAACAAAACTTCACAGGACTACATAAAATTACCTTGCAGTGGTTCTGACAGCGCCAAAAATTGGAAAAACACAATTGTTTTTGCACAAAATCAATTTGAAAACTCAATTAACAGGCATTAATGAAAGGGGGACAACTCATATCAAGTTATACTTATTAATATCAAGTTATCAAGTTATACTTATTATAAAACCCAGGTTGGTTGTGTGTGTGTGTGTTCGTTTATATATGGGATTGGATTTCCTACATTTTTCAACTGATTTCAACAAATCTTCACTTTCTTTTGGCAGGTAGTGTTTCTTATTGTCTTGCACACTTTTTTTTTATGTGTAGATTTAGAATGCTTTAAAAATTCCATTTACGAGACAATTGTTTATAATAAAATTCTATTCAATTGGTAGACTCATAACAATTGAAAACAATGTTTTTTGTTTGAGTTTGGGTTTGACCAATTCGTAAAAAAACAAAAAAATTGAACTAATTAAGACATGCGTGTCTGTCAACCTTTAAACAATAATCTTTTGTCAATTTTATTTTTCAGTCTTTATGATGGTCGATACTTGATCTATCTCTTACTGTTACATACCCGGCCAACGCCGGGCTCTACTGCTAGTATATATATATATATATATATATATATATATATATATATATATATATTGAAGTCAATCTTGTGATACAGAAACCATATTTTTCGCAAGTGTTCTGAACGAGGAGAGAAGATGTGCGATGACACACAAAAATATCCATGCAAATTTTCTTTACTGTATTAATTTACTTCTGCTTTGTTAGTATGTTAGGTGGTGGTTTTGTAAGCATAGCTTAGATGTGGCACAAGGTCAGAAGTATGGGGCACCTATTGATTTAACCCTTACACTGCATCAAAGTGCCTAAGTTAGCATATGTGTTACATGCTGTAATAGCTTGGCTGTCCTCTGCCCACAAATTACTGGTATCGTAGCAGTAGACACAGTAAGTCCCTAACCATTTTGTTTACTTCAGGATACCCTCATTATGTGCTGTGGCCATTAATCTACATTGAAACTGTATATCTGTGTGTCTAGAAATAACAGTATAAAACCAAGTCCTGTGGTGAGTACCTACTTATTTCATGGGGGCCAACAGTAGAAATTACAGTACAAATATTCATACAGTCGGCAATGATACCAGCCAATAGTGACTCCAACTTAAACATTGTAACTAGCTCAGATAACTGAAGTTGTCATGAAGATAAACATCCAGATACCAGGAACAAAACAAAAACCAGCAAAAGTATTAAGAAAGTAGATAATGGAGCTGAGGGAAAATATATTCTAAAGAAAGTCAATGTAGGAGTGAATATGTTTGTTTATCGCCCTTTTCACCCTCCTCCTTGGTCTTTGGAACAGAAGTAGAGATTTATCCCTTGTTTCTTGTTTAAGATTAGGTTTTCTAGTTCTTTCTAAAGTCTTTTTCACTCTCAATAGCCCCTTGCATCTTAGTGGTATTATTACCTTGCTTGGGGTGAATTGATTAAAAAAAATATATATATTAGGTAATAACAGACTCTCATGCATTTAATAATTAATTGCTTTAGACAGATGGAAAACATAGTCAATTTTGATTTTTTTTTTTTTTTTTTTTTTTTTTTTTTCATTTGTACCCTCTTACTTCTTTAAATAATGACATCATACTTATGATTATTATTGTAATATTTTGTTAAAGTTGTTAAACTCAAATATTTAATGATAGCACAATTTCCATGAGTATTTTATAGCTGTAGAACTTGCAACAAGCTTATTCAGTCATTAAAATAAGAATTATAAGTCATCAAAAAATTCGAGCATGTAGAAATTGTTAAGGGTTCTAATAGTTATTATTAATTAATTAATTAAAAATAGTAATCTGTTAATCATTCCTCCTCAATTAACGACATACAGTTTTTGATAGGATTTGTCCAAAATGAGATAGTTCTGGTTTCTTTTTTTCTTCATAATCAAATGGCTAATATTACAATTATGATTTTTATTGTTTCAGAATAAGTAAAATTCAATATTTATTTCATTATTTTTATTTACTTTCAATTTCTATAACATCAACATGTCATCAGATTTCAAAACGTTTAGATACAATGAATGTGAAAATTCTTTTTTTTTTTTTTTTTTTTTTTTTATCATTTCATCCCAAGGAAGGCAGTAAAGCTACTAAGCCATAAGGAGTTACTCAGTGTGAAAGAATATGAGAAAAAAAAACATTATTCAGGAGAGAGACCCATAAAAGAACAGAAATTATTATCATTATTGACTATTCCATCATCATTATCATCATCATCATCAAAAGTCTTTCCTTTTTCCCATTATCACCATCATAATCCCCTTTATTTCATCATCATCAAGTCTTTCCTTGTTCCCATTATCATCATCATCAAAAGTCTTTCCTTGTTCCCATCATCATCATCATCATCATCAAAACTCTTTCCTTGTTCCCATTATCATTATCTACCATTATTATCTGTGTTTTTCCATTCCAAATTTCCCTTGTCTTCCATGTTGCCTTATAAGTGCTTTACTATTATTTTACAGATAGGCACCATTTTCTTTTCTTTCTTTGGTAATGTTCCATCTCTTCAGTTCGTGTCATTTTTCACTCTGCTTTTGTCTCATTATTAACTGAATATAAATCAGCACTCGAAGAAGATGCATAAAATTTAAATATCAAACGAAACTGCTAAACACCAAAGAAAACAAGTCATTACCTTTCCTTTTGATTATTTAGTCCATACTTTTCTTTTATAATTTTTCAGAACTTTTCCTTGTCTTCTTCCTTTTGGCTCAGCACATTTTTTAAATAATTTATTCTTTTTTTCTTTTTATTAATTTCTTTTTCTTTCTTGCTCTCCTGCTCTCTTATCCATTGTTTTCTTTCTTTGTTTTCTCTTGTTATTTTGCAATTTTCTTACTTTCTCCTTTTCTACCTAGCTTTCTTTCTTTTGTTTTTCTTCCTCCATTATTTCCTGTCATCCCTATTGACTTTTTATCATTCAGATTTATCCCCCTTTTTTTCCTTCTTTTTTTTTCTTCTACTCATTCTTCTCTATTTCTTCTTTGACTCTTTTTTATTCATTTCCTCTTTATAATTTATTATTTTTTCTTAGTTTTAGCTTTCCTTTTTTCTTCCCTTACTTTTTTAGACTTCTCACTTTCATTCTTATTCTGATTTTTTATTATTACTATCATTATTTATTACTTGATTATTATTACATTTTTTATTATTACTCCTATTATTATTATTACTTTTTTTTTTATTATTACTACATTTATTATTCAGTCAGTTATGTGCTATGCACGATACACACTTAGGCAATCATGTATCTTTTTGGTATGTGACTGACAAGGCAGATTTTTTCCAGCAGTAAGTTGCCATTTCTTTCTGTGGTTGACCAGTTGCAATCCACGGCTATAGAACCTGGTCTGTCCTGCTATTTATCCATAGCTGCGGGGAGAAGAAGAGGATTCATACCTTTTCCAAGGGTATTAGCACGTAAAGAGATTTGACTGGAATTCAAACACTTATTACTTTTTTTATTACTACAACACTTTATTATTAATTCTATTATTACTACACTTTATTATTATTTCCTTATCATTATTTTTATTAATAGTTTATTATTATTATTATTTTGACATCTGCGTTTTTCTAATTGTATATTATCCTTATCAAAATCGTCATCATCATCATTACCATCATTATTATTATTATCTTGATTTTCATCTTTTCTTTATTGTATCTGACATCTTTATTATTATTATTATTATTATCATTATTATCTTTTCTTTATATATTTCCTGACTGCTTTATTATTATTCTAGTTCCGACATTCAGTTTTGTTTGCCATCCTCTTTCTCTTCTCCAAGCCTGTCATTCCTTTCCATTGATTGGCACGACTTAGTGATGTCAGTTTTCTGCAGATGGCAAAAGAAATGAAATAAACTAAAAATAGACCATTACATCCTAAACCTTTTAAGTGTCATTAAATTGAGCATGAATGTGGAAATGGTTTGATTGCAGTCTACCTACCTCATATATATATATATATATATATATATATATATATATATAAATCATTTTCAGAGCTCTTATTATTTTGATATTTTTCTTAATTTTCATTGGAAATTCTTTACTTTTTTCTTCATACCAAATCATTGTTGCATAACTCAATTACTCATATGTATGACAAACAATAATGCGTTATCTGCAAGTGCATTTATGCATTTGATATATTCAGTTGTGTGGGTGCATATAGATAGATGGATGGAGGGGTACAAATGTGTATATATATGTACTCTCTCTATATATATATGTGTGTGTGTGTGTCTGTATAGAAATATATAGAGGAAGGGACAGAATAATTCTCAGCATAAATGCAGTTCCCAAAATCTTGCCATATGACCAAACATCAGATGTTTTAGAAACCTGCTTACTAAATTCAAGAACTTTTCAACCAACATCCCATTACATGTGCATGCATGTTCATATATATATATATATATATATATATATAAATAAACACATTTACACATACACATATGCATGCATACCAGTCAATGTGCAACTACATGCACCAAAACGAAGTTGCATTTTTGTCAAGAGTAAATTGTTTTTGTCTATATGAAAAAATTATATATATATACACGCACACACACACAGTTATGTGCTATGCCTGATACACACTTAGGCAATCAGGTATCTTTCAATACATGACTGACTAGGCAGATTTTTCCTGCAGTAGGTTGCCACATCTTTCTGCAGTAGACCAGTTCCCATCGAAAGCTATAAAACCCAGTCTCTCCTGCTATTTACTCATAGCTGGGTGGAGAAGAAGAGGATTCATACCTTTCCCAAGGCTATTAGCATGTAAGTGAATGTAACTGATTTGACTTGAATTCGAATTCAGCTCTATGATTCTTCAATCCGAGCTGCTATCCATTATTCCACCATGTTTCCATGCACACACACACACACACACACTACAATTCCAAAGTTTGAGGTGATCTCTTTTTTTTTTTTTTTTAAATTGGCCCAAAAAGTAGTTGTTTTGTAATTTAATTGAGAGAAAATTAAAAAAAAAAAAGAAAAAAAAAGTGAGATGATTTTTTTTTTATTAGAAATTTTATTATGACAAAAAGTAAAAAAACAAGTATTAAATTTTACTCTTGTCAAAATATCCTCCTTTAGCCTTGATTACTGCAGCACAAACCTTCGGCATTTGTTACAAAAGTTTTTCAAAGTATAAGTCTGATAAGTGATTCTATTCTTTTTTTAGTGACTCTAAGAGCTCTTTTTATTTTTTATTTTTTTTTCACTCTTCTATAAAGTTCATTCCATGCTAATTCTAGGAGTGGCTTCAAACTTTTGAACTGTAGTGTGTGTGTGTGTGTGTGTGTGCATACTTTATATATATATATATATATAATGAGAGAGAGAGAATTAATACAAATATAAAGTTTGTCACTTAGCTGATTGGTGTTAACTTCAGTATCCTGGCTCCAGATTTTTGTAGATGGCCCATCCAGCAGTCACTCTATTCACTCCTCAGCAGTTATGCGTGTATGTCTCCCTGTGTGTATGTATGTATAAATACACACACAATTTACAGAGTCTATGTAAAAAGTATCTGATTCATTGCAAAAGATTTATTTCAGTGTACCCTTTTTTGATTGTCATTTCCTTTGAAGATGTGGGACAAATGTTGGCAACCTCCGACCCCTGGGCCACATCTGGCCTGCGAAGGATTTTTTCCTGGCTTGCCAAATTAACCATAGTGAGGAATTTGCATTATTTTTTTTTTTTTTTTTTTTTTTTTTTTTAGTGTTAGTTGTTATCCTGTTATTACTGCATTAAAATGAGGAACCTTATTTAAATAATATAATATTAACTTATTTTTTCTTTCAACCTTCAAACCAAGACAATGTTCTGGATGTAGCTGTCTGAGGTTGAGGCAATTTATTTTAGTACATTTGATATCATGGCCCTTCTCTGAGACACTGCATAGCTGTCTGGATCGGTCTCTCCAAAATATTGCCGACCTTTGATGTAGGTGATTATTACTCTCCACAGATTCATTCCCAGTGAATTTCCATGAATCCTTTGAAAAGGTAGTGGAGTTGTTTCCCTATTCTCCAAGGTTTGGAATTCAGAGTTTTCTTTTTCTTAGACTGGTTGCCACTTAAGGCTAGAGATCCCAGTCTACACTGCTATTTAATCCATAGCTAGGTGGCAGCAGAGAAGATGCCTTTTCCCAAAAGCATTTTAGCAAAAATGAATGAATGTCAGAATTGGAATTTCTCTTTCCGATTCCACTTCCTGTATGGATTATCTGGTAGATTACAATAATTGTATTAATGTTGCTTTAATCCTTTTAACCATGGAAGTTTCACTGCTTAAGCAGAACACGAATCTGTAGTCAATCTTTTAATACCTGCTCATCTTTTGTTTCTCTACACCATATTTGTTCTCTTAGGAATTATTTTTTTTATTTTTATTTTTTTATTTTTTATTTTTTTTTTTAATCGGTATCACACCATGCAAGGCAATAAAAACCACTAAAAGACGAGTGGTTACAGGGTGTGGAAGAGTTAGGAACAGAAACATTAATAATGAGTGGAAAGTGAAAAGAAGAATCTGGATGATAGTAAATAGCGATTGACATTGTATTTAAATTTTTGCAGATTAAAGTTGGCTGGAAAGCATGGAGCTGGAAGGGAGTTCGACAAGCGAGAAGTGTAGAAAAGAAACTGTTAGCATAGAATTTCTGGTTATATCTAGCCAGCTCAAATATCAGTTGATGATATCTTGATTCCAGTCTCGTACTACATTTAAATTCATGGAGTCAAGGTACCGTAGTGAGGAACTCATCTAAACAATTACCATGAAAGTATTTATAGAAAAGGTACAGAGAAGCAACCTTATGGAAGTAGGATAGTGACTGAAACCAAAATACCAGATCAGAACCAATAATATTGCTGATTCTCTTTTGGATCTTATCAAGGAACTCAATGTGAATAGCAGAGGGGCTAGACTATATGTGACAGCAATATTCTAAGCATGGATGAATTGTAGACTTATAGATATGCAAGATAGATTCCGGAGAAAAAAAACTTTGCTTTCAAGCTCATGTTGTTTTGTGTTCGAAGACTTCAATGACCGTGTATGTGTCATGATGAAATGAAAATGATAATATGGTGGACAGTTATTGATAATAGAAGGAATACTTCATCTAAAAATATTTTGTTAAAAATCCCACGTCTGTGTTTTTTGTGTTTTGTTTTAATCATTTCATTGTAAACAAGGTGTTAAAGCCACTAAGACAAGAGTTTACAGAGTGTTAGAGAATGTGAGAAAACAAAACCTTTTTTATGAAGAGTGAACAAGAATTAAAGACAGTAGATAGCACTTGATATGTCATTTAAGTATTTGAAGATAAAATTTGACTGGGAAGCAAGAATCCAGAAGTGAGTTTCACAAGCAAGAAGTGTGATAGAAGAAACTGTTAGCATAGGACTTACGGTTACACCTAGCCATTTCAATTGTAAAAATAATCAGACCTTGCTGCCAACAGGTACCATAGTGAAAAGTTCATCAGAACAATTACCATGAGGGTATTTATAAAAAATAGCAGAGGGAAACAATATTATGACAGTTGGAAAGTAACAGAAGGCAAAGTGCCAGGTCAGGACTAATAACATTGCAGATTCTTCCTTGGTTTTTATCAATAATCTCTAAATATATAGCAGGAGTACCAGACCATATGTGGCATCATTATTCAACATAAGGATGAATGGTAGACTTATAAATATGTAAGATTGATTCTGACAAGAAAAATTATCTACCAGGATTTAGGGAACCAACTATCGTTGCAGCAGACTGAGCAATTGGTTTGATATAATCTTTTCGCTTCATGTTAGTGATTGACTTTTGTTTTAATTTTAGTAATTTTAGTCAAAATAACTTGTGTTACAATTTACTTTCACTACTTAAAAAGTGAGGGAGGGGAATAGTTACTGCAGAATTATAGTTCTTAAATAATTTTTATTTTTTTATAACAATGCTATTAATTTTTATGAACTGTATAAAAAAAATTACCTTGCCAGATTCAAGGTAGAAGATTAATTCTGCCTCTCATTTTAAAATTTAAAAAATACACTGTCATTTTTCTCATATTGGCCAACTTTTTTTAGATTTTTTAATTTTTGATTCAATCAAAATCTTTTCTAAGACATTTTAAGCTATAAAAATCATACTTGAAAATAAAATGACATAATTAAATTAAGTGATTTACTGCAGAGTGATGATTAACAAGCTTATCTTGCAAACCAGTGTTAGTTTGATTCTCACTGGTCAAAACATTATTTTGGAAATGTACAGCACTTATCCTAAAATGGTAAATATTTCAACAGTTAACCGAAGATTGCTTTTACGTGTAAATTATAAAACTAATTATAAAATTATTTGCATTATTTACATTGTTCAGACTGTTGTCCTTATCTTTATTGCCGTAGTGAATATGGTAATAAAGATGAGGACAACAGTCTGAACAATACAATGCTTCGTCTTAGAAATATAGAGGAATAATTATTAAAAAATTAAAAAAACTATTACTAGCAATATGTTTTTGAAAAAAAATATTACCAGCAATACATGTTTTAAGATAATATTACCAGCTATACAACTTGGAGGAAAAAAAATATTACCAGAAATAGATTTTTGACAAAACAAAAATATTATGAAAAAAAAAGTTGTCAGCATTAAATGACCCATTGAGGTTGATATGCTGTAAAAAAAAACAAAAAAAAAAACAAACCAACAGAAACCTTATCTGCTGATTGACTTTTCATTGTCATTCTATCAGTTAAGGTTAAGAATATGCTGAGTACATCACCATATTGAGGGTAACCCCACACAAAAAAGGGGGAAAAAACAAGTTACTGCAGAATGATAGTTTTTAAATACTTTTAATTTTTTATAATAATGTTATTAATTTTTTTGAAGTGTATGAGAAAATTACCTTACCAGATTCAAAGGGACCACCTGCTTACTCTACTTATGTCTGCTCTTGTGGAAAACAAACTCGGGTCTGCTTTTCTATTTATCAAATTGACACAATTTGTCATTAAATAACCTGAAAAAGGTTGTGATGATGTAAAACAAAATGAGTCAAAGCAAACCACGTTTTTGTTGTCAGCACAAGAAAGTAACACTTCATGAATTTGACAAAATAATGGTCTGAAAGTTCAAGAATTGTGATGCTGGCAATTTGGAGATGCAAAAAAGAAACCTTAAACTGTTTCCTTTCAGTGAAAAGGTTAAAGTTTTTATCCTAAGTATAGAAAGGAAAAAATGGCAATCTTTAACCTTCATCCTCACAAAAAAAAAATGGTGTGTGTCAAAAAACGGTTCTTCCTTTGACACGACTATTATTCAATAAATTATATAAAATAAAACCAACCATAGGAAAATGGCAGAGCTACAGACTGTCTGGAAAAGAGGAGGTGATACTGACCAGGCTCCACCATATAGGAAAACACATCTATCACATACTCATATCTAATAAAGGGGGGAAGAAGCCCCAATATGAATGATATGCCAGGAAAAGTATACAGTAAGCTATATACTGACAACCTGTAAGAACCTGAAACTAGTCTGAATCAAATATTTTTTTTTATGTGCCATGTCCTTTCAGGACGTAGGTGATCATGGCTCTTCACCACCCTCCATCCCTTGCAGCTCTCAGCAAGCTCCTTCCCTCTGCTTCCTCCCCCAGACCACGTTCTGTCATCCACCTGCTCAAGCTCGCCAGCTATCTCACATGCTGCTTTCCCTTGTCTCTCTTTCCCTCTATTTAACCTGTGAGTATCAGATTCACCAGGCCCTCCTTCCTCATTGTGTGTCCCAGAAATTTCAGCTGCCTCTTTTTGGTGTTAAATATAAGACTTCTCCTTGTTTCTAACCTCATTGTTGCTCACATGCTCGGTCTATGATATCCTTAGAATCCTTCTGTAGATCTACATCTCTGTCACCTTGAGTCTCTTCATCTTTGAGGAAATTGTCAAACATTTGCTGCTGTAAAGAACAGATGTCTTGTAACAGTTCAGTATTCTTTTCTTTGTTACCAAAAACCAGATAACATTTTTAAATTCTTAAAAGAAACACACCTATTTATCAGAAACTGAAAAAAAATTCTTTTAACATAAGTACAGTTTATAAATACAAAAACTAAATATAACTTTTGACATGGCAATAATGTTAAAAAAAAACTTAACTTAATTTCAATATGAAATTATAATGCACGTAATAAAACCCCCCAACCCTACTTGCTTTGGCATTAGATGACTCACTAGGTGTTGATATGTCATTAAACAAATAAACCAATCACCATTATTTTAGCTACCTTCACACCTTGGCATTATTTTAAAGTGATGATTAGAATTTTAATCAAATTTAAACATGAAAGTGAATTTATACATTTTTGTTGTTCTTGGGAATTGACAACAAAAATAATAAACAATGTTTAGGGTTTATTAAAATTCTACTCCTTGCTTTTTAAAACAATAAACATTGCTGAGGGGTGAAGGTAGTTAAAATAATAGCAGTGTCAAGGGAAAAACCTTCTTTTTGACACACCATTTTTTTTATTCTGAAGTTGCCAAGAACTACAGACAGAATGAATGAAACTTTTTTTTGTGCTTATTCTGCTAACCATTTACACCAACTCATTAATTTCTTTCCACCTTCAAACAAATGGGATATCCTCAAATTCTTTATCATCTGAAAATTCAACCTAGATATCAAGTGAAACTTGTACATATGATCCATTGCTAAAGATGCTGAAAAAAATGATCCATTCCACTCCAGGAAGTTCCAGATTCCTCCTGCTATCCTCTGCCTTTACAAGAATCAGATCAGACTGAGAATGGAGTACTGCTGCTGCTATACATGGGCAGGAGTTACCCAGTCATCACTTTCAGTCTTAATGGAGTCCAAAAGTGTCTCCACATCCTTCTGGGTGATGAATCGTTTTCGAACCTGCAGTCCCTATCTCAAAGACGAACACGTCACAAGTCTCTCGCTGCTCTATCACTATTTTCATGGAAAGTGCTCAGATGAACTACATTCCTTAGTTTTACCAGTTCTAACCTTCATGGCTAAACCCACCATGCCATGCACATTCATTTTAGCAAACCACCCGCAGTATTCCATTGGTGAGAGGTAAGTTCTATTTGAGCAGCTTCTTCTCACAAACAGCTACTTTTTGGAACAGACTCCCACGAGGATGCTTCCCCAAACAATGGAAATCTTAACCTATTCAAGTCTAGGTTCACCCGTTATCTACCTCACATATCCCCATAAACTGTGCCTCTTTGTAACACTCTACCTTGACTTTGTGACGTCCCTTGGAATGCAGTTTTTAATCATCCTGTTCATAAATGCACATTTGAGGTCTTCTCCTGGGTGTAAGCTGGCATCGATGCTTTCATTCCACCAAAGAAATACCAACTTAAACTGTATTCATCTCCTTGATTTTCATCTGCATGCTCAGCTGCTACAGCCCACAGGAATCACTTCTTCCAGCTGTACCAGACTACACGTCTGGTTGCAACAGATGTCTCTTTGTCTCTGGTCGTAATGAGTGCAAGTGTGTTCACAAAGAAGCAAAATTACTGTTTGCTGATAGAATGAAACAACATATAGCATCCTGCAAGTTCAGTTCTAGAAATTATTGTTGTCTGTGCTGAACAGCATCAAGCCCTCTATTCAATCAGTTCCAAGTCCTGACATCTACAGCAGATAAGGTTGAATGCTTTGCTTGGAAAATCTCTTGACACTTGACTAGAGTACCCACACCTGATTTCTCACCTAGAACTGAGGCTCTAGTGAGTGATATGCACATAACCCCTCTCACTGGTCTCAAGCATTATTTCTAAATTACACTCCCATAGGGAAAGTGAAGGTGATGGGATCCCAGCTGTCGTCCTAAAAAAATGTTCTTCCGAGCTGACTTCAGTTCTCTCTAAACTCTACAACTATTGCCTTGCCGCTTCTTGCTTTCCTGTTTGTTAGAAGTCCTCCTCTGTAGTTCCTTTTTTTTTAAAAAATCTAGAGAACCTTTTGACCAATTTTTGGTATTCGAGGCTTTAATCATTGCTGAAGTGATTAAGCATCTTACCTCTGATGAGCTACTCTCTGACAAACAATATGGCTTCCGTTTTGCCAGGTTTACTGCTGATGGGCTAATGGCTATCACTGGATATGTATGTGAAGCTCGAGCAGTGGCTCTAGATATCTTGAAGGCATTTGACAGGGTTTGCCACACTGGTATTCTATGTAAGCCCCAGGGCAACAGTATTACTGGATGACTGTTTCAGTTAATCCAATCGTTCCTATCAAATACTGAAATGAAGGTCATTTTGAACGGACTTCCAAATCCTTTCATACGAACACAGGTATCCCTCAATGCTCTATCCTGTTTCTGATCTTCACCAATGATCTTCCTGATGTCATCAGTTCCCATGTAAGCATTTATACATCTACCATTTGTTCATGCATCAAATACTGTTGCCATGTCTGGTCTGGTGCTCCTGTTACTCATCTCAAGGTTCTTGACAAAATCCAAAGAAGGATCTGCAATGGAATCGACTCTGACTTGGCATCTGAACATTGGTCACTTTCTCACCGATGTGAAGTGGCTTCTTTCTGTCTTTTCTACAAATATTTTCATGGCTACTGCTCTTGAGAAGCTTTTTTCCCTGGTGCCCAGACTATGTGAGTTTAAGTGTGCTACTAGATTGGCATCTAGGTCCCACCATTTTACTGTCGAATTAGTTAAATGTAACTGCCACTTCTACTCCAACAGTTTCTTTTCTCGCACTTCCTTTACTTGATTCCCTGGTAATGACAATCTTTAAAAATTTAAATGCAATATCAATCGTCATTTTCTATCTTACTGAACTTCATTCAGTGTTCATCCTTTCCTGAATCCCCCTATATCCAATTTTTTCTCTCACTTTCACTCTTTGTAGCTCCTTGCATACTACTGGCATTCCCGGCTTGCTTGGGGTAAAATGATTAAAAAAAAAAGAGAAAAAAAAGTTGCTCTTGAGTCTTGTATAGGGGGAACATCATTGTGAGAAAAAAAACCCAAAAATTATTTAGTTGTAACAAATTTAATATAGTGTAACCTGAATATAAGAGACCCTGATATAAGAGAAACCCGGATATAAGAGATATTTTATCTGGTCCCAAATTAGAGCCTGTGTTAATGTATATAAATTAGACCAAAACCGGGATATAAGAGAAACCCGGATATAAGAGACTTCTTCTCCGGTCCCGACAACTCTCTTATATCTGGGTTACACTGTATTGTTTTTAATTTCTAAAGAGCTCTTGCAGGTTTTTTTTGGGGTTTTTTTTTTTTTTTTTTTTTTTTTGTAAGCTTATTTTAATGCTTATTTACATTATTGATAGTCAGACTAATATCCTCATCTTTATTTTTACTATCAAGCCATTTCAGCTACTGTTCTTTCTGGTCTTCTTCATATACTTGTTGACCTGAGTAACCTTTTAGGAATTTTGGACTGATTAAATAATGGTTTTAGTTCAGTGTTAAAAGATCACTTGAAGCAAAAAGCATTGATTGAACAATTAGCAATACAGTCAGTGGGCGTTTATGAAATCTTTTTCTTTTAAACAGTTTTTCAGGAAATTATATTTTATCACATCTACTGTTTTATCTCTTTTTAATACTCATGGAAGTTTCCTTCCTAACTTTTTCTTTAAAGATATCGTTTGGATATTTTGTATTCCTGGATAAAACAGATTTTCACTTTATATTCACCAAGCGTGATGTGATTTCATGAAACGAGTGCTGAACTTCCTTCACAAAAAAAATCTATTTTTGAAATCCTGACATTTTAATGGAGATATTGTTGTGGGAATGCTTGTTGTTTTTATAAAGTAAATACGTGTTTCCTGGTATATTTCCATCCTGGGTATGACGATAAACTACATCCGTATCCTGGGTAAGACGATAAACTACGTCCAGCAGCAAGGCCTCTGATCAGGAGGTTTTGAAGAGCGTGGAACCACCTCTTAATTGCTGGTGTTCCCAGCTCCACTCTGATCCAGGGTGGTAGCACCTGTTAGGGTCCAAGCTATGGGCAAATAGTTGACACCCAAACTTGTGTAAAAATAGGTTTTAATAACAGAAATACTTTGTAATAAAAAAATATTACCAGCAATAATTTTTGAAGGAAAAATTATTATCAGCAATACTTTAAAAGAAAAAATACCAGCAATACAAACAGCTATACATTCTTTGAAAAAAATATGACCAGCTATAGATTTCTTCAAGGAAAAATATTCCCAGTTTTGAAGAAAAACATATTACTAGCAATAAAAAATTTTGTCGGCATTATATAACCTATTGAGGTTGATATGCCGTAAAACAAAATAAACCAAACCAATATATACTGAGATAGATAGATAAAAATATTATCAGCAATAAAGATTTTGTCGGCATTAAATAACCTATTGAGGTTGATATGATGTAAAACAAACCAAACTAATATATACTGAGATAGACAGATAAATAGATAGATAGATAGATAAAAATATTACCAGTAAGAAAAATTTTGTCAGTACAGTGTAACCCGGATATAAGAGAAACCCGGATATAAGAGAGATTTTCTTTGGTCCCAAATTAGAGCCTGTGTTAATGTATATAAATTAGACCCGGATATAAGATACTTCTTCTCCAGTCCCGACAACTCTCTTATATCTGGGTTACACTGTATTAAATAACCCATTGTGGTTGATATTCTGTAAAACAAACCAAACCAAACCAAACCTGGTATATTTTTCCCTTAACAATTATTACAGACTCAGATGAGAGTTTGAGTAATAAATGAATTACACAAAACAATATATAGAGCAAACGACAATGTATGTATTAACAAAAGTATACAATGATAATAAAAGAAGAAACCATTTAAAAACTAATTACATACAAACCATTTAAACTGTAGAATGCTTTTGTGTGTATGAATTTAGTGTAGAAGTCCGAGAGAAAAGTCATGCATTGAAAGTGAAATGAACCTGTAACAGCAGGGGGCACCTTTTTTTTGCTACATTTGATTACATCTTATAACTGGAGTTGGAAGAAAGGAAAAGAGAATGGGTGAGAATATCATTACCTATCTTTACGTTTACCCTAGCAACAGTTTCTTAGTAAAGTTAATGGGGTAAACCACAATGTATTGATTAGTTTTAAGGGCAATGCAAAAGTCTGCCTTGTTGGCAGGATGCAGTATACAATGACTGCATCTATTGAAGAGGGGTAGAACACCCCAAACAGGACCACCTACTAGTTGTATACTAGATTCAAGTTATCAGCTAATCAATGTTTACCTGTAGACTGCAGTCTGAACACGACCAGCGTTTACCTGTAGACTGCAGTCTGAACACGACCAGCGTTTACCTGTAGACTGCAGCTAATTTATTGCTTATTAAATACTTTTGAACTGTTCAGTCATTTAATGCGCATCTGCACAAAATGCTGTTTGCTACTTCTACTGATTTTGTCCAAATTTACTACAGTAAACTAATACTCACATTCAATTTTTTTTGCAGCCATATTGATTTCATTCATTACTATCATAGGTCTACTATTCTTGAGGTTATCACGTAGTAAATGCATAACCATTACATGTATATGAAAAGTATTGTAGATTTTTATCATTAGAATGGTTAATTTTTAAGTTGCTTAAAAAATGAAAGCATCGTAAAGAACATTTTTATGGTTACCTGATAAAATCAAGCAGCTATTTCTATTAATAGACAAGATCATTCTTGTTTTCTCTTCCAAAATCAGTGTACTGATGTTGATGAGGTCTATACTGATGACAAAGGTAATCATTTGAGATAAACATGGACTTAAGGTAAACCTTCCAAAACAGAAATTATGATCTGTAATTAGAATGGAATCTGTGACGGCACCTACCCAGAGTCCATCATAAAAATTTTGGATATGGAATTAGTAAATACTAAATACTTAAAATAATCTCGGTGAATGGATCAGTTATAAAAAATTTACAATAGGAGATAAGGAAATTGAACATAGAATAGGCTGTTAAAAAAAAAGGGTAGTTTTATACAAAGCTGTAATTTGCTACAAAACCAAAGCATTAATATAAAAGCTTGTGTCATGTTCTTAAATAACCTTGTCGGATCAAGACTTTCACATGGATGTCAGACATGATGCCAAACTCATTCAGAAATATCTAAAATGTTGGCTGTATACAACCACTTGTTTTTTAAATCAATAAGGGTCTCTATGAGAAAATGAAGGTCTTAGTGAGGAGCATCATTTTTTGAACCTTGTGGTCTGGTACTAGAGAATCACAAAGAACTGTACCACAAATCAGAAAACATATCACTTGAAGAATTCCAACAGCAGAAACAACTAAAGTGGATAACACATGTAACTCAAAATAATGATACAATCAAGATGTTGACATTACAGATTGCTTCAAATGAAAAGTTAGGAAGGGACCCCAAATCAATATTAAGTGATAATTGTGGACTTGAGAAATCTATTTTCCTGAAAAATTATTTTAGTTTGGTTTGTTTTGTTTTACGGCCTATCAATTTCAGTGGGTTATTTAATGCTGATAAGGTTTTTTATTGCTGGTAATATTTTTTTCCTAAAATGTATTGCTGGTAATATTTTTTTTCCTAAAATGTATTGCTGGTAATATTTTTTTTCCTAAAATGTATTGCTGGTAATAATTTTTTTTTTTTTTTTTTTTTTTTAAATTCATTGCTGTTAATAATTTTTTACAAAAATATATAGCTAGTATTAAAACCTATTTTTACACTTTCATCATGTTTTGACCCCAGTTTGGGGATTAAAAATTTGTCCATAACTAGAACCCTAACAGGTGCTACAACCCGGGGTCAGGGTGAACCTGGGAACACCAACAATTAAGAGGTGGTTCCATGTCCTCAAAACCTCCTGATCAGAGGCCTTGCTATCAGATGTATTACCCAGGATGTGGATGTAGTTTATCGTCATACCCTGGATGGAAAATTGTTTTAATAAAAAGATTTTATATATTTCAACTGAAAGTAGCACTAGCTGCTTGGTCAATGTATGCTGAATGTATCCTTACAAGGAAACTATTAATCTTATCATGTGACATGAGAACAGATACTACATTTTTTATCCTGGTCTGATGGCCAAGGATTGAAGAAAAGTATAATTTGAGTAGCACTGGCTGCTTGGTCAGTGAATACTGAATATTTCCTTATAAGGAAACTACTAATATTACCATGAGAGATAAGGACAACAGATACCATGCTTTGATCCCAATGCAATGGCCACAAAGTAAAGAAAAGAATAATTTGAGTAGCACTGGCTGCTCTGTTAATGAATGCCAAATGTTTCCTTATAAGGAAACGGATAATGTTACCATTTCAATTTCTGTACCCCTTCTTTTCTTTGCCTGTTTCTTATTTGTTCTTTTTGACTAAAATGTCTCTTGAATGCACCTAAGCACATCAGGAAGAGCATTGATAAAGATCAGAAACAGTATAGGTTCCAGGATAGAGCCTTGTGTTCGTGTGAAAGGATCTGGAAGCCTGTTCAAAATGACCTTCATTTCAATATTTGACAGGAATGATTGGATTAACTTAATCATCCAGTGAAAATGTATTGCTGGTAATAATTTTTTTTTCTTCAAAAATTCATTGGTAGTAATAATTTTTTACAAAAATTTTCTGTTAATGAATGCCATGTTTCCTTATAAGGAAACGGTTAATATTACCATTGCCATTACAATTTCCATACTGCTTTTTTCTTTGCCTGTTTCTTATTTGTTCTCTCTGACCAAAATGTCTCTTGAATGCACCTAAGCACATCCTGATTCCTGTAAGAATTGGTGCCTGCTTTCCTGCAACACTTTGCTTTGCATAAGAATTCTTTGTGCTCTTTTTTAATCTTCTCTTTCAGCATCCATCTCAAGAAATCACTTTTACATATTTCATAGAAGCTGGTGATGAGGTCAGATGCTAGAGACATGTCTACTGCTTTCCGGCAAAACTTCCGTCTTCTTTGTGCGGGCTAAAAACAAAACGTCCAGATGGTGCCAAATTAATTAGGCGTATTGACTAGGCTACTTGCTGTCCATTACCAACATTAAGACTCCATCAGATTTCTTATTTAGATGCTATTATTAATAAATCTTGATTTTCATTGTTCAGGTAGAACAAACAAAAAAAACTATATATCTCTTCCTTGCTTGAACGTTCGTTAACCAAGAAAATTTATATAGTTTTCTTTGTTTTATATATATTTTTGAGAAACAAAAAAAAAATCTTTCAATAATAGGAACATTTTTGTTGGGGTTTCTTGAATTTGGAAAATACATGGAATCAGTTGTTAACAAATTGTCATATTACCTCTATTGTCAATAGTACCTCTTATGGCTTTATGGTTAGGAAGCTGGGCTAACAGACTATTAATGTCATAGTAGTGAATTCCATTCTCAGTTGGTGTTCCACATTTGTATATGCCAGATGAGACTACCTTTATTCCTGTAAGCTTACATGTGAAGGTGATATAACAGATGACGATTGATAACTGGAAATTAGAGGGTTGAATTCTACTTTCACTAGAGTAAATCATTATTACCTCCAAAAATTTCTTAAGATCTAAAAATATTTTCTTGCTTAAAATAACCTGGAAAAGGTTGATAAACTATAAAAAAAAAAAAACAGATCAATCTTGTTCTTTTACAGTTCTCTCACTTTAATAATGTTTTCTTTTTCTCATATTCTTAAATACTCAATAACCGCATGCATATTAGTGGCTTTATTGCCTTGCCTGGGGTGAAATGAATAAAAAAACTCATAATTATTGTCAACTTATTTTGTAACATTTTAACTCATAAATGCTTCCCTAACTTTAGAAAGCCAACGTAGTTATTTAACAATTTTACTTTCAACTTATTTTTAACAAAACCTTTTTAAAAATACCTACGCTGTTTCTGATGTTCATCAAAGATCTTTCTGGTGTAATCAGTTCCCAACTAGGCATTTATGCAGATTACACTACCATTTATTCCTGTCTCAATAGCAAATCCATCAGAGCTGACAAAGTAAACCTGTTAGCTGCTCTTGAAAAGAATCTCCAATCAGTGGTTAACTAGGGCAAGGAATAGCTTGTAAATTTTAACACATCCAAAACAAAGCTGTATTCATTTAACCACCATAAAGAAATATTTTCTGCTTGCCATCAGCATAGCTAACGCTTGTCTCATCGAGAGCAAAACAATGTGCCTTCTCAGTTTCATGTTTTTAACTGACTTGAAGTGAAGCTACTACATCAAATCAATAGCTGCATCTACTGTAAGGAAAGTTGGGTCACTGTGTCATTCCAGAAGGTTTTTTTGTTTGAGTCCATCTTGCACATTTATAAATTTATCATTCATCCATGCATTGAATAATGTTGCCATATCTGGTCAGGTATTCCTGCTACTCATCTTGAGGTACTTGACAAAATCTAAAGAGGGTCTGTATTCTGAAGTCCCAGCCAACAGGGCATCTCTTTCAAGACGAGAACTTCTTTTCAAGGCTTTTTGCTATATGCCATGTCCTGTTGTTTGAGGGTTTAAATAATTTGTGGTTCTTTGTAATGGTTTATAAAACCAAAAAGTAACGAGACATTGGAAAAATTATATTTGACTGCGGCTCTGGATATCTTGAAGGCATTTGAGAAGGTTTGGTATGCTGGTTGTCTGCATAAGCGCCAGAGCTATGGTATTATAGGATGGTTCTTTGATGTAATCCAATAAATCCTACCATATCATGAAATGAAGGTCTTTTTGAACATATTCCTTTCCAGATCCTTTCATACAAATGCGGGTGTCCCCCAAGACTCTATCCTGGGGTCCTATGCTGTTTCTGATCTTCATCAATGATCTCCCTGATGTCATTAGTTCCCAACTAGATATTTATGCAGATGACACTATCAATTACTCTTGTCTCAGTAGCAAATCTATCAGAGCTTACAAAGAAAACCTGGTTGCTACCCTTGAAAAGACCTCCAATCAGTGGTTAACTGGGGTAAGGAATGGCTTTTAAATTTTAACACCTCCAAAACAAAACTGTATTCATTTAACCACCATAGAGAACCTTTTCTGTCTGCTTGACTGACACTATACTCCCTGGGGAGCAACATACTGCACCTTCTTGGCCTCATGTTTTCAACTGGCATGAAGTAAAATGACTAATTCAAATCAATAGATGCATCTAATGCAAGGAAAGTTGGGTCACTGTGTCATGCCAGAAAATTTTTCTTGTCAGAATCTATCTTGCACATTTACAAATCTACAATTAGTCCATGCATTGAATACTGTTGCCATATTTGGTCTGGTGTGTCTGCTATTCATCTTGAAGTTCTTAACAAAATTCAAAGAAGGATATGCAGTGTAATCAATCCTGACCTGGCATCTCAACTTCAGTCATCTTATCACTTTCTTCTGTCTTTTCTATAAATATTTTCATGGCAACTGCTTGCTTTGACAAGCTGTTTTCCCAGGTGCCCCAACTACATGAATTTCAAGTGTGCTACTAGATTGGCATATAGGTCCCACCTTTTTATTGTCGAAATATCTAAATGCAACCATCATTTCTACTCCAACTTTTTTTTCACATTTCCTGCCTGTGGAAGTCTGTTCCATTTATTTGCTTCCCAGATAAATACAATCTTCAAAAATTTAAATGCAACATCAATCGCCATCTTCTGTCTTCTTGAATCCCGTTCATCTTTTGTGCTTTCCTGAATCCTTACTATACTCGGTCTTTTTTATCACTTTTACTCCCTGTAACCCCCTGCATACTAGTGGTATTTCCATCTTGCTGGGGGTGAAATGCTTTAAAAAAAAAAAAATTTAAGAGCACTACTTAAGTAGACTGGTCCACTTGTTAAAAATAGGGAAACATTTTCTTTTTAGAAATAACATTTGTAGATTAACATTCAATAGAATTTCCTTTATTTATAATTAAAAACCAAAATTTACATAAATTAATAAAAATATCTTTTTATATTTTATTTAAGTTAAATAATTATTATCACACAATGTTTGTGCATGTGATTCTGAAAATTCTCCCCTGAAAATGTTTATTAAAAATTTTTTAAAAATTCAGAAAATTAGAATTTTTCGTAAATGTGCTCCATTATAAATGATTTACGTTCAGAATATATAAGGGAGGTAACTTAGTTTAAATTTTTTATTATTAATGTTTTAAAAATACTCAACCTGCAAATTAAAAAAAAATCATTTTAATTTAAAACACATCGTTTCCTCAAACACCCCATTTTACTCTGTAACCGCTTGCATCCTATTGGCACTCCTACGTTGCTTGGAGTGAAATGCTTTAAAAGAAAAAAAAATTAGAATGCCATAGTTTTATATAGAATAGACCTGGAAATAAATTTACACTAGTTGAGAAAAATTATACCTTTTAAGCGGCATCCATTTAATTTTCAGTGTTTCGGGCTCTCATGTCTGCCTGAATATTGTCCTTCACTTGTTTGACAGTCTGAGGTTTGAATTCTTGGTCCTTTGTCTTGGTAGAAAGATTTCACTACTTGTGTTCATTTTTTAGTTGTGTATTTTTATATGATTAATTTCCAAAGCCTTCTTTTTTTTATTTTTTTTTATTTATAAAATACCTGAGAGAAAACTAAAAGAAGTTAATAAACGAAAAAGTTATTAAACTTTCAAACCCCTTCATGATTTTTAGGCCACCCTGTATAAATATATTATTTGTCATTTCTAATACTTTACTATTTAGGTATTTAATTTTAAACAGGATTTAAAAATTCATTTCATTTTATAATTCAAATATTTCAATAGTAAATAAATAATGATAATATTATTTATAACTAGCCGAATTACCCACACCTTGTTGTGTGTCACACAATTTTTTTTTGTAAGAAAATGATGATCAGTTTTAAACCATTGTTCTAATTTGTGGAGAAAAATGATGCATTTTAATATAACTCAATGATCTTGATCTTGATGATGTTCAAATTTAAATTTAATTTAAATAAGAGGTAAAAAAATTTTCAGTGGGGCGGTTTGTGCAAAAACTGCTTTATCTGACCCCTTTGATATGTATTCAATGCAATACTTGATTGAATGAATTAATGAGCAGATTTCAACATTAATATGACAGTTGAATTATCACAAAAAATATGTATTGTAAGGCACTATTCACTGATTGTTGATTTCTTGCTCAACTTCACATTCATATTGTCTCATTTTGATCTTGTCGATGTGACCTCCATCTTCTGGTTTTCTCCTTCTAATATTTGGATAGGAGTGATTCCCTTGTTCAAATTGAAATTTAATTTAAATCAAAGGGGGAAAAAAAATTTTTTGGTCGTGGGTTTGTGCCCTCCGGGACCACTTTTGATCAAAATGAAATATACTTATGCAAGTACCCTGGGTAATATACTTTCAGAATATATATGGTTATGGGGATCTATCTCCAAAACCCTAGGTGGAGTTTGATAACAAACAGACAGACAGAAGCTACAACTTATATATATATATATATATATATATAAAATTAATTTCTGATATTGTAGCTTTTATAGTATAACTAGAATTCATGTTTCTGGCTTTCTAATTTTTTTTCTTTCAATAGCAGTGGCCCATAAACATTTTTTTCTCCTATGTGCAAATCAAGCCCTACTGTTCTCACAATAGAAAACTATTAAGTTGTTCTGTAGACAAGCTGACCTGTCTTTATACAAAACTAAATCAACAGACATCACCTTTGGATACATTGAGGTTTCTGTTGTATGAGGTTCTAACATTGACAGCATCAACAGGGTTCGTTTTTGTCACGTAATTTGTGCCATTGATTGCACTGTGTCCACTTGTCCCAAATTGCGCTAATTACTGCTTCGTTATTTTTCACCAGGGTTGAAGAAAAAGTCATGCTATATTTTCTGCAATAGAACTCTTTTGATTTGGTCACTTCTTACTTATTCAACGGCGGCATCTTATTCAATGATTTCTTTAATGAGTTTTCGTTCAAAGGAATTCTGCCAACAATTTCTGCTCTCAGGTTAACCAACTTTTTCATTCTTTCTATCTGGGTCAATATTTTTAGCTTTATATTTCACTTCCGTTGAACATGATGAGTTCATAAAATTGCCATTTCGAACAGCATAGAACATTATCGTTAGAGAAAATATTTTCATAGACTTTTTACTGATGGTAGCTTATAACAGATGAAAATAATATTTTTCTTTTCAATAGGGTGGTTTTCCAAATTTGTTTAAATTATAAATATCTGTCACCATGGGCTAATTATTTTCTATGGCATATCAACATTTGTAGGTTATTTAAAGCCAGAAAATATTTTTACATTATAAATAGGATTTTTTTTTCTTTAGATAATAATGATCTAGTGATACAAGTCTTACTAATTAACTCACAGCTAGGAGAAGAATAGGTGGTTTCATACCTTCCCAAGTATATTTGTGTCTAAGGAAATTTAACAAATCCAGCAGTCATTGGAACTTGACTCTCTCATTAACAGTTCTGTGTCATTATCCATTACACCACCTGCACATCCAAGCTTACAGCAACTGGCATTCCCAATTGGTCACCCATCTAGGTACTGACCAAGCTTGACATTGCTTAACTTTGGTGATCATCTGATATTCCTAAACAGTCACCCATCTAAGTACTGATCAGCCTAGTTATTAAAATGGGCTTGAATCAGTCAAGAAATGTCTTAACCCTTTCAGGCCAAAAGTGCCAAAATGCACCAGTAAGTATTACATGTTTACAGTTCAGGAGATCTTGAATGTGCTCACAATCTGGTAGTATGTATATATTTATTTAGGTTTGAATGAGGGAATAATTTTACAATGAATTTACATACAAATAGGACAACCCCCACCTATTAGTTTTTTTAAAAAAATTGGTTAAATTTCCTTTTTGTTTTCATATGAGTGATCTGTAGTAATATGTAAAGAAAAACAATTGTTTCTTGCCATAGTTCCTGTTGCGCAACTTCAATTAACGGAGTTATAGTTAGCATCTGTGAAAACTCTTTGTGTGAATGTAGCCTGTCGGTCTTAGTAAGGACCATTCTTCTTTGAACCTTGTGGGCTGGCACTACAGAATCACAAAGAAAGAACTGTATCAAATGACAACAACTAAAATGTATAGCACATGTCATCATTGGCAGAACTTATCTTGAGGTGCTAATTGACATTTCCTCCTGTGTTAAATGAGTTCTATCTTGGATCTAAAGAGATGTCTGCAGCTTCTGTATGTTGGATGAGGTGCATTCAAGGGATGGAGAGCTATGCCTTTTCTTTGTGGCTCTTTTCCTCACTTCTATTTGTCTACTGGTTTTTTTGAAGGATGTTGTTTTTTGCGGACTGCTCTTCTCCAAATGGTCCTGCTGCTTCTGTCTCCCACTTGACTGTGCCAATTTCTATCCTCAGCAAGGTTTTTTTTGAGCTGATCCATAAATTGATGATGTGGGGCTTGCCAGATGTTAGCTCTGAGAAGAGGATTTGTTTGGGTAGGCAGATGTCTGGCAATCAGCCAAGGTGCCTAGCCATTCAAAGTCGGTGGCAAGTCACACTGGTTTCTAAGCTCTCCATCTTGTATAGCACATGTAACTTGAATGGAAAATAATAACATAATCACGATGCTGATGCTCCACACTTCTCCAAACAAAAAGTTAGGAAGGAAACCCCCATTCTTACTGGAAAAAGCAATAATAGTGGAGTTGACAAAACTATTTTCCTGAAAAACTGTTTTAATAGAAAGATTTTATAAATTTCAACCAAAGGTAGCACTGGAAATTAATGCTAAATGTTTCCTTATAAGGAAATGAGAAATATTAACATTACAGATAGGTGAATCCCACCCTAATGGCTGAGTAGGGAATAAGTGTAACTCAAGTAGCACTGGTTGCTTGGTTAGTAAATGCTGAATATTTCCTTATAAGGAAACAACTAATATTGCCATTACCATTAGAGATGAGGAGTACATATACTACACTTAGTATTTACTTGCTATCGCATGCTGGCAGGATGTGACACAAGGCCAGTTTAATGTGGGGAGTCCAAGTGTGTGCACCCAGACAAGGTCCAAAAATAGCCCAGCCTTTGCAACTGTTGGTTGTGCCGGAATTAGTATTACTACTGATCCCAACTTTTAATGCAGTGAGGGAGGTACTGCAGTGAGCAACTGTTCTCTGGGACTGGGCACCTGTCAGTAATATTTTCAGTTGCTCTCTGTCCGCAAACGGAGACACAACTGTGTTGCACACTGTGTGCAGACAAACAATTGTGAGATTAAATGTAGTTCATCCACTCGAGGACAGATATTACACTCTGATCTTAGACTGAGGGCCAGAGAGTGAAGAAAACATGACTCAAGTAGCACTGGCAATTTGCTCAATGAATGCCAACTGTTTCCTTATAAGCAAACAGCTAACATTAACATAACAGATGAGGAGAATAGATACTACACTTTGATCTCAGTACATTGGCCAGGGACTGAAGAATGGAACTTGATTAGCGCTGACTGCTTGGTCAATGCATGCCAAATGAAACAATTCATATTACCGTGATCATTTGATACAACCTCTTATTTACTCACCTTAGAGAATCACGGTCATAGAAGTGGGTACCTAGTAAGAATTCTTCTTTTTTTTTTATAATAATATATCTCAGATCCTTACTAATTTCATGTCGATATTAATGTTTGGTACTTGTGATTTGATAATCTTGTGCCATTACAATCATCATTGTCATAACGTTGTCTCTCCAATAATTGTTCTCGTCTTAATTAGCAAGGCTGCAACTGTGCTTTCTTTTTGTCACACCTGTTCTTTTGTCTTCATTCACTTCATGATTTATCATTTCTCTGCTATTATAATTATTGCTTTTCTTCCCAGAATTCTGACTGCTTCATTATACACACTTGAACCATTACTAATGTCATTATTATTATTTTATCATTATTATACTATAATGCATCTGAAATATCCAGGTGGTGTGTGTGTGTGTGTGTGTGTGTGTGTGTGTATATATATATATATATATATATATATATATATATATATATGTGTTTGTATATATGCATATGTGTGTATATATGTATATATGTTTCATTGAATAATATAGACATATTGTGTCTATTTATTTTTATACTGACCCTTTCCCGTTCTATAATCAGTTTCTTGATGTTAAGATGAAATTCATCAAGGAAGGCACTATAGGTTTTTTTTCTAACCCAAGCACTTTCAGTCTTTTCCAAGATCATCTTCAGGGGTAAATTACAAAGACAAACTTATTGTAACTATAATAAAATTTGCATTCTGTTGTGATTTTATCATATCTATAATTTTGAATTTGTAGGTCTGATGAATTGGATTGTATTTACGATTCCAGTATTATAAATTATGACCATGGAGTACTAGTGTTTAAGCCTTTTTATTATATATATATATATATTATTTTGAGGTAGAGTGTATATGTAAAGGAACAAAATTAGTAAAAATGACAGAAGTTAAAACTATTCTTAGCCATTGTGTTTTGTCTTCACTGGCACTTTATCAAGGTAAATGTAGGATTTTGTTGCAGGTGTTTATATACAAAAGCAAGGATATCAACCATACGATGAATATTTATGAATGTTCTCCAATTTAAAAGCCTTGATAAACCAATGACATCCTAGCTTTTGTATATAAATACATGCAACAAAACAAATTCTTACTTTTGCCTTGATAAAATCCGAGAGGACGAAACGCATCAGCTTAGAATAGTTTTTCCTCATCTTTTTATTCATATATATGTATGCATGTGTGTATATAAACATTATTATGAAATAAAACTTCACTGTATATGATTATCATTATCTTATTTTAATTATCACCATTATTAGAATAAAATGATAATGATGTATACAATGATGTTACATTAATATTATCAACATTATTTTATTCTGTCACGATTTCTCCTTGAGAAATGTCCAAGCTATATTCTTACAACTGTTTTTTCAGATTAATGAGTAAAACTGGCGTCAAGCAAAAGAGCCCTGTAGGTCTTAAGGAAGACAATCTTTTCATCAGATCTTATAGACTGGTGTTACTAAATCACAACAACGTCCTGGGTATGATGGTAAATTACATCCGCGTCCTGGGTATGATGATAAACTACATCCACGTCCTGGGTATGGCGATAAACTGCATCCAACAGCAAGGTCTCAGATAATGTTTTCAGAACAATAATGTTGCCAGCTCTAAGTTTTTGAAACAATAATGTTGCCAGCTATACGTTTTTTGTAAAAAAGTAATGTTGCCAGCTATACGTTTTTTTGTAAAGAGGTAATGTTGCCAGCTATACGTTTTTTTTTTCTAAACAATGATGTTGCCAGCTATACATTTTTTATTCCATACAAAATAGGCATTTAAAATTCATATAAACTGGATTTGGCATTAAATAACCCACAGTGGTTGATATGCCATAAAACCTAAACAAACAAACAAACAAAATAAATCACAACAGCAGCAACAAATAAAATGTAATTAGAAGGGAAAATAATGATATAATTAAGATGTTGAATTCCCACACTACTTCAAGTAAAAGGTTCAGAAGGAAACTAGCATAAGTTCTAGAGAGAGAGTTAACCATGAATTTGAGAACCCAATTTTCCTGAAAAAACAGTTTCAATAAGATTTTCTGAATTTGAACTGACAGTAACACTATTTGGTAAAGGAATGCCTGATGTTTCCTGTATGGAAACAGCTAATCTCACCATTACTATTATTTGAATAAAATGATAGTGATGATAATATACAGGGAAGTTATAGACATATTACCATCATTTTATTTTATCACCATTATTAGAATAAAATGATGATCATATTATTCAATGAAGTTATACACATTAATTATTACATTCTAATTATCACTATTATTAATTTCATCAATACCATTTTTCTCTTCTTCATCTGATGTTGTTTTGCTTGTTTTCCAACTCATACTAATTGTCTCCATTTGTTTTTGCAGCGTTGTGCCCTGCTGAGTGAATGACTGATCATGTTGGTGTGTTGGCCTGATGACATCATAAAGCAACTTATACTTATATTCAACTTATATATTCTGCTGCCCTTCCACAGTAAGTAAATATATTTTCTTTTCTTTCCCACCCCTTTCTTTCCATCTGTATATGTCACCTGCTGGCAATTCTTTCCAACAACAGACAGCAGGATGAAAACTTGCAGACTTGGTTCTACATTGTGCGTTCATTTTGTGCTATACTCTATAGGATCAGTTGAAATGCAAGAAAAAATTCTCTCATTATAAGTTATGGAGTATTTAGTATTTTTATAATGATTACAATTGATAAGTATATTTATAATGACCAATTAATGATAAGTATTTTTATAATGGTTATTATTGATAAATATTTTCATTATGATTGTTATAGAAGTATTTTTATAAAGTCCGATAATGATAAGTAGTTTTCATAAAAGTCATTGATTAGTAGTTTTGTAATGCTCCTTGTTGATAAGTACTATTATAATTGTTATCATTGATAAGTAGCTTTATTATGGTCAGCAATGTCAACAACTGAAATAATACATATAACTTGAAGAGGAAATAATGACATAATCCAGATGTTGACATTCCACACCACTTCAAATAAAAGGTTAGGAAGGAAACAGCTATTAATACTGGAAAGAGCAATAACAGCTATTGACCTTGAGAAACCTATTTTTGTGAAAAATTGTTTAAAGAAAAAGATTTTATAAATTTCAACAAACAGCAGGACTAGCTGCTTGTTCAATGATTGACAAAAGTTTCCTTATAGGGGAATGGCTAATATTGTCATTACCATAGAAATGCATTGGAATTGATACACAAAAGAAACATCTAAAAAAAAAAAAAAAATGGAGGGTAATGTAAATTCTATATCTATCAAGCAAATTTAAGATATGAAAGATAATTTAGTAAAAAAATATATTTGTTTCCCATCAATATTTTTTTGCAACAAAGAACGTAAAACAAATTTTTGTCAGATATTGAATTGGCATTTTCTGTTTTTGTAATCATTTTCACTGATTAATTGTCTTGAGTTTTATTGAATATTTATTTAGTTGAAGGCTGTTTTAATAGTGATTTATTCCTCATAGTTATGTATTTGACATGATTTACTATCGAAATACATTGCGAATGATTTACTGTAGAAATAAAATTACATTTACAACAAGATGGCTTGGAAATTATCTAGTTTTTGGAAACAAAACAAATTTTGGGCCCAAAATACATTTGAAGCATTACAGATGAGCAATAATTATAAAAGGACATACTTGCTTGTGATGAACATCTGGTTAGTACACAATAAAGGGAGGTGAATTTTTTTTTTTAATATTTCCCTGTTGATTTGTGTTATGATCATATTATTTCTTTCATGTGCTGTGTTTCTTCTGGGCGTGAATGATTATGGGTCTCCACTACTTCCTATCATTTCTACTGCTACACAGTATCTGTTCTACTATTCCTCTCAGTCTCTGTTCTGTCATCCATTCACACAAGCACTTTAGGTTGATTAATAAATGTTTCCTAATGTATCTTTTATCTTCAGTATGTCCTGTGAGTGTTAAATTTTCCAAGCTCCCCTTCCACTTTATATGTTCTGTGCTTATGGCCATATCACCTTGAAAAACCAGTTCCCATACAATCACTGTAGTTAAGCAATGTCAAGCTTGGTCAGTACCTAGATTTGTGACCAACTACTTGGGAATGCTACGTGCTGTACCCCCCCCCCCGCTACACACTTGCAAAAAATTTTGTTTTTCACTGCTTTTTAAGAGAAAAACAAAAGTAATTCTGGTTTAATCTTGTTCACAATTCATCAAATTAACAGTTCCTGTAGTCATTTTTTTTTTTTTTTAATTTTTAAATAAGTTTCTTATTGCATGATGACAGATGTCAGAAAATGGCATTGATTGATGATTGGAAAATGAAGATTCGTAATTTTAATGTAAAGTTTACTTTTTCTGAACAAGATTATTCCAAAATTACTTAGTTTTTTTTAAAAAAGCAGTGGAAAACATTTTTTTTTGCAAGGGGGTCTCATTTTTTATGCAGCCATTGAAATAGCAAGTAGCTTGTAGAGTTGATGACAGAGAAACAGTAAGTTAGGAAATATTATGGTAGGCAGTCTATGACAAAATATTAGAGATTTGATCTGAGTAAAAATGCCCACAAACATTATAATCGCCCATTTTCCTTTTTTTCGGAAAAGAAATTATATTCTGCTTTTAAATCTAGATAAATCATTCACTCACCAGTAATTTACAATTGGCTGATGAGATGCCTTTGATATATATAAAAACCTGACTGCAATTGTGTAGCGATTTTGACATGAATTTGAGAGGGTTAAATAAAAATAAATAGACATATATATATATATATATATATATATATATATATATATATATATGAATAATATATATATTATTATTTATATATCATATGTGCGGTACTTATTAGAAAGTGCTCAATATCAGAGATAGAGCTAATATATTTGGTTGGATTTATGTGAGTTTGTGACCCAGGGTTTCACGCTTTTGTGATTGTCAGACAAATTGACAATCGCAAAAGCGTGAAACCTAGGGTCACAAATTCACATCAATCCAACCATATATATATATATATATATATATATATATATATATATATATATATATATATATATATATATATGCTTATTGGAAAGCACTCAATATCAGTGATAGAGCGAACATATTTAGTTGAATGGATATGAATTGGTGACCCTGGGTTTCATGTTGGTCTGAGGATTGCATAAATGTGAAACTCAGGGTTACAAACTCATATCCATTCTACTAAATATATATATATATATATGTTAATGCATGTTTCATTAAATAATATAGACAAGTTTTGTCTATTTATTTTAAGTAAGTTCCTTTCATATTGTCTGATAAGCTTAATCACATTATCGTTGAAAGATGAAAGGAAAACACCATATTGAGACATGTTTAGATCCAATCTAAGCTTTTGGCTTACACAAGCCATTATCAAAGATGATAATTTCAATAAATCAAACAACAACAATGGACGAAACAACAATGATAGTCTGCCCTTGCTGCATGAAAATTTCAAGTAATGACAAACTCGTATATACGAGACGCGGAAGCGAAAATCGCATCGCAGCTCGTGACATCAAAACATGACCATGCGAGAATGAAAAACGAGAAGTATTAAGTATGGGAAGCTGTTGGTATAAACCAATGGCTTCTGTTATAAATTATAGGCATTTAAGGATATTTGTGGAGATTTCATAGTTTATTTTGTTCAGGTTAGGTTTCAACTGTCAAGAATTTTTAATTTTTCTTTATTGTTTTCATGTTTAAGTATATTTGTGTTGTCAACAAGGTTTTTCTGGAATTGAGTATGCGGGCAGGCATTTTGCTGCCTAAAAAAAAAAAAAATATATATATATATATATATCATATATATATATATATATATATATAATAGTATTGAATATATATAATATTTAACAGTGAAATAACGGTCAGATTGTATTTGCACCTGAAGATTGCAGCAATTCCATGAAACTCCAATTTATGCTATCAATGTTTGATATGTATATTCACTAATATATACTTATAGCTTTGTATCTTAACACTGAACAGTGTATTTATAACACCTGTGGGAGAAATATATTTATACATACATGCAAATTTATGTGAGTGTATGTATATTTTTTATCCTATACATACATAGATATATATATATATATATATATATATATAGGTATGTGTAGGATAAAAATACACTCACATAAATTTAATTGATATATATATACACAGTGTAACCCGGATATAAGAGAAATTTTCTCTGGTCCCAAATTGGAGCCATACTTACCTAAACAAAATAGACCAAACCTGGATATAAGAGAAACACGGATATAAGAGACTTCTTCTCCGGTCCCGACAACTCTCTTATATCCGGGTTACACTGTATATATAAATACTGTGTGTATATATATATATATATATATATATATATATATATATATATATATAGTGTGTAAAAATAAAAATTGGTGCATCTACTAAAAATGATGTTTAATTGATATATATATATAAAATTAAACATTATTTTTAGTAGATGTGCAAATTTTTATTTTTAAACAGTATATTTATTTTTATCTCCTAACCTGAATATTCTAATATTATTAAAGGAGGGTTCGTATTTTTATTTTTTTTTTTTTTTTTTTTTTTTTTTTTTTTACAAATTTTCTCGAATATTCAGGCTGTTAGATGAAAATAAATATACTGTTTCTTTATTTAGATTCATACTAATGTCCTCATTTTTGTTGATATTATTTCAATATTTCAGTCATGCTATCTTCAAGTGTATGTCAATCTGGGTAAACCATCAGGTAATTTTAAACTGAACTCTTTATTTAATCTCCAAGGGCAGATTGTTTTCATTCAGCATTTGAGAAGCCTTCAGGCCGGTCAACAAAAATAAATAAAAAATATTTTGTTTACAAAATAAATGTAGTGTTTACTCAGGTATTAGTATTTTTGAAAAATAACTTTTAAGTGATAAAAATCTGTCAGATTAATAAATAAAAATTTATTACTTTTTTAGATATATATTTATGTGTGTGTATGTGTGTGTTGGAATTAATAACAGCACTAAAATGCAGAAAGATGGTAGAATGCATTTGCTCTCACCATAAAAATGCAGATATATGTGCAGGATATCTTGTGTAAAATAAAAGTCTTCTCGATATTTTTTTTTTCTGTTTTCAGTTGTATCTTTTTAAATTTATTTATTCTTAATCCTTTCAACAGGACAGTAAGTAGCAATTAATTTAGTCTTTCAGAAAACTGAGAAGCTGGTAATTTCTATTGATTAAAAGGAAAGTTAATTGGAGCCATGCTGTCCATTTGCAATTAGTAAATGAAAAGATGTTCTCGTGAATAAATTGAAAACAGAAACAACTGTAAAGTTAAAGCCAAAATTTAAATGACTTTTCAACTCAAATTCAAGAAACCAAATCCCATCTTTTAAGTCTGAACACAATCCCTGAGAAGTTTACAGCACTGGAGGGAACTGGTAGGGGATAAGTCATTTTAGTTATACCAGTGTATAATATTAATACATGCATGTATAGACATATATACACATACATGTATGTATTTATTTAAAATTTGATATATTTATATGGGAAGAATGCTTAATATTGCTTAATATTCATGGTGACTGTCAGTTTCTAATTTGAAGCCCACATTGAAGCATGAAACTGACAGTAAACATGCAATATTGATTGCTATATCCACACTGGCTATATATATATATATATATATATATATATATATATATATATATATAATTATTTATTTAGAAAATTTATAACATAAACATGTTATAAAATGACTAAAAAAATAGCCATTTTGTTTCAACACTCCCGGTGTCTTAACAAGTGATGATGTTGAATGCAAAACAAATGGTTTTAAAAGTTTCAAATTAGTTAATGATCCTTATTTGAAATTCATTCTATATACACCCATTTTTATACTTGTATGTATGTATGTGTATATATATATATATATATAATTTTGTAAGAGTTTTTGGGTGCTCAATGCTGGTTCCTTTCCTTTTCGTAGTTTACTGGTGGGAAACCATTTTAGGCAGGAATTTTTTTGTCATAAAGTGGTCGATATCAAAAGGTAAAGATAGAACGTTAATAGAATTAATGTGGAAAAACTTATCACTTAACTGAGTGGTGTTGGTTTCATCATGCTGACTTTGAAGTTGTGAGCACATTGCAGTAATGCTTTCACTCTTCAGAGCTGTTGTCTTCTCTCTCCCCCTCTCTCCCTCTTTATATATATATATATATATATATATATATATATGAGAAACTCTGATGCATTTCATCTGAGCTTTGTTGATGTTACAACATCTACACATGCATACAAAATGAAAGACACGGGTAAATTCAAAATTGTTTTTTTTTTTTTTTTTGAAAGAATATTTCCTCAATCTAGCCAAATTCATCTGTATTCTTTTGGCTAGATTGAAACAAAAAATATTCTTTCAAAAAAAAAAAAATTTGAAACTACCTGTATCTTTCATTTCGTATGCATGTGCAGACATGGGAGCATCAACAAAGCCCAGTTTGATGAAACCCTAACGAATGAAACATGTCCTAAGGAATTTTCTAGTTTGTCATATTTTTCTAAGTACTGTTTTTTGATATATAAAATTATACAAAATTGACTATTGTTTTATATATATAAACCTAGTGAGCCAGACAAACCTACCCAGGTTTCACCTAAGCGGAACGTCAGGGAAAGCTGGCTTTCCCTGACGCTCTGCTTACTTGAAACCTGGGTAGGTTTGTCTGGCTCACTAGGTTTATCTAGGTTTGCTCTACGGTTGTATTGAGCTCTTTTGTTAGTTGTTTACTCTTGTCGGGGTTTTTCCTTTGGGCTTTAAACCTGTATCTGTGCGATTTTTTTCGACGGACTTTCATGTTTCTAGCTCTTTCTTTTTTTTAAAAACCTTTTTTTTCCTTCAAGATTGATTTGATTATTGGCAAATTGAGAATTCGAAGGTTTTTCGAAATGAGTATAGTTACCTATATTTACATATATATATGTATTATAAAATTATCATTTACAATTTTAAAATTCTTAAAAGATGAAAAATCAAAGTATCTCTCTGGGGTTTATTGGGAAACATAAGTAAACACATAAATTTTTTATTTAAACACATCAGAACACTTCCAAATGGCCTTCATTGTTTAGACAACGCCCAATTTCTGTTACAAGACACTTCCTATTTCTATAAACTTCTTCTGTCAGACATGAATGCTAACATGACTTGGTATTTTTTTAAATATTTTGCACTTCAATTCTGTTAGACCTGAGTGTGCAATTTGGGCGTGATGAACCAGGATGCACATTGCACTTTCTCTTCCAGTGTTGTTATTTTCATTAGAATTCAGGGATCAATAATACGCACTTTTAACAACTACAAGAAAAGGCAAACAGAAGTGAATTAAAAAAAAGAGAACAAATTATATATAAATTAGAACTTTAATAATATTTCTTTAACATAGAAAGAAATGTATTGATGGATCTTAATTCTAATGGATACAAAAAACTGTGGAAGTTGTACATATATATATATATATATATATATATATATATATATATATATAATCTAAAGAAGTAATAGACTTTTATTTATTTATTAATCCAACAGATTTTTATCACTTTAAACGTTATTTTTTAAAAATCTGTCAGATAAAAAAATCCATCACTTCTTTAGAAAATTACTTTGTTTAAATTTGGATATGAAGCTGATTAGATAATTTCAAGGCATCTAAAACAAGAATGATTTCACTTAAAGTCACCATACAGACTTTATTTGATTTGCAAAGCTTCTTCTGAGTCAAGTCAGATAAGGTACATCAAAAAAATGCACACATATTTTTCAAATAAGGTTTCTTGAATAATCAGGGTGTTAGACAATAATGAATAGATATACTCAAATATGAATATAAACTAAAAATAACATTTAAATTGGTAATATATATATATATATATATATATATATATAGGAATTAAATTCATTTTTAATTGGATATTTTTGTCACTCCAGATGTGCACACAAACATACACATATGTATAAATTTTGAAAACTTTGCTATATTTATAGAAGACAACAGCAGCAGGCAGTATGAATATTAGTTACACATTCTAGACTCAGGATTGGCCCACCGAAAAATAGCCTAATAGATTAAAATACTGGTTCATGAATTTTGGTGATATTATCAGTGTGAGTTCAATCCCTGGGATGGGTAGTACAGGCCCATACTCTGTGAAACAGGGTAAGCTATAACTGACACTATTTACATTATTCGGACTATTGTCCTCATCTTTGTCACTATATTTATTACAACATTTTGTCCGTTGTATGCTCCAGCCTTCTTCAGGTGGTTATAATGTTGAACTGAACCCCTTATTTTACTCACTGGGGTAAACTGTTCTAGTTCTATGTGCCATGTTTAATGGATGTCAGTTATCTCCTGTTAATTCCCTTCTGCAAGTTCTCGATTGCCTTAACCAGGTATTGAACTCACACTCTTTAGGTCCTGTCACTGGATCTAGCCAATGCCATTATCCACTGTGCCATGTGTCCTTGTGTTGTAATAAATATGGCGACAAAGATGAGGACAATAGTCTGAATAATGTAAATAGTGTACATAATACCTCATCTCAGAAATATAGACAGATTAATCACCACAGAGATTCTTCTCTGCCCTCCATTAGAATGTCTGACGCTCAACTTCTCAAGAGGACCTCTCTGCGGCTGCTTGGTCTCATGCTGACTGCTGACCTGAGATGGAACAAATGCATTGAGTCAATTGCTTCATCCACCACAAGGAAAGTTGGCTCCTTGTGCCACGTCAGGAAAATTTTTCTCCCTGGAATCGATCCTTCAGATCTACAAATCAACAATTCGCCCTTGCATGAAGTATTGCTGCCATATATGGTCTGGAGCCCCTTCTGTTTGCCTCGGGGTTCTTGATAGGCTCCAGAGGCGGATATGCAATATAATTGCATACAGTCGCTCTCTCACAGACGTGCCATCTTCTCTCTCTGTCTTTTTTACAAATACTTTCATGGTAACTGATCCGAGGAACTGCATTCGCTGGTTCCCAGACTTCATGAAGCGCCCTATGAGGCTGGCATCCCGCTCTCACCCTTTCACTGTCAAAACTACTAAATGTAGCTGTCTCTTCTACTCCAATAGCTTCATGTCTCGCACCTCTCACCTGTGGAACTCCTTTCCCTATTCCAGTTTCCCTGACAGCTATAATCTCCAACTATTCAAATGTAATGTCAATCGACATCTCCAGTTGCCTTGATCTATCCACTATCCTTCTCATCATCCTTTCCTCTATCACTTCTATCCAATCTTGCTCCAAATCTTCTGTAACCCCTTGCGTCCTAGTGGCTTCCCGCCTTGCTTGGGGTGAAACGCTTAATAAAAAAAAAAAAAAATTAAAAAAAAAAGATACTGAAGCTATAACTAAGTAGCACTAAAAGGAAAACAAGATGTGATATCTCTAGATGTGGGCAGAGGAATGGGAACACCATATATCCCTGTAGATTAAATAAAGGGTTGTTTGAAATTTCTTGAAGGTTACCTCACTTGACAAGCCCCTGAAGAAACTCAGAGGGCACAACAGCTGAAATATTGGGATAATACAATAATAACAACAACAATGAAGACATTAATCTGAAAGTACAAGTTGGGCCAAAAGTAGGCTTACACTTTGTAGGTATGCACTTTACATTTTTTAAAAACATTTTATTACATTTAAATTTATTTGGTACAAAATTTGTTCAAAACTGTTTATGTACATTTGTTTAACACTGAATTTACTTTTTTTTTTTTTTTTAAGTACATTTTTTTTTAGTATTTTTCCTTTTTTTTAATCTTTTAAGTGCTCAAAATGTCCTTCTTCAACATTGCAACATTCCTTGAACCTCTCTGGAATTCTATGATGCACAGCGCGATGCAAATCCCGATCTGCATCAATTTCACTAAATATTTCTGGGATGTACTCTTTTAATTCCTCCACCTTGTGGGGATTTCTCTCATAAACGTTGTCCTTTACTACACCCCCCGACCACCCCAATAAAGAAATCCATTGGTGAATGTGGTGATCATTTGATGCTGCTCAATTCTTCTGAACCAACGTCATGGAAAGGTTTGATTAAAGTAGTCCCTTACCGCCAAAGCATAGTGGCAAGGTGCTCTAACTTACTAAAAGAACAGTTCAGCGAAGATAATTACAATTTGGATAAATTAGATCGGAAACGTGAAATGACAATAATACTAGTTTCGGCTCGCCCTGTACATAAAGTAAATATATATTTGAATCTATTTCTATTTTCAGAACTTGAGAAATTTAATTTCAGTTTCATTACTTATTAATAAAGCAACTGAATAACTTCATTTCTGTCGCACTGACCAACTGATTAGC
>OZ010572.1:117112484-117117484 GCA_963932145.1 Acanthosepion lycidas | reverse complement strand
TTTCAAGTCTTTTTTTCACTGCTCTTTAGACTATCATAACTGAAACTCCTCTCTCATGTGCCAAGTGTCATATGGATTGAGTTGGATTTTTTTCTAACTGATCACTTTAGCGCAAAGTTGAAATGATGATCCCTCTTCCTGTTGTGACCTCTTGATCCAGTGATATTAGGTGCTCCAGGAAAAGTTGATTGTGTCAAAGTTGATTTTATTATTTCATAAGTTGAGAAGAGTATTTAGGTGCTGATCTGTTCCTAGGTATTCTGTATTAGCCAGCATCCAAGGTACGTGATTTCAAAGGTTATTTGGTGAAATAACATCCACACAACTTATCTAAGATATTGTCCAGTTCAAACTTTAGTTGCAGTTACAGTTATGTGCCGTGCATGATATATGTTTAGGCAATCATGTATCTTCTGGTACATGACTGAAGAGGCAGATTTTTTTTCCTGCAGTAGGTTGCCATTTCTTTCTGTGGTAGACCAGTTGCTATCCAAGGCTATAGAACCCAGTCTGTTCTGCTACTTACCCATAGCTGGGGTGAGAAGAAAAGGATTCATACCTTTCCCAAGAGTATTAGCATGTAAGTGAATGTAATGGAGTCAACTGGAATTCGAACTTGGCTCTCCGATTTCTCAATCCGAGCTGTTATCAATTATTTCACTGTGCCTCTTCAAACTTTGGTTGACAGCCCCATAATAATATCAGTACACTGAAATATGAAGGTGCATTGGAATAACCAAAGATGCCTTCTAAAAGCTCAGCAGAGTATTAAGAAACAGAAAATTTTGCTAGAAACAAAGAAAAGTGTACTGAACTGTGACATGATATCTGTCCTATATGGCTGTGAATGCTAAATAAAAATTAGAGACATGTCATAATAGATCTATCTTGAATAAATCAACAAATTCAGTATATATGGTTCCACTTCTTTTTTCACAGAGATAATAGGTTGTGTAGTCTTGCTCCCATAGCTGTATGTGGTTTAATAAATATTTTAATCCCACCATGGCTAAAAAACTGAGCAATTCAACTGCTATCGAAAAGATAAAAATATGAATAATGGTCACCTGAATGTAAATATTTGTGTGGCAGGTGTTATCATTCTGAATATGAGACTCAAGTTGAAATCTCACCACAGGTGAATGGTCAAGGAGGGGTGCCTCTTGATAATCTCAGTCTGAGGAGTTGATTACAATATGCATCACCATTGGCAATTACCTGAAAACCATATTATGGATTGACACAAGCCTTGTGAGTGACATTGGATAGAAGAAAGCTTCGAAGCTGTTGATGTTTGTGCTCAAAATGAAGTCACAAGTCTTCACCTAACAAGCAGTTAGATTACCAACTACGGCTAAGTACTTCTATCTTGATATGGCATCTTGATAAAAGAAAAATACTATCCCACACGAGTCTGACTAATTGTGAAAAAATAATCACAGTGACTGAAATTCTTTAAAGAAGTCATGACGAGAGTTCACAATCTTCAATTGGCAGAAATAGTGCAACAAGAAGGTAATGATATTATGATTAGCCGTTTCCATACAAGGAACATTCATCATTTGTCAACCAATCAGCTTGTGTTACTATCAATTCAAATTTATAAAATTCTATTTCTAATCTTTGTACCATTTTCTCTTTTATTTCCATATACTAAGCAACTGTTGTTCAGGATATTAGTCAGATGCACTGTTATTCTTCTTTGTAGTAATGATGGGAATCCCCTTCCAGTTTTTGCATCTTTGGTAGTGAGTCAAGTTAACATCTTCATTCTCTCATCATTTTCTCTTCTATAGACACTACTCATTTTTGTTGTTGCTGCCGTTGGAAGCGATACATTTTTTCTTACTTAGTAAAGATGGTTATATACCTTATACACCTGTAAATACATTTGTATGTTACTTTTTTTTTTTAAGTGTAATTAGATGTAATGTTGTACTACCTAAAAAAAAAAAAAAATTAACCAACATATTCTAATAATTATGGCTGAAGGTATTTCAGACTTAAAAATCTTGCTTGGGAATTTTTAAAAAACTGCAAAATCACAAAATCAAGAATCAGACCGATAAGGAACATTATGCGAACAAAATAATTCCACTCTGAAACCAAAGTGGTTTTCTTTTATCGTTTGCTTGTAATCTTTGAAAGAATGCTTAAAGTCAAAACATTTTGGATTCATCCATTCAAAGACGATACATTTCCTGCTTCATGGGATCATTCTTATGTTCTTTCTTGGTGTTTTTTTTCCCCCCGAATGCTCCTGTGAGTAGAAATTGATGTGATATTTGAACAAGATCTCTGGTTTTCGCAATCTCTACCTTTCTCAAGGTTGTTCCTTTGGGAATGTGGGTGCACTTTGTAACTTTTGATCGCCTCTGCAGTCTCATACGTTTTATTAGTAATGACAAAAGAACAGTTTTATTTTACTGTGTTAGCCTTGTCAACACAAAGTGGAATAATCCCTGATACTTTTATGTAACGTGATCCTTTAGAATGCGGCCAGTAATGGCTCTCCACAACTTCCTATCTATTGTAGCTCTTAGTAAAGTCTATCTTTTTGCTATCCCTCCCAGTCCCTTTTCTGCTATCCATTTACACAAGCTCGGTAGGTAAGGTATTTGCTGTTTTGTGTTCAATATGATCTGTGTCAAATTTTTCAAGTAATGAAATCCCACAATATGTCTCTATTCTCATTAATGCCAGTGTACACAAAAGCTGTAAAAGGTTGAATGCACACTCAACAGGAATTGAAAGGTGAAAATAAACACCACAGCCAGAACTGAAGACTTCAATCCTTTTTCAAGTATATTTTATTGTTTATTTCCAGGATTCTCTTACACAGTCTAGGTAGCTGGGGGACACTTGCGTACTATTTCTGTCACTTGTAATATCTACAACTAATAGATCAGCTTTTCCTCTCAACCCTTTGTCCTCCTAACTTTCTGTCCATCTCAACATCACAACTCATGGTTTGAAATTCTAATGGGGGGCATTAGAACTACACCCAAGGGACAGTCTGTTCACTGGCAGTCCAGAACTCATTCAATTCGAATTGTGGTAGTCAATATAAACTCACCATCAGAACTATTCAATGCCCAGTTGTTATGTTCCTAAAAGTTTTCATTTATTTGTCATTTATTTTATTACATTTTGGCCAAATGGGTGACTACTTTGAAGACCCTGTTTCACAGACTTCATTACTGGTCATAAAGCATGAAACACTTTAGACCAAAATCGCATACTATCCACTTCTATATGGGTTCTCCAATGACAGTAACATATTCGATCTCTGCTTAACGCAGTGGTTCTTGTGGCTGAATTGGTTAAGGCATTGTCTCTGAAGTAAAAGTTCTTCTAGAATGTGGGATTTAAGCCTTTATAATACCCACAACCCTACTTTGAAATATGCAGTATATAAACGTCTGCACTTGAGCTCTTTTTTCTGGGAATTGGCTACTGAAAAGATTTATTTTTAAAATTAAAAATTTAAACTTTTTGCATTTACCAAGATGTAGAATTAGTAAATACTAAACACTTCGCATACCTCAAATCCGTTATAACAAATTAATTAAAGGAGAAAAAGATACTAAAAATAGAATATGCTGTGCCAGAGAAGCTTTACCCAACACCTCAAATTATTATAAAACCAAAACGTCAACCTGAAAACTTGAGTCATTCTTAAATAACCTTGTCAGATCAAGACTTTCATATGGATATTATGCATGGCACTTAACCTATTCAGAAATAGCTAAAGTGTCAGTTGTATACAACTGTGTTCTAAGATCAATGGTGAAAAAAGGCTTTGGGGTGAGTAAATCCTGAGATTCTTGGCAAAGGTCATCATTCTTTGAACATTGTGGACTGGAGTTACAGAATCACAAACAAATAATAGTACCTAGTAAAAGAAATCACTTCACTTGAAGACTACTAACAGCAGTAACAACTTAAATGGATAACTCTTATGGGAACTTATCTATAATGATAATGGACTCTTCCTGACACTATAAATACTGTGCCTCTCAAGAGGTATAAGGAATGAATAGTGTAATGAGTCGAGACAATATTAGTTCACTCTAAACCAGACAGTCATTACTAACACCTTCAACTATTTGTACTATATTTCTGTTGTAATATATCTTTGTTATTCTACTCTTATGTTTGTGTTGTTCTTCCTTGGTTCTAACCTTGGACCATAACTGTGGTGCGAGGATGTTGGACCATAACAATAACACATGTAACTAGAAGAGAAAATAATAATATAATTAAGCTGTTAACATTCCACACCACTTCAAACGAAAGGTTAGGAAGGAAACCTCCATCAATACTGGAAAGTGCAATAACAGCTACTGGACTTGAGAAAACGGCTAATATTACCATTGTCATTACCAAAGCAGGGTACTTTTAATGTAATGCAATATTTATCTATTTAAGTTGCTGTCAATAAACAGCTTCACTGAAGGTGCTTCCATTTTCTAGTGGCTTTTAATGATGACACCAAATAGCAAAACCCAAGTACCTTGGACGTTTTGAGCAGCATCAGCAAAAAAGCAAGGACTTCTATGAGGCAAATATAAACGGACCTCCTTGTTTTGATGTTAGCAAGGATTCGTATTTTGTGATAGCTGCTGCCTGTTGACATGCAAAATTCATTTTTCATCGCCTGTAAAAATGTGATCTAAAAATGAAAGTTTGGCATTCTTGGTGAAAAGATTATTGCAGATGGTGGGATGTTGTATTTTGTTCTCAAGTGAAAGGTCATGGAGAACCCAAATTTCCTCTTTGTAATTTTTTTCTCAGTTAAACTTTGAAATACACTATAGTAGAGATGATAAACTAATTCTAGACACAGTTTTCTACCATTCAACCTTAGGTGTGCTTTGGTTGGTTGACATATAACTCATAGTGGTGAAATATGTAATTCCTTTTTCATACATTCTAATTCAATGAATGTACACCACGTTATTGATCTACATATTCAAGTAATCTAACATAAAGACAAG
>OZ010572.1:117104984-117107484 GCA_963932145.1 Acanthosepion lycidas | reverse complement strand
GTTATACGTTTTTAGTTTTATTCTTATTGATTGGTTGATTCTGTGTTTTCTTTTTTTCTTCTGAATTCATTTTCTTTTCTTTTTTCTTCTAGTATTTTGCTTTCGATTTATTTTTTTCTGTCATATTTTGCGGAAATATTTCTGTATGTAATAGATAAGAAAAAAATATTGGTATTGCTTAGTTGTGTATACCATTTCTTTGAGATTTTATCTTGGTTTACTTGTCTGAATCCAAGTTTGGTAAAAGGTTGATTTTTTTTTTTTTTTTTTTTTTTTTTTTTTTTTTTAAATTAAATCTTCACCCAATACGCTGCCCAAGAACCACTCAATGTACATAGTTACTGAATGTAGTTTTAAGTAAAGGAATTAAGTCCAGAGTATGGGGATATATATTCAGTTAGCACACTTACAACTTTTGGTGTATTATATGAACAAGTCAAAGAATAGTAAAATAATGTAAGATTGCATGGTGTGTGTAATTTGTAGGATTTTATTCATGTGAGAGTACAGACTGGTGCTAACACCCAAGGAGGATTTTTTATGGTTGACTGTAAACTTAAAGAGGTTAAAATTGTTGTGGTGTCCTCCCTCTAAAGAGTCTATGTTGGACTCTTCCGCCTACTATAGGATTAGTAGGAGAGAAAGCCTTGGGGGAACAGTCGATTAGATTGAACGTTGGGTCAACCAACACACACTCACTAGTTGTGTAATACTTGTCTGTTGTACTTACTGTTTAATATATGATATATCTGTAACATTTGTTTCATTATTTCTTTAACCATTTACTTGGTCACAACAAATTGTGGTGATCAGGAAAGCATCGTCTCAGGAGTCTGTACCACAAAGTAGTGATTCTCTGGAAGAAGCTGTCAGAATGGGATTTCCTCCTTACTAATGGAATACAAAGGGAATGAGGACAAGCTGACTCTGTGTATATGGCATAGCTGGTGACTAGGCCCAAAGAGTTGTGAATTCAATACCAGGCTACATCAGTGGTGAACCAAATAATTTGGAGAGTTGAGTTAAAGGCAAATAACTGAGACATCTGGAAGAAGCATGGCATGTGGAACTAGAACAAAGGGTTTGGTTCGAAATTCCAATCACCTGAAGAAGGTTAGCGTATAGTTCATGAATAGGGGAAATTTGAAGGCATAATGTGCACGGCAGTCTCAGTTTCCACCAAAATGGACTGTAACTGTACCAAATATCACAGTCCATGAGCTTTTTCCTTCCTTACATGGTGGAATTCCAAGATGTCACAGGCTCAGCTTGTCCTTTCTATCTCACTTGTAGACTGTGCAGTCTCTTTTTTCATGAGCAGTGGATAATAGCTGTTGATGAATCACAATGAATAAAATTATACTGAATCAATTGCTAGATCTACTGCTAGGAAAGTCGGTTCACTGTGTCCTGCCAGACAATTGTTCTTGCCAGAATCTTTTACATATTTATAAGTCTACCTTTTGCCCATGTATTGAATATTGCTGCCACATATGGTCTGGTGCTCCTGCTATATATTTAAAGATTTTTGATAAATTGCTAAGAAGAATCTGCAATGTTATTGGTCCTGATCTGGCATCACAGCTTCAGTCATTTTCCCACTGCCATAACATATCTTCCCTGTGCCTTTTCTACAAATACTTCATGGTAATTGTTCTGATTAATTTTTTCTCTGTCAGAATACCAGTCTGTCACCATTTGCTTCTTGTGGATGCCGAAAGTAAAAAAAAAATGAATACCTATATCTATTGTACTATGCCTTCACCTGCTGCAGTATCCAAGATAGCTTGACCTTCATCTATTGCTTGCGGAACGCATCACTGGATACTTTCTGAGCAGTAAACGACAGCTGTTGATGAATTATGATGCAATGAAATTGGCCAATTCAACTGATTAATGTATGAATCCGATTTAATTTGATCAGATAGTTTTTTGTTAGAGATCAGTGTAGTATCTGTTCTTTTCTACTGTCATGTATGCTAATTTTTAACCTCCATTTTAAATAAGACTTTTAAAAAGTTTAAATGACATTAACAAAATAAAATTAGGAAATTGGCTTCTTTTTTTTTTTTTTTTACTCAAAAAAACAAAACAATAAGTTTAAAAAATTACCAATAAATTTGCTGATTCCGATTGTCTATGTCAAAAGCAGACCAAAAGCAGCATCAAAGTAAAAGACATTTTCAGGAAAGAAGAAAGAATTTTCTTTGATCTTCAAAAATCAATTTCTATATTAATAACTATCTTATTATCACTCATTTTTTTATTATCTTTATTGCTCTACTGGATTTTTTTTTTATCATTTCACCCCAAGTAAGGTTATAATGCCACTAAAATGCAAGGGGTTACTAGGAGTGAAACTGAATTAAGAAGGAAGACTGTAGTGAGGAGAAAGGTCAATAAAAGAATGGGAAGACACAAGGTGGCAAAGTGGCAAAGATTGCTTTTAAATTTTAGATTTTATTGATTTTATTGATCTGTTTTTTATGGCTTATCAACC
>OZ010572.1:117039538-117104784 GCA_963932145.1 Acanthosepion lycidas | reverse complement strand
GTTTATTCAAACCTTGGCCTGTCAGGCTGGCTCCATGGTTGAACTGGTAGAGGCACAGTTTGGCTTAAAAATATACATCACTATTGTTTAAAATTTTCTATATTTATAGAAGACAATTGTTCATTATTGAGATAGAGCACTTATAGATATAGACAGTGTGGATATAGGTATCAACACTGCATGGTGACTGTTAGTTTCATATCACTGTGTGATCTTCAGACCAGATCTCTTTGTCCACACTGATTTTCTTTCTCTTTCTCTTCATCGTTCATTTTATTCAGTTATCACAGTTTATGCTGCTGTGGTTACTACTCTTCTCCATCTCACAATTGTGGTTTATGGTGAACATTCAAACTCAACTCTTCAATTCCTCAATCCAAGCTGCTAACTATTACTCTACCATGTCTCCATCTCTCTCTCTCTCTCTCTCTCTCTCTCTATATATATATATATATATATATATATATATATATATATATATATATAGTTTGTGTGTGTACATATGTATAGCTCAGTTTGTATTGATTATTTTGCAACATCTTATGTAAAACATTGAAATATCTCATTCGCAGTCTTGGGTATGATGATAAACTATATCCAGCAGTAAGTTCTATGATCTGGGCATATCTTTTTTGAGGAACCTGCAACTACCACTTAATTGCTGTTGTTCCTGGGTTCACCCTGACCCTGTTAGGGTTATAGATATGGGAAAATAGTGAATCTCCTAAAAAAACAAAACATTATGGATGTATAAAAATACATTTTTTGATAAAAAAAAATTGCCAACAATACCTATTTAAAATAAAATTATCAACAATACTTATTTATAGTATATATTTAAATTAATCCATCAAATTGTGTTCAAAATATTTAGATTTCAGCATTAAATAGCCTATAGAAGTTGATATGCTGCTCAACAAAATCAGCCACCTCATTAGCAAATTGGGCAAATCAGGTTGCATGACCAATAAATATATGGTCATGTTGCTCATAGAAAAGATTAGAAATAAAATTAATCTCACATAATACATAAGTTATCTATTTTTTTTTTTTTTTTTGAATAATCTTATTCAGAAATTTGTTAAATAAAAAAATTGATTTATAATCTCTGAATTAAATTATTAATGTCCTGTCATTCTGTTTTAAAGCAATCACTTTATGTTCATAATTCAGCTCTTATTTCAATAAAGTGTTTACCAACAAGATTCTTGTTTTCAGCCAGGTGCAGCCAGACTTGTCCAATTAAGATGAGGCTTCTGATCCGAATTGCTTAAGCTAACATTACCTTTGCAAAATTCATTTTGAAATGAAATCAGTCATTCATTTTTCATTGTTTCATGAGGTCATAGCAATGTAACATTAGTCATGAAAGATCTGGTAAGATCCTCTTCAACCAAGTGATACAGATAGATTTTAGTTTTGGTGCACTAGTTTGCAGCTACTAATCACAAGGTTTACAAAACAAAAGAATAAAAGGTGAAGAAACTGGCTGGTTTTAGTGAGAGAAGGAGAGCAGACATAGTGAAGAAATACAGGAAGAAGAAAAAGAAAGAAAGAAAGAAAGGAATGAATGGAAGATAGAATGGAAGATAAGATTGTTGGTAATTTATTTTTAAACAAATACATAATATTTCATTAATAAAATAATATAATAAAATCTGTTTTAATTTAAATAAAAAAAAAATTACAATATACAGGATGTGATGGATAAATGGTTGTCTAAATTACATAAAAATGAAAACAAGACTGACATATCATTTTAACAGATATATTTAACAAAATTATGCAAAAATATCTTGAAATACTAAAGAGTAAATTTATTCAATAAAATCAACATTGGCTTCAACCACGACCTCCAGACAATGAAAAATTTTCTGCATCTATTCTTTCCTTGTTTAAGTTGGTGAATGCTGCCATAATTCTTGCCTTCAGTTCATCTTTAGTATTACAAGGAGTTCTGTTGTTCTCTTGCTCAACTATGCACCACAATGGGGTTGCAGTCTGGGGAGTTAGGTTACTAAATGTAAGGGGTTATGTGGTTGCAGAAATTGTTTGACAGCCATGACTGGGTTCTCCTCCTTCTGTGGTATAGTGCATGATGCAGAGTCCTGTTGCCAGACATAGGATCTTCCAGCAACTACCCTCTTGGCCCAGAGAAGCACTACATCCTTAAGGCATTTGATGTAGGCTTCCATATTGAATCTCAGGCCCTGTGGAAAGATGAATGTAGGCATAATATTGCCATCCCTAGTAATCACTCCAAACAACTTCGTAATCACCATTAGACTCATCCAATTCTTTCTTAATCCTGTGCACTGTCCTCAGATTTGACACCCAAATAATCTGAAATGTTCGAATGCCAAGCAGTACAGCATACTGTTTCCAAATTTCTGCCAGAGTGAATTGTGCCATGGAGCTCCTTTTCTCACAAATGGTGCTCAACTGACTGTACTATACTGTGCAGCTGACAAAGTCAAAAACAAACAATGCTAAAATTAAAAATATAAAATGGCGTTAATTTACTCATTGCACTCTGTACATCTTACGGTTACTTCAGATTTACCTTAATTACCAGAATTCATTCCATTTTGATAGAAATTTAAAGATGGGAGAAAAAAAATATATCAGTAATGCTTTTTGGTTTTAGTGAGAAAACGAAAGTGTACATAATAACAAGAAAGAAAGAGTAAAAAAGGAAACGAAAGAAAGAGTAAAAAAGGAAACAAAAGAAAGAAAGAATGTTTATTTGTTTATAAGATTCTTAGAAATTTATTTTTAAACAAAAAATGATGTAAATAAAATAATAATAAATAATATTAAAATAATAATAAATAAAATAATAATAATAATGAATAGTTTGTAATAAATAATAATAAATAAGATGATAAAATAAATAATAATAAAATAAATAATAAAGTAATAATAAAATAAAATAATATTAAAATGAATAATAAAATAAATAAAATAAAATAATAATAAAAATAATAATAAAATAAATAAAAATAAATAAAATAAAATAATCATAAAATAAATAATCATAAAATAAATAATCATAAAATAAATAATAATAAAATGAATAAAATAAATAATAATAAAATAATAATAATAATAATAAATTACATGATATACCCTGTCATTACCTCAGATAAATGATGGACCAATCTGTTTTGGTTGTGAAGAAAGAAAAGAAAGCATCCATAATAGGAAAGAAAGACGCAATAACTCTATAAGACACATAATATCTGCTTTCAAGAAAGGGAAACAAGGAAGAAAGAAAGAAAGAAGGGAAATAGAAATGGAAAATAAAGATAGGAATGCTAGGAAGACAAACAAAAGAAACTGTAAAATGAACACATTATTTTTGTTTTCTAATTCTTGCTAATGTATCTTCTTTAATTCAAGTTTCATTGAAAGTACTATAATTTGTTTTTTGAGTGTACTATATATTTTTTTTTTTTTTTTTTTGTGAGTATTATAATTATTTTATATATTCTGTTTGACTTGATGTGCATATACATATTTAAGGTTTATCTTCTGAATTTTTTATGGCTTATCAACCTTTTTCATGTTATTTAAAGCCAGAAAATATTTTTGAGATTGTAAGAGACTTTCGGGGATAATAATGATTTAGTGATACAAGTTCTACTACTTAACCCACAGCTGGGGGAAGTTGGGGTGGATTCGTACCTTTCCCAGTGTATGAATCCAACAAACCCGACTAGAATTGGAACTCAGCTCGCCAATCTCAAGTCATTATCCATTACACCATCTGCACATCTAATTTTACAGAACCTGGTATAACCAAGCAGTCACCCATCTAGGTACTCATCAGGCTCAATGTTGCTTAACTCTGGTGATCATACAAGAACCAGTATTTCAACGTGATATGGCCATAAGCCTTTATATTATGAAAGCCAAAATTTTGGAATAAATATTTATTTAGAATAAGTTTTTATAATCCTTATTTTCGCAAAATAAAAGACCCAGGAGCCACTCAAGGTAGAGGGTTACTAAATGAGGTTGTTGCAAGAGTATAAGGAGGGAGCAATGAGTGTGTATTATGAGGATATATAGGATAGATAATGGGTGACTCAACTTGAAGATGATAAAACGGTAGTGATCAGGGAAGCATCCTTCTGGAACTTTTTGCCTTAATCCAGCACTTCCAGGAAAGAAGCTGTTTGAGAAGAACTTCTTCCTTACCAATGTAATACAAAGTGAATGAGGATGAGGCAACTCAGTTTACATGGCCAGGTGGGTTTTACTTGTGAAGGTCTGAACTGATGAAACCAAGGAATGTAATTGGCTTGAACATCTGCCATAAAAATAGCAATAAAGCAGTGATGTGCTAGCAACCAGGGCTAGATATAGGATTTAAGAGGCAATAAATAATAAGAGGGTAATAAAATTTGCTGGAGGCCCTTCATTACATATATTTACCCCCTCTTGTGTCTATAATTTCTCTAAATTGTTTCAAATTATTTCTAATGAGCCCTATTAAATCTGAAAATAAACAAAACTTCTCTGTTCTTAAATTTTAATTTTTTTTTAATTTTTATCAGGGTCCCAATACTAGAGGACCCTTGGGTGTAAGAATTTTTCCCGATTATGTGTGTGTGCATGTATACTTGGCTGTGTATAGAGTTGAATGAACAAGGCTTGAAATAGTTGTTCAACAGCTCTTATTTATGGTTGAAGGAGAGTATAAAATATAAAATCTATCATATTATCCTAATTTTGCAAGGAAAAAGTGGGGTTTCCCAGTTAACAAAGTTCTTGAGTAGATGTTTTTAAGAGTGAGATTTCTCCGCTTCTTCACATGGAAGGGACGAGAAATATGTGTCTTCTGCAGCAAGCATTTTGTGTAGTTTTTCCTTTGAGTAGATGTTTCAAAGGCAGATACGAAAAAAATCTGAAGTGAAGCTGCCAGGAGAGGGCCACCTGTCTTCTGCAGCAAAGCTTGAGCGTAGCCCTTTTTAGCTAGGCCTTGAAGGTAGAGGCTGCTGAAAAAGAAGAGTGGAAAAAAAGAGAGAGATGGCTTGGTCCGGGCTTTTATGAGTTCTGGGTCTTCTGCTTGTACCCTGCTGATTACTTCTATTGCTGCTACTTCTGAATTGAGCAAAGTAAGGAAGCTCCCACATGCTCCAATAGCCAAAAAGTGAGATAGTTTCTATATCTGGGTTCTTTTAGTCATGGAACATTTGGGCTGGAGCCTATACTAACCCACACATTAAAAACTGGAACTTCTACCAGCGTTTCATTGGTGGGAAAATAATTCATCATACACAAGGCCATGTAAGCGCTTTTGAAGTCTGTCAAATCTGGACAGTGATAAGTAGGCAGCTCTAGCCCTTTTTTTTTGTCTGATCAGGCTCTTGTAAAGATAGAGCATGGCAGGAGGAGTTGGGTACTTTCTGGAATGGTAAAAGGAGCCAAGCATTTTCCCATCATCTTTAGCAATGGATTGTATATACAATTTCCACTTACGCAAATAGGAAAATAAAATAGTCAATTTTGAATCTGTTCTTTTGTAGTCTCTTCCCGTTTTAAATAATGGCCTACATTTATATTGGTGTTGTTATTCTAATATTTTGTTAAAGTTGCTAAGCTCAGATATTTAAAAAAATGCAATCGGGGAATTTCAACAACTATTTTATAGAAGTAGAAATTGCAGAGAACGTACTCGATTGTTAAATTAAGACTTATGGTCCACGAGAATATTCAAAACACAGGAAACTATAAAAGTTTCATAGCTAATGTTACTTATAATTATTGCTAATTCTAGATGGGGAGAGACGATGTGGTTAGGAGAGAGTGAAATTGGAGAAGAGAGAAGGAAATGGTGGAAGAAAGGTGACTAGAATTAAAGGTTGCCAAAATAGCAGAAGGAAGTGTAGGTAAGAGGATAATGTTATAGAAAGAGACAAAAAAAGAGTAGTGAGTATTGCTTAAAAGAGAGTGGGAGTAATTATGTATTTTGCTTTTAGTTTCTTCTTCTTGTGCTATGTGCAGTTTCCCTTCAGGACATGAGCGATCATGGTTCTCCACAACCTCCTAACCTTTCAGCTCTCAGGAATGTTTACCTTTTTTATCACCACTCCCACTCTTGTCATCCATTCTCATAAGTTTGTCAGGGAGGTTGCCTGCTGTCTACCTTCTGTGTCTTTTGCTTTTGATATATCCCGTGAGTGTCAAATTTTCCAAGCCCTCATTATATATCCCGGATAGTTGAGCTGTCTCTTTCTGATTCTGAGTATAAATGACCTTTTGAAGGAAGATGAGATGAATGTAAAAGAAAGAAAAATAGCACCATTGGAAATATTGACGGGGTGGATTTGAATAAAATTATAAATAGGTCTCTTTAGCTTTGGACAGCTCTCCTATGAGCAGTAGGCTATTGTAAGTCATGGACTTCTCATTAGAAAATGGACAACATTTTTACGAAGTGTAAAGGAAGTGTAATTTAGCTTGGTACCAAGTTACTGTAGAGGTTTAGTGGTACGTTTGAGCTTGGAATAACACCTACTGAGAGATTTATGCTGGAATTTCATGAAATGAAGAACTATCGTTATTTATGACTTTCTGGTTGTACGAGTAGGCTCATCTTTTGCAGTTTTAAAGAAAATAGGAACGAAAAAGACACTTGTGCATAGAAACAGAAAGAAACAAATTTCTTGGACGCATAATGTGAAAAGAGGGCTAGGAGAATTTGACACTCACAGAGCATAATGAAAGGTTAGAGGGAAACATTGAGTAACCTACCTAATAAGCTTGTTTAGATGGATAGCAGAATAAAGATAGGATAGTAAGGAGAAAAACATTACTTAGAGCTACAAAGGAAAGGAAGTAGTGGAAAGTCATGATCATCCACATCCTTAAGGAACATGGTATATAAAAGAAGATACTTGTTTTTCAGATTTGTGCCCTCTAACATTCTTTAGGAGTCTGTTATACTTGGTAACCTTTTCAGAATATTGAACAAATGACTTTCATTTAGTCCACAAATGTTGAGTGTTCCCATTCTGTTTTCCATGTTTAGTGGATGTATACTGTCCATTAATACACACTATTTGCCTTTCTGTCTTCCACTGAACCAGAATATATAACTTTTCTGCTCTACTTGACCCAGGGATTAAACTCATGATTGCCAGGAAAACAGATATGCTTTATCTAATTGCTTTAATCCATGTGTCTCTCAGATAATCCTCTGGTGTAAGTTTAGGGCCTTAAAACTAATGTCCACACTCAGGTGGTGAGATTTTGAGAAGGTTATTAATTACAAAAGAGACCTGAAGAAAGTCAGAGGGTACAACAGCCAAAATTTTATGAACATATCAAAAATGAGAATACTGGTTGTGCAACAGCAAGGAATATAATAATGATAATGCATGTCTCAAAAATACCAAAATAAATAATAAAATAGGCCAGAGAGTACAATGTCTGAAACATTGTGAGTATACCAACCAAGATGAGCAGGCTGGTCCAAAGAGCAAAGCAAACAATAATGATAATTTGTCATCTCCAGAATTTCAACAGCAATAATAAAATAAGGTTGGGGAGTACAATGGTCGAAACGTGAGTATAACAACCAAGATGAGAATGCTGGTCTGAATAGCAAAGCATATAATAATGATAATTCCTCATCTCAAAAATGAAATAAGTTTGGATAGTACAATGCCTGAAACGTTATGAATATAATAACCAAGATGAGCAGGCTACTATGAATAGAGATGTCTCTAATCATCTGTGAAGAAACAGGCTCGAGCAAATAAGAGAATTTTCTTTCACAATGATTCTATTTCTTTAATGTTATATCTTTCAATCATTTGGCTTGGGAGTTCACTTGTTTGTTGCTATATAAGCAGCATGGAGTTCAATTTCCTTGGAAGGCACTGGCTCTGACATTCAATGGATTAGTACATTATACTTGACAAATGATATAAAACGTTTCACCGGAAAGTGTTTTGAAAGTTACAGTATTTGACATTTGACGACAACCGGAGAAGTCGACTAGCAAAATTCTCTTGTGAAAAGGAACAAGGGATATTGATAGTTACTAAGCTTGACTTAGTACAGCACAGGGTCAGATGAAGGGTAACAAGTGCAAGAAGATTATGCTGCACCAAGCTTCCAACCAAGAGGGCCATTAGCTTTTAAAATGATTCCTTTTATCTGGTGTTTGAAAATTAACTACTGACCAAACTGGTAACTATACAACGACAGTTTTTTTTTTTTTTTTTTATATAAGCAAGTTAGGATTTTGGTCAATACTAAAGTTGTTTAAATTTTTTATGCTTTGGTCAGTAGAAAAGAAAAACATTTCAATGTAACAAAACTAGTGAGAATTGGTAGAATTTTTGAATACTGTAAAAATATAACTTAATTAGTGATGTGATGGAATAACCTGCTACCCCTATGAGTGGTAGCACTATAGGTGGTAAACAGCTATAAGTATCTGTGAGGACAGCGGACAGGAGAGTTAGGCTGGGATCTGTGAGACTAGTGACCTTCCGATAACAGCACACACACACACACACACACACACACACACACAACTGTACTGACTTGTGATGACCGTGCGCATAACTATTACTTCCTTGCTTGGTGTACTGGTTTCTACAATAAACCTGTTACTATTTATCCACTGTTTTTGTCCTTTCCATATTCCAGAATATAACAATTAGTAACTATTTTTGTTTAATTTGACATTTTTTTCATCTGTATTTTTAGTTGCTTAAACCACACAGACGTCAGCAATGGAGATGCTTAATATTTAGTCAAAATTGAGTACAGTTACTCTGAATAAATAAAAAATTATGTTTATTTAATAATAATCCCTATATCTTATGCATCATGTCTGAGTATGCATATATATATATATATATATATATATATATATATATATATATATATATATATATATTGCTGACTGTGCTTAGATAATTAAAGAAAATATTTCCATGACTATAGATACACATATATAAAAAATTACATATTCAGTTAAAAAAAATCATACTTAATAAAATTAATATTAATAGAATAGCCAAAAGCACTTGAATATATAGAATATTCGGACAGTTTTTACACACTATGTCCAGAAAAGAAAAAAAAAAAAATCAAGTAAAAATCTTAATTGCAGTGCTTTGTCAGACGTCTTTAATGAAATTTGTGTGTGTGTATACATATATATATATATATATATATATATATATATATATAATATGAGGCATGATAGTGTAATGGATAGCGGCTGAGATTGAGGAATTGGAGGGGCTGAGTTTGAATTCCAGTTGAATCCATTGCATTCACTTACATGCTAATATCCTTGGGAAAGGTATGAATTCTCTTCTTCTCCCCGCAACTATGGATAACTAGCAGGACAGACTGGGTTCTACAGCCTTGGATGGCAACTGGTCTAGGAGAAAGACAACTCTGAATTCAAAACCTGCAAAGGGTCATTTGGGGACCCTGTAGTCCCTATAATGGGCCCTTCAAAAAGTGTGGATGGTTCTGCACAAAGCCTTTGGCAATCCGTATGGATAATCCCGAGGAGGATGTAATCCAGAGTGCTTAATGTAAAAACAGATCAAATATTAGTTAAATTAAAAACAGATCACCTTAAGGGTCAATAGATTATATTTTATTTCTTCAGGAATGGGATTTTTGTCCTGGTTTCTCAGATCACATATCCAAGCATAAAAGGCTTTTATGCTTGGACCCTTAAGGTTGTCTGTTTTTTTTGTAATTTAACTTATATCGTAATAGTATGTTTCATGCTTGAACACAAACTTCAGGCCATGTATGTTATATTTTGGCTTGACTATTTTTATATGCTGGTCAATGGGGTATTATGAGTAGCAAGGTCTATCATATTATCCTAATGGTTACTGGGTAGGTGCTAATGGTTATAATATTCTTGAGGCTATTCAGTAGAGATAATTGTGAATACGAACGTGGTTACTTATAATTGTTTTATATTGTTGTTTACTTTTTACTCCTTGTTTATTATTGATTATTGATTTGTTTATTATTTATTTAATTTGTTTAGATTTTTGTTTATTTTATTTATTTATTGATTGTTTTATTTTGGGGGTTGGTTATCCTATTTTAGTTTAAAGCATTGGCTTTGTCTAAAGTGTGTTATGTTATCTGCATTGTATATAGTTCATATATTTACTTTTTTCATGATGGTATATTACAAGGTATTCGTTTTTATTTTTGATTTTTAAGTAATGTAATAAACATTTCTTTTGATTGTTTATTTATATTTACATATGTTCTCTCCTTGGTATTGAGCACTTTTACCTATAAATATAGAATACCTTTTCATCATATATTATCACTTTAAACGTTACATTTTAGTGATCCTGGGTATGACTATAAACTACATCTATGTCCTGGGTATGAAGATAAATTACATCTGCATTCTGGGTAAAACGATAAACTACGTCCAACGGCAAGGCCTCTGATTAGGAGTTTTTGAGGAGTGTGGGACCACCTGTTAATTGCTGGTGTTCCCAGGTCCACCCTGACCCGGGGTGGTAGCACCTGTAGAGTCCTAACTAATTTAGGGTAAATAATTTAACCCCCAAACTGGAGTCAAAACACTATGAAAGTGTAAAAATAGTTTTTTTTTAACACGCTTTGTAAAAAATTCTTACCAGCAATAAATTTTTGAAGAAAAATTATTACCAGCAACACATTTTTGAGAAAAAAAAAATATTACCAGCAATAAAAATCTTGTCAGCATTAAGGCTGAGGTTGATATACCATAAAACAAACCAAACCAAATACATTTTAGTGGATGTGATTGAGCATTTGTACTGTTTTTCAAACAGTCTGAATTACATCAACTTCCCTGTGCATTTGAGAATCTTAATAAAGAAAATGTGTCTTTATATATATATATATATATATATATATATATATATACACACACACAAACACACTACAGTTTAAAAGTTTGAGGCCACCTCTGGTAATTTTTTAAATTTGCTCCAAAAGTACTTATTTTGTACTTTAAATAAGAGAAAATTATTATCCATTGTTAAAAAAGTGAGACATGATTTTTATTATATTTCTCAAAGTATAAGTTTGATAATTGATTTCATACTTTTTTCATTATTCCATGAAGTCCTGTTCTTTTAAATTATTTAATAATGATGATTAGTTTGTTACAAGGCTATGACTTTTGGGCAGTGCTGGATTTGAAGTGCTTGTATGGGTTGCAACCCAGTGGTCCCAAGACAAGAGGATCACCCAGAGGCCCCTCTGAACTTGGGCCTTTGATTAAAGTAAAAAAAAAAACAAAGATACAGGAACAGAGGAGATTTGTTTATTTTCAGATTTTGAACTAATTTGAAACAATTTAGTATATTTGAGCCCCCTCTACTTGTTTTTTTTTTTTTTTCTTTAAATTTGAAGGAGTACCATTTAGAATTCTTTTATCGATATGGTGGTGGGGGGGAACCTGTAATGGAGCAGCCCCCAAATTCTGTTAGAATTGGGGCCACAAATCTACCCCTAGGTTTTTGGTACCTAGGGATGATAGAATTAACTATATGTTTAATAATATGAGTAACTTGATAACACCAAATTCTTATCTATAAATATTAACAAAGACTTAGATTAGCCTGACATACAATCAAAGCTGGATTAACTGTGAAGCCAAATAAATTTATTTTTTATGACACCAAAAGAAATTATATATAATTTTACTTATTTTTGCAGAAATTATGTGATCTGGCCTATTTATGTAGAAATTTGTATAATTTTGCCTATTTACATAGAAGTCATATAATATTGTTTATTTCTTTAGAAATTATATATTTTGGCTTATTTTTGTGGAAATCATATATCTAATGGGCATTTAAAGAGAATTTGAAGAATTAATTCTGAGCTTAATAAGCTTTGATTACTGCAGCACAAACTTTAGCATTTGTTGCAAAAGTTTCTCAAAATATATGTTTGATAATTGATTCCATTCTTTTTTTTTTCAATGATTCTCAGAGCTTTTTTTCATTGTTTTTCACTCTTCTGTCAAGTTCATCCCATGCTAATTCTGGGGGTGGCTTTAAACTTTTGAACTTATATATCTTTATGTATACAAATACACATTTAACAGTGTAACAAAAGTGCCAAAAAATTTATTTCATTGAAATAGACCAGATGATATGCCTTGAACGGATGTCATCATTCGTTTGAAAAAAGGCACCCCGACCCTACCTGGACTTAACCTCTTTTCTAAAGTAACTAATATTTTGATACAATAGTATGAAAATGAATACCCTACCACCCCTTACTAAAATAATTAGTTTTCTCCATGCCCATAGAAATTAATATTACGAATGTACATGCTTATAACACTCTGTAAATTTAAAAATTTGTTATTCCAAATTCGCTTGAGGATGAAACAGAACTAGCTGCTTTAATTTAATTTCTATAAATGAAATTGAAGTTTTTAGCTTCTGTTTTTGAAACATGAGAACTCTTATGTAGCGATGGAATCATATTTTTTTTAAAATAATTATAATTATATTATATAAAAATGTGTGTGTTTGGTGGGAGAGAGAGAGTAAATTAACTTTCTTCCTATTCCATGAAGTCCTGTTCTTTTAAATTATTTAATAATGATGCTTAGTTTGGTACAAGGCTATGGCTTTTGGGCAGTGCTGGATTTACAATGCTTGTATATGTTGCAATCCAGTGGCCCCAAGCCAAGAGGATCACCGAAAAGCCCACTAATCTTGGACCTTTGATAAAACTAAAAAAAAAAAATGTAAGAACAGAGGTCCCTGCAGTAATTCAGCTAGTAATGTTTTTGTCACCCCATAAACATAAAACTGTGACATATGCATGGAATAACTTTCTTGCCAGAGTCCATCTTGCACACTTACAAATCTATTATTCATCCGTGCATTGGATATTGCTGACATATCTGCTCTGGTACTCCTGCTATATAATCTCAAGATTCTATGCAAAATCCAAGAAAGGATCAGCAATGTTATCAGTCTTGACCTGGCATCTCAACTTAAGGTAATTTCCTCCCACTGTAATGTGACTTCCTTCTATTTTTTTTTTTTTTTATAAATGTTTTCATCGTAATTGTACTAATGAGCTTTCCTCTTTGGTATCTTGATTGCAGCCTTCATCAGGTGATTGGAATTCAAAACTGAACCCTTTATTTCATCCACTGGGGTAGATTGTTCTAGTTTCACATGCCATGCCTCTTCCGGATGTCTCATTTATCTCCCTTTAACTCAACCCTCCAAGTTTTTTGTTCACCACTGGCGTATCAGGTATAGAACTCACAACTCTTTAGGTTAAGTCATTGGATCCAACCAACTCTTTTATCCACTGAGACATATGTCCTTGAGAACTAGAACAATCTACCCTAGTGGACAAAATAAAGGGTTCAGTTTGAAACTCCAATCACCTGAAGAAGGCTGGCGCGTACAACAGCCGAAGCATCATGAACATGACAATAAAGATGAAGACAACAATGTAAATAATGTAAATAACTATGACTCTTGTAGATGATTATATGTTAAAAGTTATCATTGGAATCAAAGTCTTCCTTCTTGTTAAAGTGTTCAGATTTTTTTGGAATATGAGTCAAACAAGAAACTTATACTGCACCGTCAAGTTGCTTTGCCTGCTTGATGAAGTGAAGGCCTCGAGGCTCAAGTGTACTTAATGAAGCATTAGAGCAAGCATTAAAATCAAAATTTCCTTTTTGGCATTCTGCAATGGTGGCGACTGAAAAATAGAAGTTAGACAAGAATAAGTGCCAATGCTTTTAAGCATTTCCCATAAAGGTTAGACGTTTTGGGCATAGCACTTTCTAAAATGCGTTATTTCTTTCACTATTGAAACTTTATTTATTTGGGATGAGTTGATGTGTTGAGTAGAAGAGAATACATGCTATTGAGGTTATATGCTGGTTGAATGAGAACAAAGGAATTTTAGCAGAAGAAAATGAAGCAGGATTTGCATAGATGGATTTTATTTGTTAAATGTCCACAGATTTGTGGAAAATAATGATATGCAAGTCTGATGAGATCCTTACTATTGTCCTTGTTCGCTTGAAGAAGCGAAAAGGCTCAAAAGGAAAATAAATAGCTTATGATTCAATAATAATTATCGATTAATAATTTTTCTTCATTTAATCTATTTTACTCACTTGCTGTTTAATTTAAATTAAATTCAATTAAAATCAAAGTTTATTTGGCGTTGGTTTCTCTGTGTTGATTACTAAGTAAAAACTGTCTTTTAAAATCATTTCACCCCAAGCAAGGTAATAAAGCCACTCAGATACAAGAGGTTAATATATGTGAAAGAATGTGAGAAAAAGAAAACAGTAAAGTGAAAGAACAATAATAGAACAAGAATTAAGAAAACAGAAAATAAGGATTGGCATTGCATTTAGATTTCTGAAGATCTAGCAATTTGTAAAATGATAAGACCTACCTGCCAATCTAGTATGGCACTTAAATTCATAAAGTCGAGGTGCCAAAGAAGAAAAACTCATCAGAACAATTACCAAGGAAATATTTATAAAAAAGGCATGATGAAGCTACATTATGGTGGTGGGAAAGTTGAAGTTGAGATGTCAGGAATGATAACATTGAAGATTCTTCTTTGTATTTTATCAAGAATGTCTAAATATATAGCAGAAGCGCCAGACCAGATGTCGCAGCAATATTCAATGCATGGATGATTGGTAAACTTATGAAATGTGCAAGAGAAGTTTGAGAAACAAAACAATTAGAACTGAACTTATGGATACATCGAGATAATTCAGCAGTAAAATGATGAGACCTAATTGCCAATCTAGTAATGTTCTTAAATTCATGCAGACGAAATACCAAGAAGTTGAGCTCATAAGAACAATTGCCATGAAAAGTCATATCATGATGATGGCATAGTCGAGATGCCAGATCAAGACCCATTAATTTACAGAGCATTCTTTGGATTTTGTCAAGAATCCCAAGAAAAATACGGATACAAGACCAGATATGGCAACAGAATTCAATGCATAGGCGAATGGTAGATTTAAAAACATGTAAGATGGATTCTGAGAAAAAAAATTGGAAGCTGAGATGGAAATTTTTGTACACCAAGCTGAGCAACACTCCTGCTGCCAGACATGAAGCTGTCATGGCCAGATGGCTAGACATACTAATTCTCAATTGTGGTCATAAAGCCAAACAGCTATAAGTTGCATAGGCCACAATTCAATGACGACCTGTACTTTATTACAGATTGAGCATAGAAAATCTGGAGAAACTAGTTGCTTGTAGTCATTTGGCAGTCTTAAAATATATGTCAGTGTATATCACTGGTCAGGCCAGCTTGTGTGCTGAAGATGCAGCTACAAGTATCACAGTGAAAGTATTTTGACATCATCCATTAAATCCTTTTCTGGTGACCCTATTCAACTTTGTGTGACTGCATCTATTTTCTTCTTCCTTGTAAATGAACGATTTGTCTATTTGACTTCTTAAATGTGTTTTTTAACTTATCTTTCAACCTTTTAACTCTCTTTCTCTGTCTATACAGGCGTCGTTTTGCTGTGCACATACCATCCCCTTTGATCCATTGAACTTAATCTGCAATTATGGATTCACATCTCAATGATGTGCAGGTGGTCTAATGGATATTGGCTCAGAAGGAGAAATTGGGGAATTCCCGCTGTGTTTGTTACATTCACTTATGCATATATACCCTTGGGGAAGTTATGAACCCGTCCCCCTGCTGCTATGGGTTAAATAGTAGAACTTGTATTTGGAAAGTAATTGTTATTCAAAAAAAATCATTAAATTAATAATCACTTACAAAAAAAGCCAATTATTCTTACAATCCAAAATATGTTTTGGCTTAACCCACTAAAGGATTTTATTGGTTGGTTGATCAACCTTCTACAGATTATCAACCCTTTGCAGGTTATTTAAAGCCAGAAAATATTTTTAGATTGTAAGAATCTCTTAGTGACACTAGTCTTACTAATTAACCTATAGCTGGTGGGAGAATAGGTGGATTCATACTTTTGCCAAGGGTATTTTCACTTGTGATTATAAATTCAATGGGAATTGGAAATCAGCTCTCTGATTGACAATTTTGAGCCATTATCCATTACACCACCTGCACATCCAAGTCTACAGCATCTGGCATTCCCAAGCAGTGATCCCTCTAGGTACTGACCTGGGTTGTCATTGCTTAACTATGGTGATTGTACAGGAGTTAATGTTTCAATGTGATGTTGCCATAGACTCTACAAAGTATTGATAAACAGTAAAAAAACAAACTAATCAGTCATCTTCAAAACTCACACATGTATATGTGGGTTTATATGTACCATCAAAAAGTTAGGATAATATTTAATAATTTTGCAACTGTATCTGTCTATATTTCTGAGATGAGGTATTATTAACACATGGCACAGTAGATAAAGGCGTTCGTTAGATCCAGTGACAGGGCCCAAAGAGTGTGAGTTCAATACCTGGTTAAGGCAGAGGAGAGGGGAATTAACAGGAGATAATTGATAGCTGACATCCATGAGACATGGCACGTGGAACTAGCTACCCCAGTGAGCGAAATAAAGGGTTCAATTCAATATTCCAACAACCTCAAGAAGGCCGGAGCATACAACGGCCAAAACGTTGTAATAAATATGTCGACAAAGAAGAGGACAATAGTCCGAATAATGTAAATGGTGTATTTTGCAACTGATTATATTTTCCGCATCAGTTGTCACTTATTTTTATCTATACAATTAAATAGTATGTAGAAAAGAATTCTTTTCTTTTTTTTTTAAACCATTAAAAGTAAAAGTATGTAAAGGAAGCTCATATGACCTATATTGTCAAAAAGCAATGGAAATAGTTAAGTAATCTTGCAATTGCGAATATTTTCGACATGAGTAATCTAGGACTTTTATCAATGCAATTAACTCTCATGTTGCATGAACCAAGAAAGAATTTCTCGTTTTAAATCATTAAAAGTTCAAATTTTCAAAATACAACGAGCACTGTCGAAAATGACAGCAATATTTAAGCGATTTTGAATTTTCAATTTTTTATGATTTTCTATGAGTAACCTAGTTATTTTTATCTCTATCATTAACTCTTTTGTTACATGTAAGAAAGGAATAATTTTCATTTCATTAAAAGTTTAAATATTCAAAGAATAATCATAATTACCATCATCTATCTCATGAGTATATGACCAGTTCCCTCCAAATGAAAGCCAGATATGTATTCATTTATACAGAGCTTGTCTTTGGCAAGTTGACCTGGGAGAGCCCATCCCTCTCCAGGCTAAATCACAGCAGATATCCTCTGACTAGATACAATCATGTGGCCATCAACTCCTTCAGGGGAACAGTTGACACTATGCACTCACTTCATGCCGCTGTATTATGTCTAGTTTTATTCCTTTCAAGTTCACAAATTATAAAATTTAATTTTTAAGTAATTAATGGATTTTTGTCCATAGTCAAGTCAGAAATTATTTCTTATTTCTATACATCTTATATTTATGGATCCACCTTTGGCAGTAATATCCTCATTTAGCATTCTTATGGAAGGGAAATCAGTACACCATACATTTATACTGACTCAGCCATGAAAGATTTCACAGCAAAGCAAATTTGCTTGATAAGGTTAATTCTTTGTTACCATAACAGCAAACACTTTCTCATCAATCCGTCATGAAACCAAGTTGCTATTCATTGATCAACAGTTGAACATGTTGAACAAAGGTCAGAAAAACAAAGAAGCAGAAATGCCACACTGTTTGCTATAGCGTTTCATTTCCATTGAATAAATAAATTTTCTGGCAAAGAAAAAAAAATCAAAGTAGTTGTAGCCGATCCAAGCGATCACTTGTATTGTTGCATTGAAATATCTTGTGAAATTTCTTGTTGGTATATGGCTTTAATTAGAACATATATCAAACTTTGCATATTGGATTATTTCCAATTTGCATCCAAGACTGATTCCTGAAAGGAATACAGCACAATCTTTTTTTGTTTTATTTATTTTTGGGAAACTGGTTATCTGCTGAGGAAGCTTTTTGCCTGCTGGCTCCTTGCTATGCAACTATAGGCTTTCTACACCATTCTCACATTTTGAACATTATTCAGCTGAAATCTTTTGAAGAGACTATTAGTGTTGGCTGCAAAATTTGATATTCACTTGATGTTGCCTTGTTGTTGATATCGCTTTGTAAACTTACGAAGAAACACTCCCCCCAGCCTCGTTCATCATTAACTTATTCGGTAGATAACTTTGATAGAAATATTGACATAAATATATAATGAAATCGTTAGAACAAATAAGATTTATACAGGAATACAATAAGAAAAATGTATCCTTGCAAAAGGATGTATTTATGTCAGATGAGAAACTTCTAGTAGAATGATATTACAGACTTTATTTAATAATCTTTTATTTTATTTTTAAAACAATCTTTCAAGCAAACTTTCCCATTTCACCATTTATAGTAAAAAAAAAAAAATTGTGATCAATTTCTTTTTATAGGGTTTCTATTGATTTCAGGTAGCGACATATCAATCTCTTTGGGTTATTTAATGCCGAAATCTTAATATTTTGAAACTCAATTGCAACCCTTTAACTACAGATAAAATGTATTGCTGGTTATTTTATTATAAGTAGGTATTTTTATACTTTTATAGTGTTTTGTTTTTGTTTAGGGAGTTTGCTATTTGCCAGTGACTGGTACCCTAACAGGTGGTGCCACCCTGAGTCAGTGTGGACCTGAGAACAACAGCAATTCCATGCTCCTCAAAACCTCCAATCTCCCGACTAGAGGTTTTTCTTCTGGATATAGTTTATCGTCATACTCGGGACTACCATGCTCTTTGACAATGGGTTGCTAATATATATATATATATATATATATATATATATATATATATATATATATTGTATTGTTGAGCACTATTTTGGTTTTAACAGAGTATGCTCTTTTGCCGAAGACCTACCTTTTCCCATTATATCAAACACTTTCTTAGTATGCCTGCAAGCTTTTTCTAGCGATTTTAAGGCATTTTCATCATGGCTGGATGATCACCCACCTTTCTCCAGTGAGTTTGGCTGATGCATGCATGTTAAGTATTATCAACTAATATATATATATATATATATATATATATATATATATATATATATATATAAACTAATGTAATATCCTGGACTTACCAAGGAGGTATAATGTGAACATTTTCCCAATTAACTGTTGTTGACTGCCAAATGATTGGATGAGAATGCAAGACATCTTTAGTTATGATAGGCCACCATTCCCTGAGAATTCACCAGAAATTCATTGTGACACACACACATATATATATATATATATATATATATAGAGAGAGAGAGAGATATTGATAGTATTAGTGGTGAACATATATAAATTCCCAAGAGGATAGAATCCAGATAGAGCTCAATGTCTGGGACAGAGTAAGAATATAATATAAAAGGCTCAAACACTAATATTCCATGGTTATAATTTATTACATTGGAATCCTAATCACGATCCAATTCATCAGACCTACAAATTCAAAAAGAAATCGGAAAATATAACTCCGGGTATAAAAAACAAAATTTTAGTGAGAGTATATATATATATAGAGAGAGAGAGAGAAAGAGAAACTGGGTGCGATGGATAAATTGTCGTCTAAATTATGTAAAAATGGAAATACCCCTGAAATCTCATTTTAATATATATATATATATATATATATATATATATATATATATATATATATATATGCCAAAATTACACAAAAATATCTTGAAATACTAAAGAGATTCAATAAAATTGCCATTTCCTTCAGGCCTACCACCTCACAACATTGGAATCTCCTCCAACTCTTCTGGATACTGTCCTTGTTTAAGTTGGTGAATGCTGCCATAATCCTTGCCTTCAGTTCATCTTTGGTTTTACAAGGAGTTTTGGTGGTCTTTTGCTCAACTGCGCCCCACATAATAATTAAGTGGGTTGCGGTCTGGGAAGTTAGGTGGCCATATGTATATGATGCTATGGTTGCAGAAATTGTTTGACAGCGATGACTGGGTTCACCTACTTGTGTGGCATGATGCTGAGTCCTGTTGCCAGATATAGGGTTTTCCAGCAACCACCCTCTTGACTCAGGGCAGCGCTACCTCCTCAAGGCACTTGATGTAGGCATCCATGTTGAGTCTGAGGACCAATGGGAAAATGAATGGAGGCATAACGTCACTATCACTAGTGATTACTCTAAACACCATGCTGTTAATGGGATATATTGTCTAATTTGTTAAAATCTGGTAGAGGGAATTACGTCAGGGTTCTTTTTTTTTTTGTCCAACTGACCCTACTATACTGTATAGTCAATAAAATCAAAAACACTGCATGAAAAATATAGAATGGTGACAATTTACACATTGCACCCTCTGTGTGTGTGTGTGTGTGTGTGTATATATATATATCTCCAAATGAAAAAGAACAAAGAGTAAGATTTCAGCATTCAAAACATTAATTTAAAACATGGCTCAGTACAAAAGTAGAGCAATAAATCTTTATTATGCACTGTTACATTAGAACATGTACATACCAACTACAAAACAGTACATCTTGCTTCAACGTTAAAAAAATTAAAATTTTACAGGTGGGAAATCACAATGATGCTAAAACAGTTTTTAGTAGTATTGTGATTTCCCACCTGAAGAAACATTAATTTGTTAATGTTGAAACAAGATGTACAGTTTTGTAGTGGGTATATACAGGTTCTAATGTAACAGTGCATAATATATATATATATATTTATGGAGGACTCTTCTGTTGTTGAAGGCTTATGCAGAACCAACCACTCTTTTAGGAACAGACAAATACTGAGTACAGGTGAACAGCATATCGCAAACTCCCCAAATGACCCTTCTCAGGTTTTTAAATGAGAGCTGCCATCCAAGGGCTATCATGCTACTTACTCATAGATAGAAGAGCTGGATTCATACCTTTTTCAAGGGTATTAACACGTAAGTAAATGTAACGAACATGACTTTTAACTCGTCTCTCCGATTCTTCAACTCAACCTACTATCCATTACTCCATCATACTTCAATATATATATATATATATATATATATATAAAATGTGTGTGCATATAAATAGAAATGCACTAGGTGTCTGTATTCAGCCCTTCAAAAAGTATGGATTGTTTTGTGCAAAACCTTTACCACTATGCTGGTGTAGGGTTGTCAGTTTCCTAGGAACTGATCTGCTTGACCCTCATATGTCGAATTCAACGGGAGTTGAGTATATACATGCAATTTTTATATATATTATTTATATATTATATATGTGTGGTACTTATTGGAAAATGCTCAATATCAGTGATAGAGCTAATATATTTAGATGGACTGCTGTGAGTTTGTGACCCTGGGTTTCATGCTATTTGCGATCGTCAGACAAACTCTGATGATAACAGGGCAGAATGCAGAGAACTGGTGCACTACATGCCACAAAGTCCTTAAATGTCTCTCTGCTTGTTTTGTCAGATGATCGCAAATAGCGTGAATCCCAGGGTTACAAACTCACATCAATCCAACTATATATATATATATATATATATATATATATATATATATATATATCAATTGAAAACTGTTCCCGCCAAAATAATAGTTAGAATAAACTACAACAATCAACCACAAAATTGAACAAATAGCTTTAATTAAATTCTCAAACAAAAACAAAACTATTAAATAAGTGAGAAAACAAATTTTTACTACGTTAAAAAAAAACACCAAATAAATAAATAAATAAAATAAGAAACAAAAAATAAAAATAAAAACAAGCAATATAATTTAACCCAAATAAATAAATAAACGACTTCTGATAAAATAACCGCCATAATAGACTACCAACAATGCACCAGTGACCTAAATATATATATAAATAGCCAAGAAAAATAACAGCACACGTGGCCTGACACAGACTGTCGCCTCTAACTGTTGACTTCTATGTTCACTTTTATATTTACACACGCTCTATCTCTGATATTGAGCACTTTATCCCATAAATATAGTACATCTTAAGACTATATTTCTTCATATATATATATATATATATATATATATATATATATGAAATGAAAACTAATGTCAAGTGAACAGTGAGTGGCACCATTTCTTTCATGCTAGAAAAAAAATTTTAAGCCATGTGTCTTGTGTGGTGTCTCAGCTGTTTATATAAGCTGGTCAGTGGGGCATTATGGGTAGCAGGGTCAGGTATTTGGGGTTATTGTATTATCCTAGTGATTATTTGGTAGGTGACAATGGTCATATTTCATATTATTCTAAAAGGTATGTGTTAGAAATTATGTGCCCAACTGCGGTTATTTGTAGCTATTGTTCGTTAACTTCTAACTCATTATTTTTTATTGATTTCTTGAAATACTTGACATTGCTACACATAAAGTCCTATTGACCAGCATATATAAATATTCAAGACATCACACAACACCCAAGGGTCTGAAGATTGCATTCAAACAGAAAACTGTTGCCAATCTGGTATTTATGTGAGTGTCCAGTCAGTGTCTATATTTACACAACCTTTATTTCTAATATTAATCACTTTCATCCATAAATATAGCATACCATAAAACTATAAACTATATTTTTATCATATATATACAGGCCGTTTCATGCTAGATGCATATATGTGTATATATATATATATATATATATATATATATATATATATGTATAATTATTTATTTAAAAATATGATTCCAACACGCTACATAAGAGGTCTCATGTTTCAAAACAAGAGCCGAAAACTTCAAAATAATAATAAATATATATGTATATATATGCATCTGGCATGAAACAGCCTGTCGCCTCTAAGTGTTGACTTCAATGTTCACTTTTATATTTACACACGCTCTATCCCTGATATTGAGCACTTTATCCCATAAATATAGCACACCTTAAGAGTATATTTCTTCATATATATTTCCAAAAAGATATAGATCCAGGGAGAGTTCTATGTCAAAAACAGAGCAATAATAATTATTATTATAAAGAAAACAAACTTTTAAATAAATATCACCATATATATATATATATATATATATATATATATAATTACTATTATAAAGAAAACAAACTCTTAAAGGACCATGGCGATATTTATTTAAAAGTTTGTTTTCTTTATAATAATAATTATTATTGCTCTGTTTTTCACATAGAACTCTCCCTGGATCTATATCTTTTTGGAAATATCCATACATATTACTAAAGATTATCATTTTACAATATATATATATATATATAACTAACTATGAACCTAAAGAGCCAGGCAAACCTACCTAGGTTTCATCTACACGGATCGTCAGGGTGTGTCGACCCACCCTGATGATCCGTATAGTTAGATTTGCTTTACTTAGTGTATTGCTTTGTTATTTTTGCTTTACTTGTGTTGGAGGTTTTTTCTTTGCACTATGACCTTGAATTCTGGTTGATTGTTTTCACCTGAATTGCATGTTTGGAGTTCTATCTTTTTTTTATTCGTTATTTTTCCTTGGGTATTGGTTTGTTCATTTACAAGCCAAAACACCTCAGGTTTTTCCAGATGAGTATAATTACTATTTATATTTATATTTATAAGATTATTGTATCTATCTATCTATCTATCTATCTATCTATATATATATATATATATATATATATATATATATATATATATATGGAGTGAGAAGTGATAATTTAATTTCTAGATTTCTAGAATGACCACAGTATGTCATTTAGAGTAATGAGACAGGTAAACATTTGTACTAAATCACATCAGGATATGTTCCAACTTTGATTTTGTGACAAAGGCCATTCATTGCCAAGCAGTAGAGGAAATTTCATCTGATCATATTATACTGTTTGTAGAAAATGAATGAAAGGAAGCAGCAAATTTTCACCAAGTTTTGTGTGAAGATTGGTATGGTGAACATGCAATAAAGAAATTGATTATTTTTGCATGGCACATGCCGTTCAAGAAATGCCAAGCCATCACATGGATAAGTGGGAATCCCAAAACATAAAGAACAAATACGAATGTGGACAGGGTATGAACCTTAGTGTCCTCAGATCAAAGATTAAGTGTGTAGCTGACAGTAAAGAAGAACTCAAACTCACTAGGGAAGCAGAACAGCATATTCTAAGAGAAAGTTTGGGAATGAGAAAAATGATGTATTGGGAGTTTGTGAGATCCTGGCTTAAAAATCCTTTACAAAAATGTGTCATCGACCTTATTTACCCGATTTACCCCCCACACCACATTCCACTGTGAAATTGAAAAGTGACCTTTAAGGACTAAGGTTTGCAGTAATCCCTGCCATCCAGCAGTATATAACTATATTATTGAATGTTATTCTAGAAAATGAATTCCAAGATTTCCAGCAATGGTATATCGTCTCATGAAGTGCATAGCTTCACAAGGGGATTTTTACATTGAAAGTGAAAGTAGCCGATAGTGATTAGGAATGCAAACTTTGCTTTCACAGGGCTATTGCAGAAATTAAATTTTTTTTTTTCACCTAGTAGTATATTTTGCTTTATTCTTGTAGATGTACTAACACATGGGGAAAAAAAAAATATACATGAAGCTGTAAATACAAGTCGAAAAAAAAAACAAAACAAAACAACATTGACCAAATGAAAATGAAAGTGAAAGTTAAAAATTAATGACCGGCAATACTTCATCAAGTGAAAGCGAAAGTAAATACTTGTTAAAAATTACTAATAGTAGTTGCCAATGCTTCATCTAATATCCATTATATTTGATCATTGCTCTCTGCTTACTGCTCTTATTTGACAGCTTAAATTAAAGGTTGTGTTAAAATCAACTAAACAATTAAAATGAAAGTAAATACTAGTAAAACATTAATGATTGTTGACAATGTTTTATCTAATAATAATAAAATGAGCTTAATAAATAAGAAAAAAAAACTTTTTTTTTAAAACTTATCATTGACTGTTTTTTGGTCAAAGAAAAAAAAACATACAGGCACATTTTTTAATATGTCAGTTTCATTTTCAGGCCATTATGATTTTTAAGGCATATCATTTTATTAGTTTCTAGAGATCTGTCTTCATGATTTTGGGAACAGTTAACATAGGAGAATGAAAACTGATATTGAAGTTTTTTAGTTACATTTCCTTAATATTGATTACTTCAGTTTTGAGGGTAATAACAAAAGTCAGTGATTAAAACTTAGTATAACGGTCAAAGACAAGTGATTAGTAATTCTTGTTTTTCTTCCTAGTTACTGGTCTTTCGAAGAATTACATAAGCAACTGTCATTTTTTTTTTTTTTTTTTTTTGTTTTATTATATTTTCTTTTAACCAATTAATTCCTGGAAAATTCTTTATTGAATTAACCATAATGAAATTCTGGTAAGAAAATTGTATTTTATGTAACTAGTTTTTTTCTTTTTTTTTTATTTTTATATGAGGCAGTCGGGAAAACAATAATATCTAAATTTGAATTTATTGATAAATTCAGGATGAGTTTGTTCGGTATATTTTCTTTGTTTATTTTTTAAATTTTTTTTTCACCCAAACACATTATTGAGAGTTAAAAAAAGACATTTTCGAGATAATTAAATTTAACAGACAAAATAAAATTAAAATTTACTGTTTCACTTTTAACACTGTTACATAATAATTCATTCACTATTTGTACATTGTTTAAAGTCTCAAGTTCATGTTAGGAAGGCAAAGTTTGCAAACTAAAAGCACGGCAACAAAGCTGAAATATTTATATAGCACTAAAATATAATATCTAAAGATGCCTGTTTACTAGGATGGCTAGTTAGTCCCTGTTGCAGACTCCAGCTCAGGCACATTTGTGCTTGTTCAATACCCACAAAGCCCATCCGTGGTCTATATTGCAAACTGAATGGACCTTAGCTACAGTTTCTGAGCATGTTATCTAGTGTGATCAACAGTCTTAACAAGGCCTGTACGCTCAAACCCTCGGTCACAATAACTTGTGACTTTGTGCTAGCACAACCATTGACAGTTCCCAAAGAGTTTTAGCTACCCAATTTCACTCACAAGGCTTGGGTCAACCTATGCTATGGTTTTTTTCTGGTGGTTTCCAAAATTGCCGCATGCTGAGATCACCTCTTCTACATCGATAACATCAAGAAGTCACCTTCCTGATAAACTGACCATGGTGAGATTTAAACCTGGGAGTCATGGTCAGAAAGTGAACATTCTAACAAATTCGGGCATGTGTCCATAACACTAAAATATTAACGTAGATAAAGGTAGATGTTTTAATGAATGTTAATGGCTGGCCACTCATATTCGAGGATACCTGTCTACTAGGTCAGCAGTCTAATCCCTATTGCAGACGCTTGCTCAGGTGCATTTTGTGTTTGTTCAACACCCACAGATCCCACCTGTGGTTTATACAGCAACTATGCTGACTTTGTGATAGCACAGCCATTGACAGATCCCAAGGGTTCTGTCTACCCAATTTCACTCACAAAGCTTTGGTCAACCTGTGGTATGGTTTTCAGGCACTTTCCGAAGGTGTTACATGCTGGGATCACCTCCTCCACACCGATAACATCAAGAAATCACCTTTCTGAAAAATTGACCATGGTGAGTTTTGAACACAGGCCTCATGGTCAGAAAGTGAACATTCTAACCACTAGGGCATATGCCTACATCACTAAAATATATACAAGAAAAAAAAAAGCATTTGTGCAGCCTTGAGGTTGATGAATTGTTTCCCATCCCACAGATAAATATCACTAAGTTCTTGCTATTTTATCAATATTTTCATGGCAGCTATACATGCTGACTTTATTGCTTCATTCCACTAGTCTCAGCTCTCACTGCTAGGATGTGCCATGACATATACACTGACTGGAATCACCACTAATTCCCCTCATACTCCATTAGTGAGTAGGGCATTGTGGAACAGACTTCTTAAAGGAGACTGCCTCGATTAGGACAATCTTAACCACTTCATGTCGAATCACCCGTTATTTACCATATCTCAGTATATGCACCCCTTGCTCCCTCCCTGTGCACTTTTACAACACCCTCATTTGCTAACCCTCTACCTAGAGTGGCTCTCGTGCCATGTATTGGGTTAAGAATAGTACTAAAATATCTACAAGAATACAATATATATATATATATATATATATATATATATATATATATATGAATACAATGTATAGATTAACAAAGAAATAAGTTAATAGTGATTTACTAAATGTTGACAGATATCAAGTACCATATAGTGATTTACTAAGTATATCTTAGACGTGGCACAAGACTGAAACTATAGAGCACCCAGTGAGGATCTAACTCACTACTCAGTCGTAATCAACTGAGCAAGATACTAAGTACCATATATATCACTGTTTAAGGCAACTTGGTGTATTAGATGGTCTTCAGTTTTCAATTACTTTTTATGTCTTCAGGACGAAAGCAAACCTGGCCCTATACATTCTGTTTTTTATCATTTCACCCCTAGCAAAGCAATAAAGCCACTAAGAGGCAATGGGTTATTGAATGTGAAAGAATATGAGAAAAAGAAAAACATTATTTAGGAGAGAGAATAATTAAAGAACAGGAATTAAGATGAGAAAAAGATAAAAATTGACATTGATTTTCAAAAATTTAAATGCAAAGTTGACTGTAAATCAAGAGAGCAGAAGAGGGTTTCCCAAGCAAGTAGTGCAAGAGAAGAAACTGTTAGCTTTGAACTTACAGTTACATCTAGCTATTTCATTGTAAAATGAGACCTAGTTGCCAATTTAGATTTGTGCTTAAATACATAAAGTCGAAGTACAAAAGAGTAAAGTAATATTTATTTTAAAAAATACAAAAATTTGGCATAAGGCTAAAAGAGGGATGGAGAAAGCTGGTCTTGTTCTCTCTTATAATTAGCTAGCCACAATTACTGACCGAAACGTACAAGTGTATTCCTTACACTAAAACAACACATTCTTACTTACCATTCTCACTACAGTCACCATAATACCTCAAGGTCTCTATGAAGTCCTAACTCCTGTTGAATAAAAATAACAACATTTAAAAATGAAACCCCAAAGAGGAAAGTTTAGCAGAGTAATTACCATGAAAATATTTATAGAAAAGGGACATGGAAACTATATTATGGCAGTGAGAAAGTGATTGAAGCGAAGATGTCAGGTCTGGACTGGTAATACTGCAGATTCTTCTTTGGATTTTATCTAGTGCTACTGTAAATCTAGTTTTTCATTTCTTGTATTTTTACTCTGTTTCTCTGCCCTTTTATTTCTACAGTCTGATGTCAGAATTCATCAGTAGTGTTTCATTCAATTTTAAGTATTGTTTAATAGATAATTATATTTCTTCTTCGTATTTATGCAATGACAGAATTAATATTTATAATGCCAAGATCTGCTGGTAATTTCTGACTTAACTTAGTTTTCTAAGTACGAGTTCTTTTTGCAAAATGACTTAACAATGAAACATTAGATTTTAAGTTTGTCGTCTTTTCTCTGCCCTGGATTGGCTTCAGCCCAGTTAAGTACAAAATACACATATCTTGTTTCTTGGTACAACATGCCCACTTTGATGCTGCTCATGGACCATGGCTGATACATGCTTCTATAAAAATCAATGTGTACTGTGTTCTCTCATTGCACACTTAGTCCTTACTAAATCTCTCTTTAATCTCCAAGTGCATACCATCTTGGTTATGCTGTATTTTTGTGCAGCATCACAATTGTTGAGATTTGGCATATGCAGCTACTTTCAGCTTTAAGCTAGCTTCATATTTCCTTTTGTTTATCAGTTGGAGCTATGATTGGGATTTTATGGTAGCCAAGGATTATTGTTCGTCTAGAAAGAATGCTGCTACTTGTGAAGAGGTGACACTTTCAGCTTTAAGATTGGCCCACAGAGTTCTATACTACAGGCCTGTTCATGCTGCAGGTGGGTGTGTTCTATTTATGCTGTCTAGCAAAGCATTCTTTCATACCAGGGCTCTGTCAGAGTGTTCAGCCAGGCGAGGACTTTCAGAATAATTGTCATTTAGTAATCTGCTGTTAGATTAGCAACATACTGGTATTTTGTTCTCTGTTTACCAATAAAACACTCTGTGATTGGGCAGTTCATGTTAGATTAATTTATGGTGTTTTATACTACAAGAATACTCATGGTGCAACTAAGGGCCGGAACTGGAGACCCATTTCAAAATGTTTGAATTTCAGAAATATGTGAAGAAAAGTTAAACAACAAATGATATTTTCATTTTGTATATATAAAAATATTACATTTGTTTTTATTTTTTGTTTTTTTAAATAGCAAACTAGATAAAAATTCAACATATTTTTTAAAATCACTTTTAGAAAGAAAAACAAATTACGCATGAAAAACTAAATCTTATTATCGATTATTTGTTACGGATAACAAGATCATAGAGTAAAATATTAAATTAATTTTATGGGACAAATAATGATAATTTAACTTTCATTTGACTGTGTTAAAAACAGAATTGAGGAAGAGAGTCTTTGGAAGAAAAGTCTGTTATAAATTAACACTGACTTTCTTGAGAGGGTGTTTCTAACACTTGTAAGGCAGGAAACAATTATTACTTTAAATCAAATAAAATTAAAATAAAATTAAAATTAAAATAAAAATAAAATTATACATATTTTGGTTAAAGGATACTACCCTCTGTAGACCTTTAATTTTTTTTCGTTTTCATTTTGCAATTGACAAAACTAAATTACAGTATAAGAACTCTGGTAAAAATTGAATATATTTTTTACCTGTTAGCAACAAAAATGCGGATTATGCAAAAATGAAGTTAAAGTTCATAATTAGTGTATAAAAATTTTATACAAATGACTATTAAATTAACTTTAAGTAATAAAGTACATACACATTTATAAGTCTACCATTCATCCAGGCATTGATATTGCTGCCACATCTGGTCTATATATTTAGAGATTCTTGATAAAATCCAAAAAAGAATTTGCAATGTTATTGGTTCTGACCTGGCATTTTGGCTTGTCACTTTCTTACTGTCATAATATAGCATCCTTGTTCCATTTCTATAAATACTTTCATGGTAATTGTTCTGGTGAACTTTCTTCTATGGTACCTAGACTTTATTGTCGCTGTTGGTAGTCCTCAGGTTTTGCTGTTGCTCTTATTTAGTGCAGTTCTTTGTTTCTGGTTTTGTAGTGCCAGTACACAATGTTTAAAGAAGGGATGTTCTTCATCAAGACCCACAGGCTTAACTCGCTCAAAGCCATTTTAAACCAGTGATTTTTGAAAGTGGTTGTATACAGCTGACAGTTTAAATATTTCTTAGTGGGTCTGTTGCCATGTATGATATCTATATGAAAGTCTCAATCTGACGTGACTATTTAGTCATGTCCGACTCAAGATTTCAGGCTAATGTGTTGATATTGTAGCAGTAGGGTGTTGAGTGATACTATCGCAGCCTATTCTATGTTCAGTTACCTTTTATTAGTAACTAATCTAAATATGTCTGTCACAAGAAAAGAGAGAAATCAATAGGGGAAAAAGGTAGACTTTTTTCTACCACTTTAATTAATGTTAATGACTGGCCACTCATATTGAAGGATACCCATCTACAAGGGCAGCAGTCTAATCCCTATTGCCGATGCTTGCTCAGGTGCATTTTGTGTTTGTTCAACGCCCACAGAACCCACCTGTGGTTTATACTGCAACTATGCCGACTCCGTGCTAGCACAGCTATCGACGGACCCCAAGCATTCCATCTACCCAATTTCAATCACAAAGCTTTGGTCAACCCGTGGTATGGTTTTCAGGCACTTTCCAAAGGTGCCACACGATGGGATCATCTCCTCCAGACCGATAACATCAAGAAATTACCTTCCTAGCAAATCAACTACGGTGAGATACAAACCCCGGTCTCATGGTCAGAAAGCAAACGTTCACACCACTCAACCACATGCTCATATGGCTTTTTCTTATGTTTATTTCCGAAGAAATAAACATAAGAAAAAGATGGGTGCTTTTAGTCGACAAATTTTAGATATCAAGTTTGTAACTGTTTTCCTCTAGTAGCTCAGGTTATGGCAATATCACTTTGAAACACTCATTCATGTATGATCACCAAAGTTAAACAATGTTGAGCCGTGTCAGTACCTAGATGGGTGAGCACTTGGCAATACTAGCTACTGTAAGCTTGGATGTGTGTGTTGTCTAATGGAAAATTACTCGGAATTGTTAATCGGAGAGCTGAATTCCAGTTTCAGTCGGGTTTGTTATATTCACTTACACACAAATATTCCTGAGACAAGTATGAACCCATGTCTTCTTTCCCCAGCTATGGGTTAATTAGTAAGACTTGTCACTAAACCATCATTATTTCCAAAAAATAAAATAAAATTGTGTACAAAAATGTTTACATTTTGGCATTAAATAAGCCATAGAGATAGATATGCTGCTAAACAAAACAGTCCAACCAACCAACTGGGTAACGTAAAGAGAGTTTCGAACTGAAGCCATTATTTAATCTACAGTGGTAGATTGTTCTCATTCCACTGTGCATGTCTTATTTTAGTACTGACCAGTTTCCACTGAAGCCAAGTACACACTGCTTGGCCCATGGATTGAACTCATAATTATGTCACCATATTCATGAATCAGAGCTTTAATCTGCTGTGAGCTTAAATGGATGTCTTAATTTATAAAAAATATATTTTCTTGACTTTTCCCACTCACAAGTCAAAATAATGTTTTTTTTATTTATTTATTTTTTTACTCAAAGTAAGGCAAAAATGCCACTAAAATGAATAAGGTTACTGGGAGTGAAAGAGAACGAGAAGACTTTAGTGAAGAGAAAGGATAATAAAAGATCAGTGTTCAGGAAGGCAGATTTAAAAAATTTTTCAAGATTGTAGTGGCAGGGAAGCAAAAATTGGAAAGGAATTCCATAGGCAAGACATGTAAGATTATTTTCTAGGACAAAGCTCATCCCCTTTAGGCTGGTTTTGAAGACAGTTTTTTTTTCTCCTTGACTGGTTACCCACTAAAGGTAAGAGAGTACAGTCCTGCTATTTAACCCATAGCTGGAGGGCAAGTGATGGATTTTTACCTTTCCCAAGGATATTTGTGTATTTGACCATAATTTGGACCTGGTTTACTGATTTCTCTTTCTGATTGGCCAATCCACACGTCCTTCCATTTTTTTTTTTTTTTAATCAGTTTCACTCCATAGAAAAGCCACTAAGACAAGGAGTTACAGGGTGTAAAAAAAAAATTATGAACAAACACATTAATAATGAGTGGGAAGAGAAAAGATTAATCAGGAGGACAGTAGATAGCAATTGACATTGCATTTAAATTTTTGTAGATTAATACCAGCTGGAAAGCATGGAGCCAGAAGGGAGTTTCACAAGCGAGAAGTACAAGAAAAGAAACTGTTTGAATAGAACTTATGACTACATCTAGCCAGCTTAACTGTGAATTGATAACCAGTCTAGTACTGCGTTTTAATTCCAAAGTCTAGGTACCATAGCAAAGAGCTCATCTGAACACTTACCATGAATATATTTATAGAAAAGTCGTAGAGAGACAACCTTATATGCTGATAAAGACCCATATTTTCTATCCTATATATAGTTATTTATCCATCTCCCTTGAATTTGTTACTTTGGCCGTATATGAGGACTGATCAAGAAGTATTGGGAGTGGAACTTTAAAAAGAAAACTACAAAACATTAATTCAGCATTTAATCACCTTGAAAATAGTCAGCTTTTGAAGCCACATACTTTATCCAGTGTCGTTTCCATTGATGGAAGCATTTCTGGAACTCCTTTTCTGGGAAAGTGAGCAGCTGCCTTGTCGCATTCTTTTAGATTTCCATGATGTTTTGAAATCTTGTTACTTCCAAGTAGGACTTGATTCTTAGGAAGATGAAAATGTCACACGGTGCAAGACTGCTGCACATGCCATTTTCACAGATGGAAACTCTGTGGTGTGATGAGACGACCACACTCTAGACACTTTCCTTCCAAACACTGATATAAACTACAGAAGTCAACATGAATGTTTTAACTTTGTGTGTATACATGACTGAGTTTAGTGTGAGTCTGTGTATGTTAGCTTTGTTACAATATCAACAGTTCTGATACTTTTTGACCAAACCATACACACACACACACATACACATTTTGTTCCTCACTACTTGTACTACTTTTGAGTTTCATGCATGAGACAATTTTCAAGTGTGGATTAAAAACAGTTTCAAAACAATGCTTGACAGTTGCCTCCTGTATGAAGTTCAAGTGTGGTGCCGAGTAGTGAGAAACAAAATGTATATTTATTATGAGTATAAATTTGACTTCAGTTATTATACATTGAGTGCTGTTTTATTAAGACCAGGACTTACTGTGCGCTACTTTACATATATATATATATATATTGAACATTGAAGTCAACACTCAGAGGCAACAGGTTGTTTCATGCTAGACACAATCATCAGGACTGGCAATTGCGTCTAGCATGAAATAGCCTGTCACCTCTGAGTGTTGACTTCAATGTTCACTTTTATATTTACATACACTTTATCTCTGATATTGAGCACTTTATCCCTTAAATATAGCACACCTTAAAACTATATTTCTTCATATATATATATATATATATATATATATATATATATAAAATGCTAAAAATATAGTTTTATGATATGCTATATCTATGAGTTAAAATGTTCAATATCAGGTATAGAGCATATATAAGTATGTTTATATATATATCATATTATGTTTATATATATATCATATTATGTTTATATATATATCATATGTTTATATATATGTTTATATATATATATATATCATATTATGTTTATATATATATATCATATTATGTTTATATATATATCATATTATGTTTATATATATATCATATTATTTTATATATATATATATATATATCATATTATGTTTATATATATATATATCTATATATATATATATAATATATAAATAATAGTGATAAAATGATCTCAGAAAAGACACTGATAAAGGTCAAAATGTGGAAGGTGTCTTTTTTTTAAATGTTTGTTTTGTTGAAGTTATTGTTGCCATGGTTAGGCAGAATTCAAAATCTGGTTTGAAGCATTTGTATTCCCTTCATGCTGATACCCCTAGGTAAAACATGAATCTATCTATTTATCTATCTTTCCTGCTTTCAGCTATATGCAAAATAGCAAGGCAAACTAGCTTTGACAAAGAGTTCAAAAGCATGAAGAAAGCAATAGAGAACCACTACAGCCAGACCTCAGAAAAAATCGTAGTAATTCATAATTTAAAAATATTTAAGGAAAGGAATCTGTTGTGAGCTTTAGTCTTCTTTTTCCGAGGGGGTATTTTTTAAAACATTTTTTTATTGCTTAAATTCTTTATCATATGCAAGCTTGTACAATGTCTCCTTGCTTCTCTTGGTTAAACAAACAGTAAATTTTCTCTTGATTTTGCTTCATTTCTTGTGCTGACATATAAGATGTCTTGGCTTTGGGAGATATTTTTAAGGTTTCTAGTGTCTATTTATATATTACATTTTATGTTTTTTTTTGTTTTTTTTTCTCTAGTTCTTGAACAGATCCAAAAACCTACAGAATTGTGCAGTTCCTTTTTATCAACATAAAGCACCATGATAAAGTTCTTCGTAGTTTTCTCAAGTGAGAAGCCTGATCCTCCATTATTTCTCTTTCCATTATTATTGCATCGAACTAGAGTTTTTAATCAATTAACAGCTTTTTACTAATTTTCCATGCATCCCAGAAATTGGGTTTGAGATTGTTTTTTATTTTTGTTTTTCTTGTTGTTCCCTTGCAAACTCAACAAAAGAAATACTGGTGATGATTTGCAGTGCCCTTAAGGCACTTCAGGAACACTTAAAAGACAGATATATAAAAACAAGTTGAGGTTCATTTCTGTTAAGAACTCCCATTTTTAGGAAATGTCTATTTGGTTTTATGCATTCAGAATGTCTTTAGGCTTTATGCAAAATGACTTTCAGCAAGAGAAGCAACTTTGTTTTTGTTTATATAGTTGAGAAACTGACAGTACAGTTTATTATCTTTCTTTATTTGTTTTTTTAAACACATTTTTTTATTATTGTTTTTATTTGCTAATGGAACTTTGAGAAATGTTTTTTAATAATTTGCTTATTATTGCAAATTTCTCATTCTGTCTAATATTGTCATAATTTCTCTGTGGACATATGTGAGCATATTATTAGTTTAAATCCAATTTCATTTATCGTGCTTCTTCTATTTTTAAAATAAATTCCAAGTATTTTATTTGTTTTAATCAGTTTTTTCCTTTTTAAATTTTATACTTTTCATTTAAATAAACAATTCTGTGTTTATAAAATAAGATAAAACAATTATATCGTTTTCCTACATAAGAACATGGAATGGAATATAAAATTTTGAGCAGTCCCAGATGGAGAGGGGGACATTAAAATTAAACAAGTGTGGGAATTTAGTTTCTAGTAGCATAATAAAAGTTGAGAGAATTTGTGAGGCAGAAATTCAGACATACTGGAATAATAAATTACAATTTCCAGAAGCTGAATAAAATACTAATTTTCAGAATTAATAAAGTACCAATTTCCAGAAGCTGATTAAAATACTAAGGGGTTGAAAAATAGCATTAGAACCAAAAAATGAGTGTGGGATTACTATATTATGCCTGTCCTTCTGTTAATTTTCAGATGCCGAATGGTAATAGTAATATTAGCCGCTTCTCTCCAAGGAAACATTTGGCATTCATTAACCAAGCACCCAGTACTGCTTTCACTTGAAATTTATCAAATCTTTCTCTTAAAATAATTTTTCAGGAAAGTTAGTTTCTCAAGTTCAGTAGCTATTATTGTTCTTTCCAATATATTTTTTTTAATCATTTCACCCAAGCAAGGCAGTAAAGCCACTAGGACGCAAGTGTTAGAATATGAGAAGAACTATTATTAAGGAGAGAGGACAATTAAAAGAACAAGAATTAAGAAGACAAGATAACGATTGGCATTGCATTTAAATTTTTGAAGATCAAAGTTGACTGGGAAGCAAGAAGCTAGAAAAGAGTTCCACATTTAAATGGGTTTTTCTTTTACCTGAAGCAGTGTGGAATGTCAACATCTTGATTATGTCATTATTTTCTTGTCAAGTTACATGTGATATCCATTCAAGTTGTTGCTGCTGGAGACAATCTGCAAATGATGTGGTTTCTATTACTTGGAACAGTTGTTTGTTTCTGATTCTGTAGCGCCAGTTCACAATATTCAAAGAAGAATGGTCTTTGCCAAGACCCGCAGGCTTCACTTCTTCAAAGCCATTTTTAAACATTGATCTTAAAAAGCGGTTCTATACAGCTGACAATTTAGATATTTCTGAACGGGTTTAGTGATATGGTTTCTATCACTTGGAACAGTTCTTTGTTTCTGATTCTGTAGCGCCAGTTCACAATATTCAAAGAAGAATGGTCTTTGCCAAGACCCACAGGCTTCACACCTTCAAAGCCATTTTTAAACATTGATCTTTAAAAGCGGTTGTATACAGCTGACAATTTAGATGTTTCTGAAAAGGTTTGGCACTATGCATGACATCCATATGAAAGTCATGATCTGACGAGGTTATTTAAGAATGTGACTTAAGATTTTACATGATGGATTGAAAAAACAACAGTAGGTACAAAAGAAAAGGGTATCAGATTATTATGTGACATTTGCCATCCTCTATGGCTATAAAAGCTGAATATTTTCCTCATAAATAAGATAAATATAAAAAAAAAAAAACTTGAAGCAGCCAGGTTGTGGCTCTACATACAAATGTTGAAAAATATCATGGACAGAGCAAGTGACAAATGAGGAAGTTTTGATGAGAGTAGAAACTTTAAAGAAATCATTCATAAAATCAGACAGCTGAAATGAAGAAAGTAAAATTTAATATTCACGTGAATGGAGGAAGAAGTACCGCAGTTAGAGAGATCATAAAAGAAAACCTGTTTCTAAGTAAAAAGAAAAAGAATGCTGTGGAGAGCCATGAATGTTATGTTCTGAAAGGATATTCCACATAAAAGAGAAAGAGAAATGAACTTATAATTTTAAAGAAATAGTTGCAAGAACAAGAAAAGAAAAAGTATTGCTGAGAATAACAGGAGAGTGGACGCGGTGAAGAGCTATGATTATTATACCTTGAAGGGACACAACACATAGATATTTTTACTAGTTTTCCTGTGTATATTTTTAGCTTTTTTTTTTTTTTTTTTTTTTTGTAATCTCGTTGGAAACAATAAAGATAATTTCAGGCTGAATTTCTGGAATGAGGAGTTATCATTATTTACACACGGATTGTTGTAACAACAACAACAACAAAAATGCGGGACAGTTGTAAATAATATAAATAATAAAAAAATAAATTACTGAGTGTTTATATTTTATAAACATTTAATCTGTCAAATTATGGCCTAGTGGTAAAGTATTATACAGTAGGATAATGATTAAGGGACATAAAGATTATCAACATGGAAAAATTTAAAAACTCATTTCAAGGTAATGACAAGCTTCTGCTGTAATTTCTTCTTAATTAATAGTTCTTGATTACCAGAAACTTAATTAAATGGACATCAAATAAAATTATTTAGCAATGACAGATTATTATTATTATTATTATTATTATTATTATTATTATCTTTTGCATGGTTTTCATTTTTAACCCAAGATTTTGCATTATGTGTGTTCTCTATCAAGTCATATGACCTCAGACAGAGAGCACATTTTGCAGTGACAAGAAATGCAGACTTCGAAAGTGATGTAACACTAAGTTTTATTTTGATTTTCTCATTAGGTGGGTATAAACCCCCAATACTCCAGGGAAAATCAAAACGCATGAAGGTCATGCATAGTGGATTATCAAGCTATTTATTATTATTATTATTATTATTATTATTATTATTATTATTATATGTTATATTTTTTGGTTTGTATCCTGTAGAGCTGGGTCCAAACTATGGTCCTTAGGCTCTATAGGAGATTTGTCATTTAATTGATAGCACTTTTCTTAGTATATGGGATGTTCCTAGTAGGACGATCTTCTGGGCAGCCAGTATGTTGATGTTACCTGGGACACTGTTAGTAAAATTGTTCATTCCTTTTCTCACAAGGCCCATACCTCTGATTACTATTGGTAAAGTCGCAGTCTTCATTCCTCACACCTTACTAATATTGATCTCTAGGTCCTTGTATTTAGACAATTTCTCGATAATTTTCATGGAGGAGTTTCTCTTATGTGGTACTGCTATGTCAATAAGCATATACTTCCTGAATTTCTTGTCTTTTATGATAATATCAGGTCTGTTGGTTTTTTTATTTCCCTGGCAGTTTGAATTGGCTTGTCCCAGAAAATAGTTACATAGTTATTTTGGGTAACTGTGTCTGGTTGGTGCTCATACCATCAGTGGTTTCAATTTTGTGCTTCTTGCATATCTTCCAGTACACATATGCCACGAGCTTATGTCTTTTCATTTGTACCCCCTTACTTCTTAGAATAATGACCCGCATTCATATTTATGATTGTTATTGCAATATTTTGTTAAAGTTGCTAAGCTCAAACATTTTAACGATATGATAGGGGAATTTATTGCCATAAAACTCACCATAAGCTTATTCAATCATTAACTCAAGAATTAAGATTCATGAGAAAATTCATAGAGGAAAACTGAAATTTTCCATGGTTAAAACTAATTATTATTATTGAATGAGATGGCAGCATGCCAACAAAGTGATACTGGGGTTATTATTATTATCTCTTCCTTTGATTTCTGTTGTATATATATTTCCTTTCAGGTTTCAACAACAGATCTAAGGTCAAAAATGGCTTCATGACATTTTCCACTAATCTTTTTGTAAAAAAGAAAAAAAAAAAGAAAATCACAGACATTTTACATACATAAAGCGCTTCATAATGTGTGAGCTGTACTGAATACAATTTTTTGTATTTCTTTAAGGCATGGGTTACCAGGAATCCCATGACTAAGTCTGTCAGAACCTTTTCCATTTGAACCAAGGGCTTCAACTACAAATGGAATTATTGATGTCCTCATGTGCCACATTTTTAAAATTTCCACTTCAAGATCCTTGTGTTTTGATTGTTTTGTTTTTTTTTAACATTTTCAAAGATACATTACAATCTGCAGGGACTGTCATATGTCAATAAGAAAGAGATTCTGTTTTTGTGATCTTTGATCATGATGTCGCGTTGATTAGCATTGATTTTTCTGTCTATGTGTATTGCGAAGTCCCATAAAAATTTTACAGGTCCTATCTCTGTAACTGGGTCTGGGTGAGGCTCATTATTATTCTTTTTCCTTTTCTTCAGTCCAGTTTCTTTTTGGGGCCTTGGGGTAAAACATGCTAGTATATATCTTGAGTAGATGTGCAGTTCCACACAACACATTTTTTTAAATCTCTTTGAGATCAGGGCTGCAAGAGATTTAGTTCATGTTCTTGTCTACATTTGTTGGATTGTACCCACTGCTCCAATTATTATAGATATAACTGTAGTTTGTAAGGTGCCATGTTTTTAACACTTTCAAGATTTTTATAATATATTCTGTCAGATTCTTTAACAAATATATTTTTGTCTGATGACGTTGTCATATCTATGAGAAGGCATTTTTTGTTTCTAGGTTTTAATCACAGTCTGGTCTGTTAGCTTTCATATGTCTTTCACTGTGAATGGTAAAGTTCCAAAGAATAGCGACATTATTATTATTACTATTATTATTATTATTATTATTATTTTGCTTTCTGCATATCACACTCTCTTATCTGGTCATTAACTGAGAACCAGAGTAAAACTAAATAGTAAATACAGGGTGTTTCCCAATTGTTGAAACAAAACAGTGGTCTCTTGGGGAGAATTTCAAGGAGCATGAATGAGGAGGAACAGTGGTTCTGGCAGGATGGTTCTCCTCCTCACACCACTAATGTTACCATGGCATGGCTCCATGAAAGATTTGGGGTGTGTCTCATCAGCTGTAAAGCTGAATTGGAATGGGCACCACACTTCCTTGACCTGAACCCTCCGAATTTCTTCCTCTGGGGGCTTTATCAGGCAACCGTTCCTTCATTGAAGGGAGCCATCACTGAGAAGATTCAAGATTATAGGATTATAGGATAGACTTACTATTTTGGATCAGTAAATATGCAGCTATATATAAAAAAAAATGAGCAAGACCGTATCACTAAAACACTCTCGGCTGTTGAGGAAAGTTATAAACAACTTGTCGTGTTGACCTTGTAGCTAATCAATGAACTAATGGTAGCTGATTCAAAAAAGTTCTGAACCACGATGTACTTGATTAATGAGATCAGACCAAGGCCATACCTATAATTATAGGTATGGATCAGACTGTATAACAGACACTGAAAAAGGACTTGAAAAAAATAAAATAATGAGAAAAACAGACAACAAAGACAAAACAAAACTACATACAATTTTTTTTGATATTCAAAAATAGCTTTTCATTGAAAGTGATTGTTAGTAATCTTTACTTATTATCCAACAGTATATTACTCTGTTCAGGTACACAGGTTTATGAAAGAAATGTCTCATTCCTTATAAAACCTGTTCACATTCTGTGACCCTTGTAGGTTTTTACATGCCCATAACATAATTTGTTTTGTTATAATTTGATTTCAGGCAGCAGATTTTTACTTGTCTTCATGAGGTTCCTGTCTCTACTAGACAGGAATGCCTTTTCCTCTCAAAGACACCTATTATTCTTTGTCTAAAATCTGAATCTTGTGGAAGCAATGCCACATCTGACAAGTTGCATTATTCTTGAAGCCTCTTTGCCTCGTTTGTTGTTAGTGCTGTGTGACATGGTAAGAATTCTTTACTTTATGAACAAAAAGACACACAGAGTAGCATCTCAGCACATGAAGCAAGAAATATTTTTGAAGTGTGGCAGTGCAATTTCAATTGTGATCAACTATCGTAATCTTATGCTAATTAGCATTGCCTTTTCAGATAGTGGATGGAAAGAGCTCATCCAACAATTATCTACATTTTATTTTTGACAGCATTTGAATATTTTCAGCATTGCATTTTGTTACGATTGACAATGAAGTTGGATGGAGATTTTAACTTCTTTATTATTTATCTTTTTTTCTTTATATTAGACATTCTTTATAATAAGAACTGAAAATAGTGGATTCTCATAAAACTTTTAGAAAAAATATAATATAAGATAAAATAAATGATACTTAAATAAAATAATTAAAAATAATAATTTAAATTAACAATAATAATTAAAAATTAATTAAATTAAGTGAATTTAATTTTTTTATTAATTTCTTAATTTAATTTAATTAATTCAAATTAATTAAAAATAATAATTATAAATAATAAATAAAAAATATAAAAATATTTTAAAACTAAATTCTCAAAACTTTTTAAAATAGTAGATTCTCATAAAACTTTGTGCATGAATGATTCAAAAGTCAAATAGTTTGTGTGCGTATATATATATTAGGTTGGTGCAAAAATAATGTCCTTTTCCCACATATGTTACTATGTGAGAAAACGACATTATTTTTGCACCAACCAATATATATATATATATATATATATCGAGAGAGAGAGTGAGAATTAATATATAACCCCATAAATGAAGGCCTACCCACATTTCTCACCCATGTAAGACAGACATGCTTGCAGAGGTATTGAGGACTCACACTTATACATACACCCATAGTAATATATACACTTATACATATCATACACATTCCCAAAGAATTAAATGATAACATACACTTAACACAGATACATCCCTTTCCCAGGAACCAATAAAACTACCAAGATGACCAAGGAAATTCAGAGCAGCATGAATCCATCCAGCCTCTATCTTAAAAAAACAACTTAAAAGAGGCTGTTTGACCCACACAAGGACTGACCAAAATTAATAATAAAAAAAACTACAAATAAAGTTCATTTTCTTCAGAAAGTCAGTAATTCCTGTAGTTCACTGCTACTAACAAGCACAATTTTTTTTCTCCTGATGATGGGCATGCTGGTCGAAACTAGTCAAGGAATCTAACTGAAATAATAAAACAAAAAAATATTAATATACAACCCAGTGTGTCTGAAAATTTTAATTTTTTAATTTCTCAATATTTTTTATTGATCAAAACACAAATATATATACATACATTTTTTTTTTTTTTTTTTTTTAAGCATATCACCCCAAGCAAGGTGAGAAGCCACTAGGATGCAGGGGGTTACAGAAGATTTGTGCAAGAGCAGAATAGAAGTGATAGAGGAAAGGATGAGGAGAAGGATAGTGGATAGATCAAGGCAACAGGAGATGTCAATTGACATTACATTTGAATAGTTGGAGATTATAGCTCACAGGGAAACTGGAATAGGGAAGAGAGTTCCACAGGCGAGAGGTGCAAGACATGAAGCTGTTGGAGTAGAAGAGACGGCTACATTTAGGAGTTTCGACAGTGAAAGGGTGAGAGTTGGATGCCAGCCTCGTAGGGCGCTTGAACTCATGAAGTCTGGGAACCTGTGAATGCAGCTCATCGGAGCAATTGCCATGAAAGTATTTGCAAAAAAGACAGAGAGAGGCGACGGCGCGTCTGTGAGAGAGTGGCTGTAGACGAGATGCCAGGGCCAATTATATTGCATATCCGCCTCTGGAGCCTATCAAGAACCCCGATGCAAACAGAAGGGGCTCCAGACCATATATGGCAGCAATACTCCATGCAAGGGCGAATTGTTGATTTGTAGATCTGGAGGATCGATTCTGGGGAGAAAAATTTCCTGCCGTGGCACTGGGAGCCAACTTTCCTTGTGGTGGACGAAGCAATTGACTCAATGTATTTGTTCCATCTCAGGTCAGCAGTCAACGTGAGACCGAGCAGCCACAGAAAGGTGCTCTCGAGAAGACAGACATACATACATACATACATATATATATATATATAGAAGGATTGCTATGATAAACAAGATAGGTGACTGCTTGAGAATACCACGTGCTGTAATCTTGGTTGTGTAGGTGGTAAAATGGATAATGGCTCAGAATTTTTAATTAGAGATGCTGATTTCCAATTCCAGTTGAGTTCATTATATTCACATATGCACAGATATCCTTGAGGAAGGTGTGAGTCCATCTCTTCTCCCCACAGCTATGGATTAATTAGTAAGACTTGTATTACTAAATCATCTCCAAAAAAGAAAAAAAAATTGTTACAATCTAAAAAAAATATTTTCTGGCTTTAAATAACCTGCAAGGGGTTGATAAGTCATAAAAAATGAATAACTCACTCAGTCAATAATAACTTTTTTAACAATTTTATTGCCATGTATGTTGGCTTAGGAAAGAGGTAATTCTTTCAGAAATGGAGATATTTGAAAAAAGTCAGTTGCATATTTACACTTTGATAGGCTTCAATAGTGACACTCTTGAGAATTTTCCATCTAAGTATGTTACTTTCTCTTTTATTAAGTAGGGACATTATTTAGATCAGTATTTTCTAACCTTTTTTCAACAAGCAGCCACTTTGAGCACAAACATTTTGTCATCACCCCTCCAACTATCAAATTAAATTTCGAATATAATACTAAATTTATATTTCATAAAAAGATAACATTTAGGTATTAGTCAGTTATGTGCCATGTGTGATACATGCTTAGGCGATCATGTATCTTTCAATACATGACTGACGAGGCAGATTTTTGTTTTTCACACAGTAGGTTGCCATTTCTTTCTGCAGTAAACCAGTTGCCATACGAGGCTATAGAACCCGGTTTGTCCTGCTATTTTCCAATAGCTGGGGGGAGTAGAAGAGGTTTCATACTTTTCCCAAGGGTATTAGCATGTAAGTGAATATAATGGATTCAACTGGAATTTGAACTCAGCTCTCCAATTCCTCAATCCATGCTGATATCCATAACTCCACCCTGCTTCCTTAAGTACTTGGGTTTTAAGTACAAAAATAATTTTAATATTGTTTTCATTTCTATTAGAAATGCCAATGATTAAAATGCTAAAAAAAAAACCCTTTTACCTTTTATTTGATAGCTGATCTCAATGTTTTTAATGCGATGGTTGACTTTGAAGCTTACTGGCTAAGACTCTTACACTAGGTTCCATGATGCTTAGAAGTAATCATAGATCTCCTTTGTTAATTTGGAAACTTTTTTGTTTTGTTTAGTAAGAAGGTATGTAACTTCGTTGAACAAGTTGGAAAAGCAATGAAACATTTGATAGCTTCCCACAGCTTTAGGTGCCACTCAGAATTTTCCTTTTGTAACCAATCTTGAACAATTTTGAAAATTTGCAAAAAAAGTGGGTAAATGCACACCACCCCTGAGTATATTCATTGCCCCCCAAATGTAATGAAAACTCCCAGTGCCCCTTTTCAACATAAAACACACAAGGAGGCACTAGTGCCCACATTAGGAAACACTGATTTAGATCAATGTTGTGGTTGAATTTATTTCTATATCTGACTAATTCATTTGGTAAATTGTGTGAATAAGATTAGTTTTTGTGTTCATAGATACATTTTTACATATATATTTGTTTTATTAAACTTATAGAATTTAAAATGTTGGTCTTGAAGAAATTAAAAAATTCTTTCTTTGCAGTTTTCAGAACCTGCTTGCTTTAACTGGATCAGTATGCCACTCTGCCATTTCTACTTACATTCTTTCCATAAGCTCTCTTCCATTTCAATATATTGTCTTGTATAATCCTTACTGCTTGGAAATGCCAGGTGATGTAAGGTTGGATGTGCAGGTGGTGTAATGAACAATGCCTTGGATTTGTAAATCAGTGAGCCAAATTCCAGTTCTCGTCAATTCACTTATGCACAAATAACTTTGGTAAAGACATGAATACACTTCTTCTCCCCTCAGGTATGGGTTAATTAGCAGCACTTGTATCAGTAAATCATTATTATCTCTTTTTTTGTTTTTGTTTAATCAATTCACCCCAAACAAGGTGATAATGCCACTAAGACAAGTGGTTAGTGAGAGTGAAAGAGAATGAGAAGACTTTAGAAGTAAACTGAAACTTAAACCTAAACAGTAAAAAAAGGATAAACCTCTACTCCTGTTCAAAATACCGGGGCAGAGTGTGAATCAGACGATAAGCAACCCTACCTTCTATTCATCTACAAGAAATGTTACAATCTAAAAATATTTTTTGGCTTTGATTTATTTGTTTTTTATGGCTTATCAACCCTTTGCAAATTATTTAAAGCCAGAAAATATTTCCAGATTGTAAGAATATTCTTTTGAGATAATGGTTTAGTGATACAAGTTTTACTAATTAACCCATAGCTGGGGGGGAGTGAAGAGGTGTATTCATACCTTTCCCAAGGGTATTTGTGCATAGGTGAATATAATGAACCCAACCAGAATTGGAACTCTGCTCTCCAATTAACAATTCTGAACCATTATCCATTACACCACCTCCAAGCTTACAGCACCCTGTATTCACAAACATTTAGCTACTGGCCATGCTCAACACTGCTTAACTTAGGTGATTGTACTGGAACTGGTGTTTCAACATGATGTGGCTGTATGCTTTTTCTGGGTTTAAATACATGCAAAAGGTTGATAAGCTGTTAAAAAAAATCAATTATGTATAATCCTTATACCATTTATAGCAAGTGAGTTAGTTTAGATTTATATTAATAGTGGGTAATTGAATGACAAAATGGGATATCTTTTGTCCTTTAATAGGACTTTTATGGATTAAATATTTTTTAATGATAAAATCTTAAATATCTAAAGGAAGGGGAGCCAAGTTCAACAAAGATTCATTAAAGTTTTATATTGAGAAAAATGTTGACATTACAGGGACATTTAACTTCAAATTTCTAATTTCCACCATCTAATATATCTAGATACATAACCTAGTCAACCTCGTTCAGTTTTTTTTTATTTTGGTTTTTATTTCTATTGTTTTTAAGTACGCCACATTGACAATTTGATGTAGCTTGGCTTGGAAGGGTTATAGTCTTACACTATTTACATTGTTTGGACTTTTGTACCCATCTTTATTGCCATATTCACAACATTTCAGCCATTATATGCTCCAGCCTTCTTCAGGTAATATACGTTAGAATTTCGAATTGAACCCTTTATTTTGTCCACTGGGGTAGATTGTTCTAGTTCCCCATGCCATGCCTTTTTCTGGATATCTCAGTTTCAGTTATTTCCCTTTAGTAACTCAACTCTCCAAGTTAGTGTTCATCTTTGCTGTGATCAGGTATTGAACTCACAACTCTTTGGGTCAAGTCAATGTATTACTTCAACCAACTCTTTTATCGTTTGGGCCATGTGTTTATGTGTACACCATCCAAAATGCTGTGAATATGCCAATGAAGATAAACAAAATAGTGTAAATAGTTACAATACCTCATCTCAGAAACATAGACATATCCTGAAGAAGACCAGAATGCACAATGGCCGAAACAACATATATGTAGCAATAAAGATAAAGACAACAGTTTGAACAATGTAAATAGTTACAATACCTCATCTCAGAAATATAGACATGGGTTAGATGTTATTTTTACTATTTATACTTGGGCGAGTGTCCTCATCTTTGTTGTCGTTGTTATTACAATGTTTCGTCTATTGTACACTCCACCCTTCATCAGGTGTATATCAGTTTGTGTGACTTATAGGGAACTCTCAACTGAACCCTTTATTTAATTTATGGGGATATACTGTTCTCATTACACTTCCCAGGTCTAGGAATATCTTATCTAGTTCTTATTTTTGGTACTGCTAATATATAATGTTAGATGAAGCTGGGTGTAAATTTATCATGAAGCTTCAGAAATTAGTGCATTTTCTATACACTTTTGCCTTAATAAATTACTTTCACATTGAATTAAGACGGCATTTTTTAAGTCAAAATTATGGCCAGAATTATTACGATGAAATTGTATTCATGAAAATAGAAAACATAATGTGATGTTATTCAGAATGAAATACAAATTTTTGCTTATATATCTTTGTATTCTTAAATAAGTCATCTAAAAAGTGGTTGCAATATTTTCCCAACTTTGGTGATTGTTTCAGATATGAAATCATTAAAACATTGGAGTACATCACTGTAAATAGCCATTCTCCCAATCGTTGAACTTTTATCATTTTACAATGTTCGAAGATTGGTTGACTATGGCTTCTGAGGCCATTTTAATCCAGCTTTCTGGTATAGTGGGCAGCTGACTGATTGGTCAGCCTATTTGCTGACAACTCAAGGCACCCATGAGCAATGCACTCTCAAATCTGCTGGTTGTGATAAGCTGTCGACAATATCAAGCAAAATTAGTCAGCATTCTGAAGACTTGAAATTTGGCTCCAGGTGTTCTAGCACGCATCCAATCATAAATACGTAAATAGGCTGGAGCTAGAGTGTTCGTCTAATTCAGTTTTGTTCCATCTAAATTGTGAACGACTAGAGGGAGTTATAAAAGTATTCTTGCCGAAGGTCTGGTTTGTGAGGCCATACGAATTTAAAATTCACCAAGAATATTGACAATTGATTGTGAATGTGTTATTCTTGTTACCTCTGTTATTTCATATTTTCTTGTCTGGAATTTTGTCTTTCCTTCTCCTGATAATGAATTTATAACTTAGGTAAATGTTTTTAGGTTATTATTTTACACATTAGTAAATTATTTTTGTTTACTATTGTTCAGACAATACAAGGCCCAAGTTTCACTCAAGGTAGAGGGTTACTGAATGAGGTTGTTGAATGAAGGTAAGAAGTGTTGATTATGAGGATATGTAGGATAGATAATGATTGATACTGGCCTTGAAGAGGTTGAGATTGTAGTATTTGGGAAGCATGATTTTTAATTTTAACTTAAAAATCAAATCATGTGATAATAGCTAAAAGAGTGGCCAAAAGTGATCAAACATTCAAATAATTTCTACTTAATTATCCAGAAAAGAAGAAAATTATAAGAACTCATAAGAACAAAAATTAAGTAAAAAAACTTAACCACAGTATCTTGTCTGTCATTTTTAACAAAATTTGTATAAGAGAGGGATTGGTGCCCAAATACGCAATTATATATTTGAGGTGGGAAAATGTGTGACAAAGTGGAAAACAGTTTTCATGTGATTTTACATTAAAACTTCATGCATTGATGTGACTGGCAGAGGTACACATAGAATTTTAAATTAAATTTTTTTCTTTTTTTAAATAAATGTTTTGGGTATATAGTCTACCTGATTTCATTTAATTTCTTTTTTTTTATGTTCCCCCCTCTCTCACTCTTTCTCTCTTCCTCTCATATATATATATATATATATATATATATATATATATCTGTGTGTGTGTGTGTGTTGCAGCATACCTACGGACGATAATGGGTATGTCCTCATTCACATAAATAAAGTAGTAAATACTGTATGTTGGTCTGCAGTTGGAGATTTGTCTCCAGCTGTGCTGGTCAAACTCTCTGCCTCCGGACAAAGAGGATCCCCAGACGAGCCTATGTCAAAGGGCAGAGTCTCACCCCTGGGAAACAGCTACCCAACCCTGTTTTATACAGGGTCTACAGGGAATTTTTGTCTGAGTCTACGGGCTCGGATACCCCACATTAAATTCGGCCTTGTGCCACATTTGAATGTGTGAAGTGGTTGGTAGATATCCTGCAGTTGGAGATTCATTGTGGAATTCACATCTATCAGTTGACTTCTTCTACATGCCACTGAAGAATCTTATGTGTTGTTCATGTCCTAAGCATTATCATTCATTATCTACCTTTGTTTGATAATTCTATTCAGTTACCTTCCCTAGGTTAAAACAACATACACACACATATATATATATATATATATATATATATATATATATATATATATATATATATTGCACAACAAAATCCAAAATTGCCTCATATGGGGTGGGGGAGATAGATCTATTTCAACCAACAAGAAGCATAGTCTTATTCAACCCTGGTGTATAGACTATATACACCAGGGTTGAATAAGACTAACGTACTTCTCGTGGGTTGAAATAGATCTATACCCCCACTCAACCATATAAGGTCATTTTGGAATTTGTTGTGTAATTTATATGCACTGTTATAATGAATACATTGACCACTTTTTTTTTAATATTTCATATTACTAGGATCCACTCGGATTATATACCAACAGATTCCTTACCTGTACTATATATATATATATATATATATATATATATATATATAGTGAACATTGAAGTCAACACTTAGAGGTGACAGTCTGTTTCATCAGGCTGTCGCCTCTAAGTATTGACTTCAATGTTCACTTTTATATTTACACATGCTCTATCTCTGATATTGAGCACTTTATCCCATAAGTATAGCACATCTTAAAGACTATATTTCTTCATATATATATATATATATATATATATATATATATATATATCATTTCACCCCATATATGGTGATAAAACAACAAGGATTTACTGAGTGTGAAAGAATATGAGAAAAAAAGAGAGGATGATAAAAGAACAGGTTTCAAGGAGACAGATAATGATTGACATTGCATTTAAATTTTAAAATATCATAGTTGACTGGAAATCAAGAATCTGGAAGAAGAGAGTTCCACAAGTGGTTTCACTTATACACAAATACCCTTGGGAAAAGTATCAATTCATTTCATCTTCCCACAGCTATGGATTGATTAGTAAAACTTGTATCACTAAATTATTATTATCTCAAAAAGAAAATTCTTAGAATCTAAAAATATTTTCTGGCTTTAAATAACCTGTATAGGGTTGATCAATCTTTCAATCATTGTTCTTTTAATAATCATCTTTAATAAACTTTGCTTAGGGTTGTCTACATCTACTGCAAGGAAAATTGAGTCAATGTGTCATGATAAAAGACTTTTCTCATCAGAGTCCATCTTGCACATTTATAAAACTAACCATTCGTCCATGCATTGAATGCTGCTGTCATATCTGGTCTGGTGTCCCTGCTGTTCATTTCAAGGTTCTTAACAGAATCCAAAGGAGGATCTGCAATGTATTCAATCCTAACATGGCATCTTGATTTCAGTCATTTTCTCACTGATGTTACGCGGCTTTTTCCTCTGTCTTTTCTACAAATATTTTCATGGCAACTGCACTGATGATGTTTTTTTTTTCCCCAGGTGCCCTGATTGCATGAATTTAAGTGTCCTACTAGATTGGCATTTAGGTCCCACCCTTTTACTGTTGAAATAGCTAAATGCAACTGCTACTCTTACAACAACAGTTTCTTTACTTGCACTTTCCAACTTCCATTTACTTGCTTCCCTGATAACTACAATCTTTAAAAATTTAAATGCGGTGTCAGTTGCCATCTTCTATTTTCTTGAATTCTGTTCACCTTTTGTCCTTTCCTTAATCCTCCCTATACTCAGTCTTTTCTCTTACTTTCACTCACTGTAATCCTTGCTTGTGGTAAAATGATAAAAACAATGTTAACAGGTAATCATTTTAAAACTTAGAATTTATGTTGAAGCCTGTTTATTTCTACAGTTATATTAACGGCAGTGGTGGGGGTAAAATACAAGTCAGTGAATTACTCTTTGCTGGTGAGCAGATAATGCTAAATGAAAATGAACGACAAGGCTGGAAAAGGCCAAGGTAAATAAGAGTTCATGATCTTCATGAGAATACAAATGGCAGTCATGAAGGTTGCATCATATAAAGTTATCAGACATTATTAAGTCTTTGATATTTTTTTTTTATAAAAATGCATTACATATTTAACTCTTTTTCATTGATTTTTTTTTGTTTCAATGTTACATTTAGTAGAACAATGAAGATATGACTTTCAGAGGTTTTCTTTTCTCTTTTTCATGAAACTTGGGAAATTTTCAATCTTGGTGTTTGTTTAAAATTGTCCTGAAATAACACCAGTTATAGGAAATGTCAAGTTATTTATAAAGCCTCCCCCCTAATCAACCGTGCGCAGTTCTAGCCTGCCACTCAGAGGAGTTGATTCTATTCTTGAGAATTGGAAGAAATGGCATAAAACCTCATCGCTTGCACCTTTTTCATTTCTTATGGCTTTATGGATTTTCTTTTTCATTTCTTGTTCCATCTTTGATTTCATTCATTGTTTCTTTTCTTAAGGTTGTCTTGGCCTTTTTGTGCTTTTTTTTTTGTTATTTTCTTTATATCTTTTTTTATTTTCTGTCTTATTTTTTTTTACATCTTTTTTTTATTTTCTTTACATCTTTTTTGATTTCTGTCTTATTTTTTTTACATCTTTTTATATTGTTTACATTTTTTGCTCTGTCTTTTCCTTTTATAGTTTATTCTCTTGTTAGTACTTATCTATTTTTTGTATCATTTTTTATCATTTGCTTTCTTTTTGTTCTTTATATATAGGTATTAATCTTCATTATTCTTTGACTCTTTTATTTTTTGTTTTTGTTTCTGGCTTTGTCTCTCTTATTTCTAGTTTCCAAACTTACTCTTCTTCTTTCTCTTCTTCACCTTTCTTTTCTTTTTCCTTTTTTAGTTTCTCTTGATTGTGCTTTTACTTTTTGTAATCTTTCCTTCTGATTTTCCATTGTTTTTCTATTTTTTTCATTTTCTTTTTTTTTTTAGTTTCTTGTGATTTTTTTCTTTTATTTTTTGATTTTTTTTTTTTTTACTTTTATTTCTTTTGATTCTGTCTTTTCTTTTCTAATTTTAATTTTCCATTCTTTTTCTCTTTTTCTTTTTTATTTCATTTATTTATTGCTTTTTTGTTTTTAGTTTCTTTTAATTCTTTCTTTAATTTTTATTGTTAGTATCTTTGAATTTTGCTTTTTCTTTCTTTCTTTAATTTTTATTGTTAGTATCTTTGAATTTTGCTTTTTCTTTCTTTCTTTAATTTTTATTGTTAGTATCTTTGAATTTTGCTTTTTCTTTCTTTCTTTAATTTTTATTGTTAGTATCTTTGAATTTTGCTTTTTCTTTCTTTCTTTAATTTTTATTGTTAGTATCTTTGAATTTTGCTTTTTCTTTCTTTCTTTAATTTTTATTGTTAGTATCTTTGAATTTTGCTTTTTCTTTCTTTCTTTAATTTTTATTGTTAGTATCTTTGAATTTTGCTTTTTCTTTCTTTCTTTAATTTTTATTGTTAGTATCTTTGAATTTTGCTTTTTCTTTCTTTCTTTAATTTTTAATTCTACTTTTCTATTTTTTTTGCATTTTCTTATGTCTTTATTTTCTTTTTTAGTTTCTTTTGATTCTGCATTCTCTTTCTTTTATTTATCATTTAATAGCTTTACCCTTTTTCATTTCCTTACTTTTTAATTTGATTTTTTCATGTTTTTTTTAGTGGGTTGGAATTATATATAGTATTTATTCAAAAATTATAAGATAAATATGTTATAACATCACTACAAAAATAGCCATTTTGTTTCAACACTTCTGTTGTCTTATCAAGTGATGTTGTTGATTGCAAAAATAAAACACCATCACTTGATAAGACACCAGAAGTGTTGAAACAAAATGGCTATTTTTGTAGTGATGTTATAACATGCTTATGTTATAATTTTTAAATAAATACTATTTGCTCTACTGAACACTCTTTTAAGAATAGTTTTTTTGGTTATTGGAATTTTATTCTGTCTACACCAATCCTATACTAATATATATATATATATATGTGTATATTTTTTTTTTATTATTATTTTCCTTTCAAGCTTTTACCTTATTTTCTTCATTTCATTTGCTTTTTCTTTGTTTCTCTCTTTTATTTGTCTCTTTCATTTTCTTTGTTATTGATGCTTTTCTTCCTACCATTTTGTACCATCTTCTTTTTCATTTCTTTATTTGAAGATCTTTAACATTTTTTCTTTCTTTCTCTTTCATCCTCTGACATTTTCTTTCTTTTTTCTTTCTTATTTATCTTCTTGTTTTTTTTTATTATCTCTTTTCTTTATTTATTTCTTATCTTATTGTTGCATTGAGCAATTTTATCCTTACAATTCCCTTCTCTATCCTTTCATTTTTCTTAATCTGGACTTTCTGCTTATTTCTTCTTTTTCCCCCACCCATTTCTTCATCGTTCATTCTTTATCAGCCTTTGTATAGATAAAAACATAATCTTTCATATTATTCACAGATTTATAAAAGACATCAGAAAATCAAACATCCTTATGCTGTGACTACAAATGCCAAATATAACGTCTTATGTTAAATGACCCATATTGTATCAATGTGTCAAAATACATTTTCTTTTTTCTTACTTTATTTTTATTCTGTTCTCATTTTTTCTCCCTTTATTTTTATTCTGTTCTCATTTTTTCTCCTTTTTTTTTTCTTCATTTCTTTCTTTTTTCTTGATTTGTTTTTCATAAAATTTCATTAATTTTCCAATTTTTTCATTTTTTAACCTTCTCTTTTTATCCATATTTTTTTTGTCTATTTCCTTCTATCAAATCATCCAGCCATTTTTTTTTATTATCTGATTTTGTTTTGTTTCTTTTATTTATCTTATTAATCTGTTTTGTTATTTTTTTTTTACTTCTTCACTCAATCTTTCATCTTTTTTATTATTTTTTATATCTCCACATTAACCTCATTTTAAGAATGCTATTTGTTTCTTTGATAAATAGACTTAGACACACTTACACCCACACCCATATCTATGTAAGGAAGAAAGAAATGAGAAAAAGGAAAAAAAAAGAAGACAGACACAGCAAAATATATTTCTTGGGCATTTCCATACATGGCGCTTCTTGTAAATTCCAGTCCTCCATCTTCTTTAAAGATCACATTTACGTCAAGAATGGCTACTTCTTGTGGAGTGCTAGCCTCAGTACCATTATACCTTGTTCTGACAGCTTAAAAGAAAATTCTTTTCCCTTCAATTTAGAACTACTGGTTTTTGTTTCTTTGTTCTGTGAAAGGGCCAACATTTTATGCAGTTTTCAGTTTTTATTCAGCTATTCTAAAGAACCAGCCTCCCTTTTGGCTTCAAGGAACTTTTCTCAGACTGTTCTTTGTTTTATAAGATTAACTCATTGTCCAGCGGTACCTCATTACCATTCATAGTTCTTTTATAGATTATTTCCTGATTTTATTCTTAGAATAAAACAGGCTTCAAAATAAATTTTAAGTTTTAAAATAACCACTTGTTACATTCTGTTTGAATTTTGGGGAGGAGAAGTTATAATTGTTTTGTTGATTTACATGCAGACTAATATCCATATCTTTGTTGTTGTTATCACAACATGCTGACTTTCCTCAGTTGTCTCTCGGAATAAATAAAATGTGCACTTTAAAATTCTTTGAAAGATATCCGTCTTGAAAATATCTGAAGAAATCTGGACACAATGGCAGAAAATGAGATTGGAAAGGAGTATTGAAGCAAAGAAGATCTCTAGGAATCAATACAAACTATTATTGATGCCAAATTAGAAATAGTAGAAAAGTTACCAAATCAAGGTTTGAAAGACTAATGAAGGTTGTAGAATGCCTATGTTAACAAGTAAAATCAGTCAGTTATGTGCTGTGATATATGCTTAGGCGATCATGTATCTTTTGATGCATGACTGACGAGGCAGATTTTTTGCCGCAGTAGGTTGCCATTTCTATCTGCAGTAGACTAGTTGCCATCCAAGGATATAGAACTCGGTTTGTCCTGCTATTTACCCATAGCTGGGAGGAGAAGAAGAGGATTCATATCTTTCCCAAGGGTATTAGCACATAAGTGAATGTAATGGATCTTACTGGAATTCAAACTCAGCTCTCCGAATTCCTCAATCCAAGAATAAGGTAAATGGGATATTCTGTGGATCAAATATTCTTTTCTGATTATTTATTTTTGCTTTTTTTTTTCTAAGAAAAAATAATACATACTGAAACTCATACAATATATTTCTCATATAAATATAAATTTTTGTTATGACGTGTTATCATTATTTAGATTATTTGCATTCATTTTAATTTCCTTATCCTTCTTGTTATTATGATTGCCTTCTGTCTGAATATTTAGGATGAGGAGTCATCATTATTTACATTCAAACTAATGTCCTCATCTTTGTTGTTATTATCATCAGATTGCCTTCTGTCTGAATATTTAGGACGAGGAGTCATCATTATTTACATTCAAACTAATGTCCTCATCTTTGTTGTTATTATCACCTGATCTCTTCTATTTGGATGAGAAATTATTATCTATATTATTTACATTTACTGGCATTGTGCCCTCCAATCTTCTTCAGATGTCTTTCAATCCTGTTAACCTTCACAAATAATAACATCATGGATCCAAATTTTGCATTGTGCCTTTGGCATTGTAGTAATTGTGAGTTCAATCCCTGGTACAGATTTAGCCACAGTGGAAACAGGTTGAGCAGTAGTTTACCAATACTAAAAAATACAAGACAATATATCCGAAGACATGGGCAGTAAAAAAAGTGCCATCTACCCCATAAATAAAGAGTTCAGTTCAAAATTTCCTGAAGATTACCTTGATTGACAAACATACGTCAAAGGCCAGAGAAATGTTGTGATAAAAACAACAATGATAAGGATATTTGTCTGAATGTAAATAGAGTAAACAACGATGATTTGTTTAATAACTTTAGCATATATATTTATTTTAATCTTGGAAATGAATTTTTGGATATGACTGATATTTCAAAATACCTGGTTGAGAAATATAAAACTGGAAAATTAATTCTCAGTTTTAGTAAATCTGTCTTCATATTTTCACTTTGATGTATATGTTCATAAGAATTGTCAAAACTTTGTTTTGGTTTTTACCAGATTTGCACCAATTCTAGATAGAATTTAATTTTTTTTTTTGGCTTTTTACACCCCAAACCTTTATCCTGTAGTTTGCTTATTACATATATATTGATTTATACAAGTTTGGTTAACAATCAATGAAAGCAGTCTGAAAAATCATTACTGATAACACAAAAATACCATGTAACATAAACTGTAAAAAATGATTACAAATCTTAGAAGTATTAACCATAAAAGACAACCCAACCTCAATAAAATGTTAGTAGTTTTAGAAAAAATGTATTAATTATATTTAATAAATTAAGAAAAAATCTACAAAAAAACACAATCTGACCTGTTGAGGTGTGATATGGGGAAGACTCAGTAATTGAAAAGCAATGAAGCTGACATAGGGCAAAATATAAAAACTCTTTGAAAATTGATTCTGATATAGTACAATTTATACATAAACTTATACTGTAAAACAGAGTCTTAAGGTCATATCAAGTTTGGTTCACTGGTTAAGCAATGTTTAGCCTAATCAGTATCTAAATTGTGACTGCTTGGGAATATCAGGTAAGCTTAGATGTGTGAGTGGCATAATGGATAATAGCATGACATTGTTAATTGGAAAGCAGAGTTCCAATTCCCATTGGGTTCATTCTATTCACTGAAGCACAAATACTCTTGGCAAAGGAATGAATCCACCTCTTCTCCCCCAGTTATGGGTTAATTAGTAAAACTTGTATCATCAAAACCATTATTATCTCCCCCCAAAAAAGATAATATTCAAAATATTAAGATTCTGGCATTAAATAACCCATAATCAATCAGATCAATCTTCTCAGATGTAGACATTCTAGGTTTATTCAAATACAGAATAAGGCAGGTCAATTTTGAAACCGTGGTATTGCACTCAATTTGAAATGATGAATAATGATACAATTTTTTTTTTTTTCAAATCATTACCATTTTTTGTGGAAACTAGTTTAAAGGTTAAGTTTAGGTTCAAAATTGTTGTGGTGGAATTTCATTCTGCTGTTCCATCAAAGCCTTATAAAATTTATAATTTACTGAAGCTTTACAAATTGTATATATAGACAAGATGTATGGCACAAGTACATTATTACGAAATCATTGGGCCATCAAATAAGACCTTCATTTACTTCAAAGGGAAATGATTCTGAACAATTTAAATATATTATAATTTATTACACAATGCAGTAGTTTTAGTGGGATTTTCAATAAACAATAGAAATTTAAAACATTTTGTTTTATAATTTGTGTCCACCAGTATTATGGTGTTATATACACTTTTATCTATTTTTTGTTTTTATTAATTATTATCTAAAAAATCTTCACTATTTACATTATTCGGACTATTGTCCTCATCTTTGTCGCCATATTTATTACAATGTTTTGCCCATTGTACGCTCTGACCTTCTTCAGGTGGTTGGAATGTCAAACTGAACCCTTTATTTCGCTCACTGGGGTAGACTGTTCTAGTTCCATGTGCCATGTTTAATGGATGTCAGTTATCAGTTATCTTCTGTTAATTTCCCCTCTGAAAGTTCTTCACTGCCTTAACTGAACAGGGATCAAGATCAAGGCAACAGAAGATGTCAATTGGCATTACATTTAAATTTTTGAAGATTATAATTAGGGAGTTCCACTGTTGGTAAGTGTAGGAGAAGAAACTGTTGAAGAAGAGGTGGTTACATCTAACTGTTTTGACAGTAAAAGGATGGGAATGAATTGCCAGCCTAATAGCATGCTTAAATTCATGCAGTTGGGGTAAGGGTTAGTGAAAATAGCTCATCAGAGAGGTTGCCATGAAAATATTTATAGAAAAGACAGAGGGAATCCACCTCATGTCTCTGAAAAAGTGAGTGGAGTCGAGATGCCAGGTCAGGACCTATCACATTGCATATCTGTCTTTGGATTTTGTTGAGAACATTGAGATGAACAGTGGGAGCAGCAGACCATATATAGTAACAGTATCCAATGCAAGGACGAATGCTAGATTTGTAGATTTGAAAGATGAACTCAGATGAGAAAAACCCTCTGGCACAACACAGAGAACCAACTTTCCTTGTGGTAGATAAATCCTCTTTCAAAATCAGAATCAACCACTTTGTTGCATTCTTCTTAATCTCACCCACGACATTTCAATGTTATTATTAGTTTTGGGAAAAAAAGTCATAAAGAATCACATCTGGATATGGATAATGTGATTATTTGCCAAAAACAAAAATAAATGTCTGAGACATGAAGAATACATTCACTTGGTTATTGCCAATGTCCTGCAATATACAAGTTCCCTCAGTGTTATAATGTCCCCTCTGATTGGTTGTACGGTTGCATAAAGACCGCACAACAGTTTCTTAAGTTATTCAAAATGGCTGAATATGATCCAAACAGATGATTAAGCATGCCTGGCTAAAAAGGTAATTCCCAGGGAAAGAAAAAGTAAAAGCAGGTTCAATCCTTGCCAAGATGTATATTATCCTTAATGAAAAATAAGAAAGGTGAGGAAAAAAAACAAAATAAAACTAAACAAAAGATTTTGTCAACAATGAGGAAATTTTAAGAAAAACACTTGTACTTGAAATCAGAAAGAGTCGAAATTTCTACAATGAGTAATGAAGAAAAAGACTTTGAAGAATTTCATGCTCACATGACATATTAAAAGGAGATGCAAAGGGGAAACAGCAAACAACCCACCTAATGGAGAGATAAGAAAAGGAAAGGAAGTTGTGGGCAGCCATGATCAATCATGTCCTGAAGGGGCACCACTCATAAAAATTAAAGAACCATTGAGTAAAATTGTATACTGTGAGAGTCTTGCATTTGTAATGTCCAATTGAATATGTTCCCCTATTGTTCTCTTCACATGTCGCTCCTGCCTTTTGAACAGGAGAAGATGTTTATCCCTTGCTTTTTGTTTCGGAATGAATTTCACGTTTCTTCAGAAGTCTATTTCAAACCTATGTTTCTAACATCACTGTACTATGAAATTTTATTTACTAATTACTTTTTGTTTCTTTTTCTTCTCAATCGGAGTAGATAGGTTTGCCTATTGTCTGCTTCACAATCTTCCCTGGTCTTTTGAACAGGAGGAGAGGTTTATCCCTTGTTTCTTGTTTAGGACTGGTTCCTTCTAAAGACTTTTTCTCTTTTACTCCCAGTAACCCCTTGCATCTTAGTGGCATCTTGGTTAGAGTAAACTGATTAAAAAAAAAAAAAAAAGAAAAAAAAAAAGAATGTCTCAAAAGAGGAGAATAAAAACCTGTTAGGTTTTTGTGTTTGATTTGATTTATTTTTTCTTTCCCCATTTTTTGTTTTTCGATTATCCATTCTACACAAACTATAAACTATTTTGTCATTCTTTCTTGTTCTTTGATTTTAATGTTCCTTTTTATTGCAATTATGAAAATGCGAAATATTTTCAAATCTTCTTTTTCTCCACCACTTCTTTTTGTCTTGTAATTTCATTAATATTCTGACATTGTTTAGAATCGACAACTTTCATTTGATTCTAGATTCATAAGCTAAGCCTGAAGATGGTACTTGCAAGTCTGATTATAAGGCGTTACCAAAGTGTCTCCACCTCCTATGATTTTAAGTACTACATGGCACCCAGGACTTTGCACTTAATGACCTTAAGAATTGAATATGTTCTGGAAAGAATGTCAGTAAGTGTTGCTGATGCACGTTGCATACAGGTTAAGAAATCTCGCTTCCATAATGGCTTAGTCTTAAAATGTCTTTTACAGAGTGTCTTTGAATTTTCCATTATTTACTTTTGTTTGTTTGTTTTTTATTTTTATTTCTTATTTTCAATACAATCTCTACTGGACATGAATAAACAATGAATAATTTAACAACAACTGCAGAATATTTAATCAGTATTTAACGAGGAAAATCAGATTAGAATCAAACTAAAAAAGGGTTGATTTGATCTGTAATATCTTACCTTCCATAGGGGAGTTTAATGCTGGACAATTTTCTCACAGATGAAGAGAAGACTTGAAGCAACAGAGATGTGGTTCTACAGAAGGATAATGAGAATATAATGGACAAAGTATGGAACAATTTAAAGAAAATGGAAATAAAAAAGACGATTATACTTAGAATCAGAAAGAGGAAGATGAAATTTCTGGGACATAAAAAAAGGAGTGCTTGGAGAATTTGACACTCAAAGAACATACTGAAAGTAAGAGGGACACAAGTAAACATCAAGTTATCTACCTAATAAACTTGTGCAAATGGATGGCAGAATAAGGACTAAAGGATGGTGAAAAGACAAACCATACTTATAGCTACAAAAGATAGGAAGTTGTGGAGAGCTATGATGTGCCATTTTCTGAAAGGATAAAGCATATAGAAGAATTATAGTTAATTTTGTTAATATTTCAGTGTTTATTCACAATATTCTTACATAATTTTGTCGCAGTTGTTAGGGCTTAGAATATGCAAACTGCATCTCCTGAAGAGAGATAAAAACCCTGATAAAAGAGGTCACCTTCTGGGTGGAGAATTGCAAACTCAAATGTAGGTCTAACCAATATCTACCTTTTTGACCCTAGTGTAAACTGAACATATGCTTACCTTTTCAACCCTAGTGTAAAATGTACATATACCTACTTTTTTTAACCTAGTGTAACCTAGTCATATGCTTACCTTTTTGACCGTCATATAAAATGGTCATATGCTTACATTTTTGATCGCAGTATAAACTAGACATATCCTTACCTTTTTGACCCTAATGTAAACCTAGCGTAAGCTGGACATATGCTTAGTTTTTTGACCCTCATGTAAACTGGACATATGCCTACCTTTTATACTCAAGTATGGAATACTGCTACCCATATATGGTCTGGTGCTTCTGCTGTTCATCTTAAGGTCCTTGACAAAATCCAGAGACAGATATGCAATGTGGTTTGTTCTGATCTGGCATCCCGTCTGCAGTCACTATCTCACAGACATGATGTGGCTTCCCTCTGTCTTTTCTACAAGTAATTTCATGGCAACTGCTCTGTTGAGCTACTTTCACTGGTTCCCAAATTGCATGAATTTAAGCATGCTCGTAAGTTGGCATCCCGCCCCACCCTTTCACTGTCAAAACAACTAAATGTAGCCATCTCTTCTACTCCAACAGCTTCTTGCACTTCCCGTCAATGAAACTCCCTTCCTCTTACTTGCTTTCCTGATAGCTATAATATTCAAATGTAATGTCAATCGGCATCTGCTGATACCTTGACCTTGATCCCTGTTCTTCTTTTTATCTTTTTCCCAAATACTTATCTTTTCTCTTACTCCCACTCTTTGTAACCCCTTGCATGCTAATGGGACTCCCACTTTGCTTGGAGTGATTTGCTTAAAAAAAAAAGTATGATTTGGACCTGTGTCTACCTTTTTGATACTGGTATTGATCAGACCTATGTCTGCTTTTTGACCCTCATGTAATCTTGACCTTTATTTACCTATGTATTAATTCATGATTTTTTCGTCCTATAATGCATATTGGGCTTTTATAACTCATTAAGTACTGATATAACATTAACTCATTTCCAAGTTTTTAGATGAAATCAAATAAAATGATCTCTAAGAAAAATGGTCATAACATTTGGAAAAATGATGTTAGTTTAAATTGATACCATTAAGTTATGTGTTAGATTAAAAAAAATAATCTAAATTACATAATTTTCATTGAAACATTAATGAAATTCATACTTTCAAGTCTAATGAAACCAGTTAGCATCTACTTGCTGACTGAAGGGAAGTGAACCAAATAAAAACTTTTAAGATCAAGTGTCACTTGGCTGGAAGTTAAGAATTTCCAGTCACGGGTATAATATATAAGCAGAATTACAGAATTCTCATATGTATTAAAATCAGGATTTTGGGATATTATATGACATGATGGGTCTAGCTTAGACAAAACACAGTCTAATGGGCCCTAAATGTTTTCATCTGGGCCTTGTTTTATGACAGTCAACAGCAAAATTGGGATATAAGGACTTCAAAGTGGCTACCCACTGTTCACAAGTCGGGAGAAGTGAAATAAATAAATGAAAACTTTCAGGATTGTGTGCCACTTGGCTGGAAGTTAAGAAGTTATACATATGGAATTATATAGTAAAAAGGAAGCTGGCAATTGGTCAGTTACAAATGAGCTGTTAGTAGGTGAGGAGCTGTCCCTCAAGATGTAAAGAGATTGGTAGAGGGGCAGTAGGAGTGAGTCAACAGTCAAGAATTATGGGAGAGAAACAGAGTAAGAGAGGTCTAGAGTCAGAAGCAGTGTTCTCGCTGGCCAAAGTCCCTTGTATTTTCAATATGTTCTGTGAGTTTCAAATTCTCTAAGTTGTCATTGCTAATTATCTATAACAGAACTAAGAACAAGTGTCCTTAAAAGTAAAACTTCCTCTTTACTTACATGTTCAGTATATAGTATTCTCAGAATTCCATAGAGCCACATATATTGTTGTCTCATATCCACTCTTCATCATCTGTGAGGAAATTGTCCAGGATTCACTGCCATGTAGAATTGATATTACAAAACAGTTCAGCACTGTTTTTTGTTTCTAATGAAATTTTCCTCTCCCTTAATTTTTTCGTCATGTTCACACCACTCAAGGCAGTAAAGCCACTAAGACGCAAGGCATCAATGAAACATTACTAAGGAACAAGAACAAAAAAGGTTAATCAGGAGGATAGTAGATTGCAATTGACATTGCTTTTAAATTGTTGAAGATTGACTGGAAAGCATGGAGCTGGAAGGGAGTTCTACGTGTGAGAAGTGTAAGAAAATGTTAGCATAGAACATATAGTTGCAACTAACCAATTCAACTGTAAATTGATGAGCCCTTGTCAAAAATCTAGTACTGCACTTAAATTCATAAAGTCTAGGTACCATAGCGAAGAGCTCATCAGAACAATTGCCATGAAAGTATTTATAGAAAAGGTGCAGTGAGAAAACATTATGACAGTGGAAGATTGATTGATGTCAAGTTGCCAGGCCAAGACCAATAATATTGCTGATATTAAAACATACCCTAGATATTTCAATTTCTATACTTGCTTGATGGCGATGTCTTTGATTCAGAGCTTGCTTCTTGGGGTGCACCTCTTGCTAATGACCTTTCTTACAATTCGGGATTAGTCCTTTTTTCCTGCTTTTTTTTTTTAATACTTTGTCTCAGAGTTTCAGCAGTTTTCTCTCTATATCTACCATAAATATGTCATCTGCATATCTTAGATTTTTTAAATTGTGTTCAATAACAATAACATATAGTATATTGGCCTGATGATTGCGTCTAGCATGAAACAGCCTGTCACCTCTAATTGTTAACTTCAATGTTCACTTTTATATTTACACACACTCTAAGAGTATATTTCTTCATAATATATACATTATAAATATAATGTATATATTATAATATACATTATGATATATACATTATACATTATAATAATATAATGTATAATATATATTAATGTATATTGTATATACATTATAATTATAATGTATATATAATATACATATAATGTATAATTATGATGTGTATTGTATATACATTATAATTATGATGTATATTGTATATACATTATAATTATAATGTATATTGTATATACATTATAATGTATATATAATATGCATATAATGTATAATTATAAAGTATATTGTATATATATATATTATATACATATAATGTATAATTATAATGTATACTGTATATACATTATAATTATAATGTATATATAATATGCATATAATATATAATTATAATGTATATATATATATAATGTATACATTATAATATATATTATAATATATACATTATACATTATAATATATATTATAATATATACATTATAATATATATTTTAATATATACATTATAATAATATAATGTATAATATATATTATATTAATGTATTTTGTATATACTATAATAGTAATGTATATGATGCATCTTCTCACTGCATTTATTTAACAATAATTTAAAAAATGCAGTGAAAATATGCATTATACACCTCTTAGTATTTTTAGTATAGAACCTGCTCAGTTCACTTGTATTTAGATGGAGAGATATGACATCACAGCCCAGTATTTCATTTTGTTTATAGCAAAAGTTGCCTGTTTCTTAACACTTTGTTTAGCATGGCAATATTTGAAATAAAAATCAAATAATTATCACAAGACTTGCATTCATTCTAATGAATTCTTCTACAGTCACAGCAAATTCTACCAAAATTGTACAGTAATTTGTAGTTTGATGCTGACTAGATGAGAATCCTATATATGTAGTGATTGCGACCTTGGTAGCAGAAGGGCATTTCATTCAATTTTGGATGGAGTGGTAGTGAGTAGATAAGTGACACAAAAGTCCCGCTTCTCTTCTGCAAGCTTTTCCTGGAGATATAAATTATGGTCAAGAAGTCCTGTTGACATGACATGCAATGAACTTTATCCTATTTTTTTTTTAGTTTGTGGATTTTCTCTACTTGTTTCTCCTGCTGTTATGAGCGGCCATCGGCCACAGGTAGCTGACCAGCTTGATGATTGAGAAGGCATATGTTTGGATCATCTTTTCTTGCCCTTATCACACACACACACACACATGTGTGTGTGTCCAGTAAGCTAACTGATGAGAACATAAGATCAAAACCTGGGTCGGAAAGGTACTGTTCAAAATGAACATATATATGATTATTGCCTCGTGCATTAAACTCTTAGTTCTAATGTCAGTGTGGATAATAATATCCATGCTGAAAGTTCACTATATTTATTAATATATTCTTAATAGCTCAGTTATATTGCATTGGGCATGGTTTTATTTACAGTGAAGTAATATCTATATATATATATATATATATATATATAATTATTTATTTAAAAATATGATTCCAACGCTACATAAGAGTCCTTCTGTAAAACCACATCTCTGCTGCCTCGAGTCTCTTCTTCATCCTTGAGGATACCGTCCAACATTCGTTGCCCTATAGGAGGACAGATGTCACATAGCAGGTCAGTACTGTTTTCTTTGTCACCACAGGAATCCTTCTGTTTTCAGTACTCTGCTCAGCTTCTGAAATACATCCTTGGCCATCCCAATTTGTCTTCAGATCTCAGCATTGCATCTACTGTCCTCCTTCTACTGTCACTTCCCAGATACTTAAACTTCCACACATGTTTGATTTTAGTGTCCCCAACATGCAAATTGCATTTCGGACTTATCCTTTTACTGATGAAAATGCATTCTGTCTTTTTGTAGTTTATGCTTAGTCCTTTCTACTAGCTCTCCCTCACTACCTTCTGTAATACATTTTGTAGTTTCTTTTCTGTGTCTGCTATCAGTACCATGTCATCTGCATGTCTTATATTGGTAAGGTTGTGGCTG
>OZ010572.1:117034538-117037038 GCA_963932145.1 Acanthosepion lycidas | reverse complement strand
ACATCCATTAGACATGGCATGTGGAACTAGAACAGTCTGCCCCAGTGAGTGAAATAAAGGGTTCAGTTTGACATTCCAACCACCTGAAGAACTGCCAAAACATTATGATAAATATGGCAACAAAGATGAGGACAATAGTCCGAATAATGTAAATAGTGTCCTTGAATATAGTCTCAAATATAAATCTAACAAATCCTTGGCTATAGACTCAGGTATAAACCTGACAGATCCTTGGATATAGTCTCAAGTACAAACCTGACCAATCTTTGGTCACAGAATCAGATATAAACCTGATCACTCTTTTGATGTAGTTTCAGATATAGACCTAACCAGTCTTTGCCTATAGACTCAGATAAAAGTCTTGAAGGACCTTTTACAGAGCACATAGAAAAACACACATTAGGTTGGTGCAAAAATAATGTCGTTTTCTTACATATGTTACTATCTGAGAAAACGACATTATTTTTGCACCAACCTAATAATAAAAACCTTTCTTTCTAAATTTAAAATTCCCAGTGTCTGTTGTTCGTACACACGTGTAGTCGCATCAATGTGGACAAACTCAATTTATTTAATGAAGTCTTAAGGGATGAAATGAATTGCATGAAAACATTTTCCGCTTTGTTATACATCTTTCCTCCAAAACTATAAAAATTTATATATCATTATCCCCTGTATGTATATATATATATATATATATATATATATATATATATATATATATATATATAATAATTTTTACATACAGACGAAAAAAAACCTTTCTCACTACAAAGATGCATTCTTGTTTCAAATTGTTGCACAGTATTAAAAGCTGTAGTGGACACTTCCATTTTGTTTTAAACTTTTAATGTCAGGCCCTTATCTTAATGCTTCCACATTCCTTCACCACCCAAACTGCTATTAACAAATAATACTCTCTTACTCTGTCATCCTCTTTCCTTTCCTTCTCATTTCTCCCTTTTCTTTACCCTTCTTCATTTCCTCTTAAGATGTTTCTCCCTATGTTTTTTTTTCCATAAGCAGCTTGCTTGTAAATACAATTGTTCATATACATTTTTGGCCCTCACAAGTTGAGATGCAGCCGCATTGAAACAAGAATGCATCTTTGTAGTGATTAAGTTGTTTTTGTCTGTATGTACAAAATATAATAAATAATGATTGCTCTACTCTTTTGAATTAATCCTGTGAATGTAAGAATTTATATTATTTTTATTCTCATTACATTCAGATATATATAACCAAATGACTAAATATAAGTAAGTATACGAGTGAGCAATTGTATACAAATACATATAAATACTCTATAGTGTAAGAAAAAAATAGTGCTCAATGTTAAGTAACAAAGCTATTTAACATATATATTTATTATATATACGTAATCTTACATTAAGAGCACAACTCAAAATATAAATGAAAACAAATATATTAATATAATTTTAATAAATATAATAATTCCAGGACTTGAAAATTACTTTGGCATGAAACTCAGGTTTGTGTAATTAATATAAGATATTATGTATATTTCTTATATATATAAGATAACGATATCCCCTATGTATGTATATGTATACATAGGGTATATATATGAGGTAATGATTTATATTTTTATATATCAAGAACAGTAATGGGTAAATGTTTTTTTAGGTTTCTTTTTTTTTTTTTTTTTTTTTACATCAATGAATCAAAAAATATATTATCCTAGCAACTAACTCTATCACATCTACAATCAAAATGAATCTAAACTCAACATAAAATTTGTTACTATTACATCCAAAACAATAAAAGACTTTATCATTACTAAACAAAACAGTAAGCTAAAATCTGAAGGAGGTATTTACTCCATTGCCGGTATGTTGTAAAAAATACATAGGAGTAACATCAAGAAATCTAAATAAAAGAATATATGAACACAAAAGAGACATTTCTCAAAACAATATGTTAAATGTTTTGGTTACCCATGGTAATGAGACTGACCCCAATTTTGCCATAAACAATGCTACTCTGATCAAAGGAGAAATAATCCACTACAACATAAATGTCTAGAGAGTGTCTTGATTGCAAGGTCACTTACAGTAAATTTACAAAATTTCACCATTCCTGGTAGATTTTTTATTATCACTATGTGGGATACCTATTAAGAAAAGTGAGGGAAAGAAAAAGACTAAAAGAATTGAGCTAGATAAAAAAAACAATTAAAATCCTCAGCACCCCATGTTCAGGCACACCTGTTGTCGTACCAGCATAACAAATTTAGTCTGATGAAGTCCTGAAGTGCAAAACACATCAAAAGAAAACTTTGTAAATATTTGTTTGTTTGTGTGTGTGTATATATATATATATATATATATATATATATATATATATATATTTTAAAAACAACTTGTCAGCAGTCAATATACCACATAACACACTTGAGCGCTTAGCTTTGGAGTGAGTAGCATGGAGATCAACGTGTTTTAGTGGACTCAGCAATTTTCAATCTGCTTGTTTGAATCAT
>OZ010572.1:117019538-117029538 GCA_963932145.1 Acanthosepion lycidas | reverse complement strand
TATAATGTGTGTGTATGTGTACATATGTGTGTATATATATATATGTGTGTGTGTATGTATAAATATATATATGTGTGTGTATGTGTGTATCTGTGTGTGTTAACATGTGTGTGTATACATATATATATATGGATATTTATATATGGTGGTTATATATGGTTCGGTTACCTTTGTGCTTATACAAATAGATGATGGTGGCATCCTTAAAGTCTTGTGGAATGGCACTCTTGTTCTAGATCAAAGAGAACAGCTACCTGATATACACATACACACACACACACACATATATATATATATATATATATATATATATATATATATATGTATAGACACATTTATTAAGGAAGCAATGGAGTTTTTACTTATTAAGCCTACAGATTTTATCACTTTACAAGTTATTTTTAGTTATTGCAACAAATTTGAAGTGCTTTGACATGAAGTGTAATTTAATTATCTCAAAAAGAAAATACAGAAATTGAAATCTGCATATACAAAGTACAATGTAGGAACTGGAGATCAAACACTGGATCAACAGATAATGTGACTGAAGAAAACCAGTTAGTTTTTTATTGATTTATTTGTTTTTTTATGGTTTATTAACCTTTTGCTGGTTATTTAAAGCCAGAAGAAATTAATAGATTGTAAGAATTTTTTTAGATAATAATGTTTTACTGATACATATCCTACTAATTAACCCATAGCTGGGGGCAAAGAGGTGGATTCATATCTTTCCCAAAGGTATTTGCACATAAGTGAATGCAGCAGACCCAACAGGAATTGGAGATTGGTTCTCCTATTTCCGATTTTATTCATTATATTACTTGTATATGGCATTCCTAAGTGTTTACTCATCTAAGTACTGACCAGTCTCAATGTTGCTTAACTTTGCTGATCGTATAAGTACTGGTTTTTCAAATTGATAAAGCTTTTGTTATTTAGAATAAATGTAATACTTATTTTCACTAAATAAAAGAGCCACTCAAGGTAGTGTCTTATTAAATGAGGTTGTTGTAAGGGTGTAATAGGGAGGAGCAATGTGTGCATATTATGAAGAGATATAAGATAGATAATGGGTGACTTTCGATTTGAAGAAGTTAAAATGGTAGTGAGCAGGGAAGCATCCTTATGGAATTTGTGCATTAATGCAGCAGTTCTGGGGAAGAAACTTTCTGTGTGGAACTTTTTTCTTACCATTTTTATATTTATATCATTTCTTGAGAGGAAAAATGGATATTCATTGACAATAATAAGACAGAAGGTCACTGATTAGATGCAGCTGAGATTTCCAAAGTGTCACCTAAAATCAACTCTGTGTCCAAAAGAGATTTCCAAAAGTGTCACCTAAAATCAACTCTGTGTCCAAAAGAGATTTCCAAAAGTGTCACCTAAAATCAACTCTGTGTCCAAAAGAGATTTCCAAAAGTGTCACCTAAAATCAACTCTTTGTCCAAAAGAGATTTCCAAAAGTGTCACCTAAAATCAACTCTTTGTCCAAAAGAGATTTCCAAAAGTGTCACCTAAAATCAACTCTGTGTCCAAAAGAGATGCTAGTTATGATATGGTTGTTGGCCAAAGGCATCATCCATTATTCATTTTTGCCAGTAAAGTAAATCGATTACAATCAACTCATACTGCATTGAAATTGACTGTAAGCATGAAAAATTAAAACACAAAAAAAAGCAGCATCTAGTCAATACAGATGACACAATTCTGCTTCATGACTTTTGAATGGCGGACTTCACGGTCGACCGTTTAAAAGGTACACTGCCCTAATTAAAAGAGTTTGGAGTTACCATCTGTGGTTTCAAAGCTTAAAAAAACAAATGCCGAGAGTGGGTGTATTAATGCAAAGCAAACAGGGCTTGGTTGTTCGAATCTCCTCTGCTTCTCCCGGGATCTCTCTCATCCGTATCCTTGCTTATTCCCAAATGATCTCCTTACTCTGTGACACTTACAACCTTTTTCGTATGTACTTTTTTTTCCCTCTCTAACAAGCATATTGCTTTGTCAAATCTGTCGAAAAGAAACAGCCGCTGATTCCTATTTCAGTCGAGTTTTATAGTTTTTTTTCTTCCTTCCCACAATATGTCCCTTTTCCTGGTTTGCAATAATGTCTCTTTATAAAAGAAATCACCTGTTGTTGCGTCTTCTCCCCCTCCCCCACCACCATGAGGTAAGCGACATTCCATTGTTTCTTCTTCCTTTCATTCAAACTACACCATCTTAATCACCAGACAATTCCTTCCACAGATTATCACTTATTTAAATGCTTTTTCTCTTATAATAAAGAAGTACAGTCAGCCCCCACCTATTTGTGTCACACATTATATATACCTGCTATTCGCAGTAACCCCAAATATTCACATGTTTTTCTGAAGAACGTATGTACATACCAGAGGGATTTGCACGTAAGTGATTATAGTGAAGTGAACAGGAATTGGAACTCGGCTCTTCAATTAACAATTCTGAGCTTTTATTCATTAGACTGCCCACACTTCTAAGCTTACAGCACCTGGTATTCCCAAAGCATCTGGGTACTGACCAAGCACAACATTGCTTAACTTTGGTGATCATACAGGAACCAGTGTTTCAGTGTGATGTGGCTGTAAACCTAAAACTGTTACATCAGCTCAGAATAGATAATTCTATTGTTGCAAAATTGCTATTACTGTGAGTCCCTGCCTATTCACATTTCAGCATTCACGGCTTCACACATTGGCGGATTTTTCTTTAGAACATATATACTTGGTATTCGCGGAAAGCCCGAATATTCGCGTGTTTTCCTGAAGAACATATGTACAAATTATTCGCTGAGAACTCCCTCGATTCGCATATTTTTTCGATAGAGCATATTTAAAATATTCTTGTATTATTTGACTTGAAACAAATAACAGTCCATTTTTATGGTAAAAAAATTGTCAGAATTGTATATCTTCATTGTAAAAAATAAAACAAACAAAAAACATGCATAGTGCTTGGGCTTTGTTCTTTGTTAGGGGCTGTGGTTTAGATCTTAAAAGTGGCCTATGCTAAGTCTGGGGGCATCATCAAAGTTCTGTTTTTACAAAATATTTTAAACTTGTTATACATATTTTATACAGTATTTTCAGTGGTTGTATTGATCTATTGCATAATTAAAAAACAGTAATTGTACATATGAAAGAAAATTTACGCTAAGTGTATAGTCACCAATACTATTTTTCACAAATGTTTTAAAAAGGATCTGAAATGTTTCTAAAGTGTTTAGGATGAAAGTTTAAGGCATATAGGGTTTTAACAATCAAAATAGGTACTTATAAGCACTTTTAGTGGGGTTACAAGTATTCACGAATCCTAACTATTTGCAGCCAGTTCTGGTCCCTAACCCCTGTGAATACGAGAGATTCACTGTAGTCGATGCATTTTAATAGTTTATTATAGCAGAAGACAAAGATGTTTTTTTTAAATAGGCTAAACAGCTTAGAGATATATTGGAAGAACACTGAAAGAAAATGGGTTTTATTTTGATAAAATAAAAATAAAAGTACGTTTAAATTAAATGAAACTATTTTTTCCCTATTCATCAAGACACAAACTTCCACATAATAATGGTCATTTTATCAGGATTGCACACAGGTGTTAGGAATTATGTTCCAAAGAATTTACCGAAATTTTTTCTTCCTTCAATATAAGAATTCACACTTTCACTCACTTGCAAGTCATCATTTCTCTACAAAAGACATACATATATATATATATATATATATATATATATATAATTGTGGAAATCGTCTTTAATGCTCTAGATAAAAATGTTGAAGCCTGGGCTGTAACATTTAACATCTCAAAAGCCTTTGACAGGGTCTAGCATTCAGGTCTTCTCTACAAGCTGAAAAGTTATGGTGCCTCTAGACACATTTTTGAGCTGATCCAGTCTTTCCTATCAAATTATAAAATAAAAGTTATCATGAATGACTACTTATTGAGATCCTTTCATACTAACACAAGTGTCTCTCAGAGCTCCAACCTACACTGTTTTTAGTTTTCATTAATGACCTTCCCAATGACATCAGCTCTCAACTTGACATCTACACTGATGACACTACCCAATAGTAATGCTGATCAGTCCAACAAGGTCAAAATGGCAGCTGATGTGAAAAAAATGACTTAATGACTGTTGTAAACTGGAGCAAAAAATGGCTTGTCAATTTTAATGCCTCTCAATCTAAACTTCTCTCCATTAATCATCTGAGAGAGCCATCTCTGCCCTCTGTCAGCATGGCTGATGCTAACCTCCAAGAAAGTGATTGTTGCACTTTCTCAGGCTAATATTCTCAGCTGACATGAAGTAGAAAGGCTATATTGAATCCATTGCTAGTTCAGCTACTAAGAAAGTCAGTTCACTGTTTCGTATGAGACAGTTTTTCTCTCCGGGATCTATTTTGCACATCTACATTGTCTACCATACACCCATGCTTAGAATATTGCTGCCATATATCATCCAGTGCCCCTGCTATTTACCTGGAGCTCCTTGACAAGATCCAATGAAAAATCAGCAATACTGGTCCTGATCTGGCAACACAGCTTTAGTCACTTTCCCACTCCCATAGGTTTGCCTCTCTCTGCCTTTTCTATAAATACTTTCATGGTAATTGTTCAGATGAGCTCTTCACTATGGTTCCTAGACTTTTTGAATTTAAGTACAGTACTAGACTGGCAGCGAGATCTCATCAATTTACAGTTGAGTTAGCTAGATGTAGTCATAAGTTCTATGCTAACAGTTTCTTGTCTTGTGCTTCCTGCTTATGGATCTCCCTCCTGGCTCCTTGTTTTCCCACCAACTTTAATCTTCGAAAATTAAATGCAATGTCAATCGTTATCTCCTATCCTCCTAATTACTCTTTCTCTTTCTGCTCATTATTAAGTTTCTGTTCCTAATTCCTTCACACCCTGTGTATATCTGTTTACCTCGGAGTTCTTGACAAGATCCAGAGATGGATATGTAATGTGATTGGCCCTGATCTGGTGTCTCGCCTGCAGCCACTATCTCACAGACGCGCCGTCGTCTCTCTCTGTCTCTTCTACAAATACTTTCATGGCAATTGTTCCGATGAGCTGCTTTCACTGGTTCCCAGTCTCCATGAATACATGCGCCCTACGAGGCTGGCATCCCGCTCTCACCCTTACACTGTAGAAACTTTAAAATGTAGCCGTCTCTTCTACTCCAATAGCTTCATACCTCGCACCTCTCGCCTGTGGAACACCCTTCCCAATTACTGTTTCCCTGATAGCTATAATCTCCAACTATCCTTCCCTTCATCCTTTCTTCTATCACTCCTATCTTCTCTTGCTACAAATCTTCTGCAACCCCCCTGCATCCTAGTGGCTTCATGCCTTGCTCGGGGCGCAATGCTTTAAAAAAAAAAAATATATATATATATATATATATGTAGGTAGCATATCTTCATTCAAACATGTTTCATTGAATAATATAGATATGTCTATTTTTATACTGATCCTTTCCAGTTCTCTAATCAGTTTCTTGATGTTAATGGTCTTTGTAATTTACCCCTGAGGAGGAGATTGAAAGTACTTGGGTAGGAAAAAACTCCAGTGCCTTCTTGGATGAATGTCGTCATAACATATTTGAATTATATATATCTCTATATATAAATATTCTCATATCTCAGTACTTTCCCTACATATAGGTTTTGTCTCCCTGATAAAAAGAGGTGAAACATGACTTCTGTGCAAGCTTTTCTGTTTTTGTCTCATTATCTGCACTTTTGTTTGAAATACTACTCTACATCCTACAAAAATCCATATGTATCTATATATGAAAATTTCTCCGATTTAACCAGTAGACAAGATGGTATTTATGAATAAAAATGACAAAGCAAAATACGAAAATTCGTATTTTGCTTTGATAAAGTCCACATTGGATGAAACGCGTCCGCAATTACCAGTTTTCCTATTGTCATTTTTATTCATATATATATATATATATATATATATATATATATATATATATATATATTCGATGTATGAGGGTCAAGCAGCAGCTCAGTTCCTAGGAACCAACAGCCAGACACCAGCACATGTGATTTGATTATAGTGGTGAAGGTTTTGTGCGGAACCATCCACACTTTTTCAAGGGCTGAATACAGAGATCTGGTGCACTATATGCCACAAGGTCCCCAAACGACCCTGCACAGGTTTTGAATTCAGAGTTGTCCTTCTCATAGACCAGTTGCCATCCAAGGCTATAGAACCCAGTCTGTCGGTTATTTACCCATAGCTGGAGGGAGAAGAAGAGAATTCATACCTAGGGGTATTAGCATGTAAGTTAATGTAATGGATTCAACTGGAAATCAAACTTGGTTGTCCGATTCCTCAATCCAAGCTGCTCTCCATTACTCCACTGTGCCTCCTACCAATATATATATATATATATATATATATATTGCAAGGAATAGATAAAAATTATTTCCTAAAGGCATTATGAAAAATAAAAAGTAAGAGATGAAAACACTTACAGAACAGACCAACCGGTTTCGTTCCCAAGCTCATCAGGGTCGACTGGGAACAATTTAACAATTATTGCAATATATATTGACTCACACAAACACCCTAAATACAATTAAAACATTAAAAAATGAAATGATTAATGGTATGAGGGGAAAAAAAGAAATTCAAACCGTGCGAATTTGCACAGCACAAAGGAGAAAAAAAAAATTGGGGGAGTGTGAGGGGAATGTATGATACACACTAGTCTAATAACGTGAAGCCCAAGGAGACAGTCTTTTTGCTTACAAAGAGACGGCTCCCTGGACCGAATATACAGAGACTCAAGTGCTCGCAAATGAAATGGAGAGTGCGAACTGGACAGTACAGTAAACCAATTCGGACTGAAATCCTTCGTACAATCCCTGCAATTTATCAAATGTTCTGTGATCGCTGACCCGGAAGTATTAACCAACTGGTTCTTACGGGCATCCGGATTAAGAACTCGCAATGGGACATGCTGCCTGATCCTACAATCTAAACGTTGGGAAGTCCTTCCTATGTAGTTGCTACCACAACCACATTTAAAAGAATAAATCACGGAAGAAACATGATGGGGAGGAAGAGGATCCTTACGCATAGAGGAAAAGGCAGAACAAGTCGCAAAATGAATCCTTAGTTGAGCTGAAAAATAGCACATATGGACAGCAGACAAGACCCGCCTAGCCACAAGCTCGTCCCGTGAACCAATAAATGGAAGCTGCAAGTAAATAGGACATTTCTGAACTAAATATTGTTTTTCCTTTCGGAAATTAAGAATCTTATCACGCATGACACTATGAAAAGTATCACTAGGATATCCATTTTTTAATAGAGTGCAGCGGATAAAATCCAATTCTTCATCCAAATATTGTTGACTGCAAATCATCAAGGCCCTATGAGTTGAGGTCTTGATGAGATTAATTTTACGCTTTCTGGGACAAAATGAGTCCCAACGCGTATACAAACCAGAAAACGTTGGTTTGCGAAATATTGAAGTAAGAAATTGAGAAGGATTCCAATGCACAAGGACATCAAGAAAAGAGAGACGAGAATTAGACTCCTTTTCGATGGTAAATTTCAAAGATGGATGAAGTTGGTTCATAACTGTGAGAAAGGAATCAGCTTCCACTTCACTATTAAAAAGACAAAATGTATCGTCCACATACTTACGGTACATAGATGGTGCATTGTCATAAGTGAGGAGGGACGACTCATAAAAGCCCACAAAAATGTTGGCTAAAGTGGGACCCAAAGGGGAACCCATGGCAACCCCATCAATCTGTCGGTACATAAAATTGTTAAAGCTAAACTCCACAGACATAGTGGCGAATTGCATAAGCTCAACAAACACATTTTCTGGGATATCTGGAGGTGACAAACCACTTCAATATAACATATTACAACAGATATCAATAGTTTCCATTACTGGAACACAAGTAAACAGAACATACGTCAAAGGAACGCATAAATTTATTTTTAGAAGGAGTATCACGAATAACCTGAACAAATGAAAAAGAATCCCTAATAGTATACAAGCTAAAATGTTCAACAACAGGTTCAAGAAGGTCTGAAAGAAAACTCGCAACCTTATGTTGAGATGAGCCTGACATGGACAGGATGGGTCGAAGGGGTACATCATCCTTATGAGTCTTTGGAAGACCATACAGACGAAGGCGAATAGACCCAACAGGTCTAATATCATCAGTGACTTCACGGGATATGAAACCACATTTAGCCCAAGATAGGAGTTTCTTTTGAAATTTAATTTCTATAGGAATTGTGCGATCATGTGTCTCTACTGGACCAAGAGGGAGAAATTTTGTAGTGTCACCAAGAATGCTTTGCATTTTGGAGACATAATCAGAATGGTCCAATAGGAGCTAGTGTCTAGTATACTTTCCCATGGTCTTGACCACTGTGTTCCATTTGGTGTTTCTGATAGGGAAAAAAATTTTTTCCAAATTTGAAGTGTTATCCTTGCAGTTATATAGACTTGTGCCTCGCTCTTCTGACTCACTTTCTAATCTTAAGGCTACTCTTAATAGTTTGGCACATACTTATGCTTTAACTCCTGTAGCCCTTTCTGAGTCTAAGTGGAGTCAACAACACCGGTCCGTGGTCAAAACTTTAAAAGCAAATAATAACTTGGTTATTAGTCGTCCTGATAAAGGGGCTGGTATTGTCCTATTTTTTTTTTTTTTTTTTAAATATTTTTCCATTTCAATAGGAGTAGATAGGTTTGCCTATCATTCATTTCAAACTCCTTTCCTGGTCTTTTGAACAGGAGTAGAGGTTTATCCCTTGTTTCCTGTTTAGGATTGCGTTTCTTCTAAAGTTTTCTCCATCTCTTTCACTGTCAGTAACCACTTGCGTTTTAATGGCATCATCTGCTTGCTTGGGGTGAATTGATTAATAAAAAATATTTCTTCAAGACACTCCTTGGTGTGAAATTCTTAACCTTCCTATTACGAACTGTGCTACTAAGGTTTCTTCCAGCATCATCGCTTTTGTGTCTTCTCAGAAATATCAGGTGAAATCAAAATCTTTTCCTTTCACACCTGCTTGTTTAGCTACAACAGCTCACAGGAATCAATTTTCCGGCTCTGCCAATGTGATAGTTCTGATCACAACATACACTTCTTTGTGTCTGCTTGTAATAAATGGTAGGCATATCCTCAAAGAGGCTAAGTCTTTGTTCCCTGACCAAATGAGGCACTGTTTAGCATCAAACAAGTTTTGGTTCAAACGACTACTCGTGGCTTTATAATACTGTATTAAATAAGAGTAAGTTTCTGTTCCTCTTCCCTTCACTCAATTTGAGAGGGATAGAAAGGGATACCATCTTCTACTAATAAAGGAAAATTTTTACGCATAAATTTTTCTCCATTTTTACTCATCTGATTTATATGTGTGTGTGTGTGTGTGGTGTATACATATATATATGTGTGTATATATATATATATATATATACACACACACACACACATATATATATATATATATATATATATATATATATATATATATATATATATATATGTTTTGTGTGTGTGTGTGTATATATATGTATGTATATATATTTTTCATAACTTGGTAATCCGTATGGGTAGTCCCAAGGAGGATGAAATCCTGAGAGCTCAATGTAAATCCAGAGCTAATAATTTAAAGAAAAACAGACCACTTTAAGGTTCCATTATAATGATTTATTTCACCAGAGCCCTTTTAAAGGATGCTGGATCATCAGATAAAAATTCCCAAAAATGAAACGAAAGATGAAATGAAAATATATATATATATATATATATGTGTGTGAGTGTGTGTTTTTTTGTTTTCTTTTTTTAAGCGTTTCACCTCAAGCAAGATGCGAATGCCACTAGCACGCAAGGGTTGTAGAGAGTGAGAGCTAGAGTAAAGGGTGGTGTTTGAGGAAAGGCTATAGATTGTCAGTGTGTTTGTGTGTGTATATATATATATA
>OZ010572.1:117015364-117019338 GCA_963932145.1 Acanthosepion lycidas | reverse complement strand
TACCATTTAACATAGTAATTTCAGAAAAAAGAAATGATTTCAGTACAGTAGCTTCTGACTCAAAAATGTCCCACATTGCAGAAATAAGATTCCAGCAAAGTAACAAATAATTATGAACATATTTATTGAGGTACATAAAAAGTTTTTTTTTTTTTTTTTCATTTTTTAATCTCTTGTGAACTCATGTATATTTTTAAGGAATTGTGTCATGAATTTTAATCATCTTAAAACTTTTGAGAGTTTTTCAATGTTGATTGTCGAATTCTCTACATCTATCTGCATTTAAAAGCCTCATATTCAACAATGGTATCATAATGTTGGGCAAGTTAACAAGGCCAGATTGGTACCCACTACTACCTTGTAGTGAGTTTAATCTTCAGTCGTTGTCCCATACAAAATCCAACATTAACTACCCAACAAGGTTTGACATGTAAAATCAATCAGCCTGACCTAAAATCATCTACAATATATTTTTCTTGTCAAATCACTTTCCAATGTCTTTTCATAGTAAGTAGATGAGAGAACAAGGACAAATAAGTATGGCAAAGAGTTTGAAATTAATTAGAGCTGCAAAAGACTGAAAGTTGTGGAGAGCTATGATCATCTATATCCCAAAGGGGCACAGTACATAAAAAAGGATAAAATAGTGTGAACTTCTTTTATGTGTCATGTCACTTCTCTACAATCATAACAAATTTTGTCCTTAATTTTTTTTTTTTTTTAAATCTCCCCTAAGGCCTATTCCACCATATATTTACTCAAGCTTGCTAGGTAGGTTATGTGTTGCTTTCCTCTGTCACTTTTGCCTTTAAATCTGTCCTGTGAGTAACAAATTTTCCAAACCCTCTTTCCTCATTTTATGCCGCAGACATTTCAACTGTCTCTTCCTTGGGTTAATTATAAGTGTCCTTTTTGTTTTCATTTTCTCTAAATCTTTGTCATTGCTCATATGTTTAGTCCATAGTATTCTCACCATCCTTCTGTAGAATCACATTTCTATTATTTAAGTCTCATCTATAAAGAGATTGTCCAGCATATACTGCTATATAGGAGGACTGATATTGCATAACAGTTCAGTACTCTTTTTTTGTTCTTAATGAAATCTTCCTGTTAATACTTTGCCTTCAGATTTCTGTGTCATATTTTCTGTACTCTGTGAAAACACATCCCAGATATTTGAGTTTCTGTATTTTCTTGACATCTCCAATTTGTATCTTGCATCTTAGGTTGTCCCTATTGCTACCAACCATACATTCTCTCTGTGTGCAATTAGTAGTTATTCCTTTCTTCCTGCTTTCCTTTAATACCTTGTCTAGAAGTTTAATTTTCTTTTTCTTTCTGCTGCCCACCAATAATAAGTCCTGGAAAGACTTCTAGTTCACTTAAAATTGCCTCGCAGTAATGTTTGAATAAACCCAGTAAGAAGATGAATCCTTATCTTATGACCTTTCTATTTTTGTATACTTGCTAAATTAGTTTATGAAAACTCCAAAACTTCTGAAATTTTAACAAGGGGTTTAAATTGACAATGTAAATATGCTAAACCAGGCCTTTACTTTGTGTCCATTCAGTTAGTTAAATTGAATCAATATTCTTTTGTTTAAAGGCATACAATAGATAATGGATAGGCATAGGCATAGTGGGGTAATGTAGCTTAGAAATTTTAATGATCTCTTTCTGACATTAAGCATAAGTGTCTTTTTTGTTTCCATTTTCTCAAACTTTGTTGTTGCTCATATTATTATATTATTATTCTCAGCATCCTTCTGTAAAATCACATTTTTATTATTTGTCTCTTCATCTATAAAGAGATTGTCCAGCATTCACTGCTACATAGGAAGACTGATATTACATAACAATTCAGTACTCTTTTGTTTGTACTGAATGAAATTTTCCTGTTAATGCTTTGCTTAGCTTTTGAAAGGCATCTTTCACTGTCCCAATGTGCCTTTGGATTTCTGCATCATATTTTCTGTTGTCTGTGAAAACACATCCCAGATACTTTAAAAAAGGAGATATATTATCAGCTGAAACTTATATTTACTATATAAATATATCCTGAAAATTTTACCAGCTTTGCTTAGTTAATTTCACTTTGACATGTCCTGGAAAGGGGTATATTTGATCAAAGTAGCTAAGTGGTTTTGACTACGGTAACCAAGTAGTACACGGTAGCAGTAATCAACAGGTACTCATCGTAGTCGCAGGTAATAAGTGTAGACCAATAGGATAGCTAATGGCGTAGTTCAATGGGTGTCATCATAGACTTAAACTCTGTCGTACCTACACGTCTGTTTGTATTTATGATGGATGGAAGGGGGAACTCAGGTGTATGCATATTCCATTATATCACACTTTTACTATGGAAACTTTGTCTTTTTGTCATCTATCCTAAACCTTGTTCTGCCATCCATTTACACAAACTTATGTATTGTTTTCCTCTATCCCTCTTGCTTTCAATATGTCCTGTGAGTATCAGATTTTCCAAGTTCTCTTTCCTCTTATGCAACCTAGAAATTTTAACTGTCTATTCCTGAGATTAAGTATAAGTGTCCTTTTTGTTTTTATTTTCTCTAAAAATTGTCGTTGCTCATGTGTTCAGTCCATGGTATTCTCAGCATCTTTCAAAGCCATTTAGCGTCATATTGAAATAGTTCTTTAAACTTTCTCTTCCAAAGAAAGTTAATTCTGTTTATAATGCTCAGAAAAGTACAACCTTTTTGAGTTGATAATATATATCTTCTGACAGTTAACAATCTCATATTTCCCAAGTTGAAAGGTTTTTTCTGTATCTCTCCATTGCACTGCACAAGAAACCAAACATTTGAAACAATGTTTTTTTTGTGATATAAGTTGATTTTATGTGACGTTTTCTCGTCAATTTTTTTTTGTCTTCATAACATGTTAATTTGCCGTCTGCTAACAGAATTAGATTTGCATGAAGATTCCTTTCAAGAACAAATAAACATTACTTCATTTGTTTTTAACTAGAGCTTTTATCACTCATCATATCTGAAGTTCTCAGATGCAGTGTTATTATTTGATGAATTATTCAGACGAGTATTCTCCTCTTTGGTGTCAATATTGTATTACAAACAACAATTGGTCTCTTAGTCTTGTTGCCGTTATTCTATGAATTATTCAGACGGGTAGCCCCATCTTTCTTGCTTTGTTCATTATTTTTCAGTGTGTGCATTTTCTAGTTTAAGTTTATGCTGAAAGGTTCTTGTCCCAAGTTTCTCTCCAAAATTTCATCAAACTTGGGCTAAGAACTTTTCCACATCCCTTTGTAGAGTGTAAGGTGAATCTTTGTTACATATAGATGAATTTTCTTTTTTATTAAACTTCACCCATCTCCTTTTATGTCCATTCAAGACATAGGCAGTCATAGTCCTCCACATCTTCCTGATTGTATTAACTCTTAATAAGTCCTGTTATTTCTCCCAAATCCTGTCCTGCCAGCCATTTACTTAAACCTATCAATTAAGTTACACACTGCTTTTCTCTATTCCTCTTTCTCTCAATCTCTCCTGTGAGTATCAAATTTTCTAAGCCCTCCTTCCTCATTACATGCCCCAGAAATTTCAACTGCCTCTTCCTGATATTAAGTATAAGTTTCCGTTTTGTTCCCATTCTCTCCAAAATATTGTTGTTGCTCATATTTTTGAACTATGGTATCCTCAGCATCATTCTGTGGAACCAAATTTCTGTTGCTTCAAGTTTCTTCTTCATCTTTGAGGAGATTATCCAGTATTTGCTATAATATCAGAGGACATATATCATGTAACAGTTCTGTTAAAAAAGCAAGTAGGAAGTGTTGATTATGAGGATAAGAAAGATTGATAATGATTAGCCATTGACTTGAGGAGGTTAAGGTTGTAGGGACGTTCATATTAGACTTGTCATTCAGTATGTCCCTATCTTGAGTGGCGTTTGAGCCTTGTATCAAGCATAAGAAGATTAGTAAGAGACGA
>OZ010572.1:116982864-117010364 GCA_963932145.1 Acanthosepion lycidas | reverse complement strand
ATTCTTCTCATCATACATTCTCAAAATTTCATATCAGCATGGTTTCATAGCCAAATGTAAACAAAGCAATTTCTAAATATGTAAAATTTCACAGGTCTTTCTTGTATTCTATAATCTACTATCATAATAATGAATGAAGTACTTGTAAAATATTGCTATAATGTACATCATAATAAAGTGCTTGTAAAATATTCCTAAATTTACTACCATGATAATAAAGAATATACTTGTAAAAGATTCTGTAATTTACTGTTCTAATAGTAAAGTATTTGTAAAATATTGCTATAATGTACCTCATAATAAAGTACTTGTAAAATATTCTATAATGTACTATCATAATAATAAAGAAAGTACTTGTAAAATATTGCTATAATGTACCTCATAATAAAATACTTGTAAAATATTCTATAATCTACTACCATAATAATAAAGAATATACTTGTAAAAGCTTCTGTAATTTACTATCCTAATAATAAAGAAAGTACTTGTAAAATATTGATACAATGTACAATCATAATAATAAAGTAGGGGAAAGCAAGGCACAAAGTAACACCTTTTTTCAAATTACGATATTGACCATATAATTAAAGACAGCCATGTTTAAATGAAGCTGTACCTGAACATTAGAATAAAGTGAACATCATTCTGAATTCGTTATTTCAGTTTATGGACTTGATATGAAAAAAATGAAAATTGTAAAATGTTACTTTTTGCCACACTTGTAGGAGAAAAAGTAACAGACAGTGGAACGCAATGTAATATGTCAGGGTAAATTGTAAAAAACTAAAATTAACGAGTCTGATATCTGATTTATGCTTCTAATCCTAACCTCATTTAAATTTAGGAAACATAAAATGATAATTTAAAACAGGGACACAATTTCGGAAGAAAATTTGCTTCAGTCACTGTCACAGTTATGGCAAACGTAAAGATAGTTTTTGCTGTCGATGTCAGTGCACTAATCTGGAGCCCAGTCTTTACAGCCATTGCACTGGACCCAACTTTCACTTGGCCCTGCAAGCAGAGTAAGATTCCAGGCAATACCAGTCTTCATCCTACGAAGGCATCTGACATTCATTATAATGCTTCTTTCTGGCAGGCCTACACAACCTTTCAGTTATATGCCATGCATGATACACACTTAGGCAATCGTGTATCTTTTGATACAGGACTGACAGCGCAGATTTTTTTTCTCACAGTAGGTTACCATTTGTTTCTGTGGTAGACCAGTTGCCCTCCAAGGCTATAGAACCCAGTCTATCTTGCTATTTACCCATAGCTGGGGGGAGGAGAAGAGGATTCATACCTTTCCCAAGGGTATTAGCATGTAAGTGAGTAATGGATTCAACTGGGATTTGAACTCTGCTCTCCGATTCATCAAGCTGTTATCCATTAATCCATTGTCCCTTGGGAAAGGTATGAATCCTCTTCTTCTCCCCCCCAGCTATGGGTAAATAGCAGGACAGACCGGGTTCTATAGCCTTGGATAGCAAATGGTCTACCGCAGAAAGAAATGGCAACCTACTGTAGGAAAAAAATCTGCTTCGTCAGTCATGTATCGAAAGATACATGATTGCCTAAGTGTGTATCACGCATGGCACATAACTGACTGACCCAACCTTTGTGATATCATAACAATAATAAATATCTCTTGCAGCAGTTATCTATAGTTATACCACCTCTTATTCAAAACTCATGGAACCAGACATTTTTTAAGTTTACAGAGAGGTAGTGCCATTACCATATAAACATGGTCTGATAGATAAATTGTCATTTTAAATTACCCAAGCATAAAAATAACACTGACATCTAATTTTAAGAGATTTATTTACCAAAAGTACACAAAAATATCTTGAAATACTAACGAGTAAATTTATTCAATAAAATCACCATTGGCTTCAACCACGGCCTCCAAACAAATTCAGAATCTCCTGCATCTCTTCTGGACAGTCTCCTTGTTTAAGTTGGTGAATGCTGTCATAAACCTTGCCTTGAGTTCATCTTGGGTGTTGCAAGGAGTTTTGCTGGATTCTCACTCAACTGCACCCCACACATAATAATCAAGGCATTGATGTCTGGGGAGTTAGGTGACCAGATGTAAGTGTTGATGTGGTCAAAGAAATTGCCTAACAGGCATGACTGGGTTCTCCTGCTTGTGTTGCATGGTGCAGAATCCTGTTGCCAGACATAGGGTCTTCCAGCAGCCACCCTAGTGACCCAGGGCAACACTATCTCCTCAAAGCACTTGATGTAGGTCTCTGTGTTGAGTTCGAGACCCTATGGGAAGATGAATGGAGGCATAATGTTGCCATAACTAGTGTTCACTTCAAACACCATGATGTTGACTGGATGTATCATTCAACTCTTTCTAAATCCTCTGCACTGACCTCAAATTGGCACCCAAACACTCTGCAGTTTCCAGAGTGAATGCCAAGTAGTACAGCATGCAGTTTCCAAATTTCTGGTGGAGTGAATTGTCATGGTGCTCTTTTTCTCATAGACACAGCCAAATTGACTCTACTATACTGTGCAGTTAACAAGATAACAAAACAAACAACATGCATGTGCGAAATTAAAAATATAAAATAGCAACAATTTACTCATTGCACCCTGTGGAGTAAATGACTTAATTGTTGTTCGTAGGGGAATCTTCAACTGTCTTTACTGTCTCTTTGATTAAATAAAAATCAACAAAAACATCCTTTAGTTGTAGAGGCATGTCTGATTATTTATAAGAATACTGCGATGCAACTGTGGGGCATAGATTGAGTCAAGGCCGTCTGGAAATAATGTCCTCTGTGCATTAACAGGCCTGGTAGAATGAAGAGAAAGTAAATTCAGAGATGTCTTTTGTCAGGTCATGATCAGCAATAATTGACAACTTTCTCATGTCGACTATATACATGTATAAAAAGTGTTCAGTTTTGACAATCTATTTTATAAAAGAAGGGCTGATTCTTTGTCCATCACACACTGTCTGCATATGACTTTGCCTGCACAAATGTAATGCATGTGTGTGTGTGTATATATATATTAAATGGCACAAGCCCATGTCAATGACTCAAGCAAAACACAGACATTCATATATATATATATATATATATGAATGTCTGTGTTTTGCTTGAGTCATTGACATGGGCTTGTGCCATTTAATATACTCACAATCACACATATATACAAAGTTTGTTAAAAGTATTGTAATAATACATTCTCCTCCCACTCAGTCTGGACAACTCCTACCCTGGGGTAAAATAAAATCATGAATTTGGGGACCAAAAAAGTAAAAAAAAAAAAAAAAAAAAAAATTTTATTTTTTAAACACTAATAAAATGAATTAATGATTTTATTGAACTTTTTGAAATTATTTTTTAAAAAAATAGTTATTTAAATTTTTCTTTACTTTTGTAGTCATATTTTTAGTCTGCTTATTCAATAAGAATATACATGCACGTATGCAAATATGCTACCATGCAAAAATTTGAATGAAATTCAAATGGACATGTATGTTTTGAGGGCTAATTCCCTTTTTGTCTGGAAATAACCACTGAGTAACAAGAAAAGGATATAAGCTGAAAAGTGAAATCCTTTCAAGTCATTTTTATGCCACATATTTAAACTGAATATATTTTCTACTAAATGTCATATTTTAATGGACAAGCAATTTAGATTTGAAATTTTATCATTTTGTCAGGAAATCAACGGTTACTGAATTTGATTCAGATAAGATGAAACTTTTGCTTGTTTTGCAGTGCAGGGAAGTCAATCCTCTCTAGGTAACTTACTATTATGGCTACATGCCATATTAAGATAAGCTTAGTAAATAAATAATGTCGTAAATGCAAGCAAAAAGAAATGTTTCTGTTTCTTTGTATTTTTTCATTATTATAGATATCTTCTTCCTTTACATCAGTGTGAAAACCAATTTTATTTTTCCTTTTTTATTGTTTCTTTTTTTACCTTTCTCTTTGTTTTTCCTTCTTTTTTTATCTTTCTCTTTGTTTTTCCTTCTTTTTTTATCTTTCTCTTTGTTTTTCCTTCTTTTTTATCTTTTTGTTTTTCCTTCTTTTTTTATCTTTTTGTTTTTCCTTCTTTTTCATCTTTCTCTTTGTTTTTCCTTCCTTTTTATCTTTCTCTTTGTTTTTCTTTTTTTATCTTACTCTTTGTTTTTCCTTCTTCCTTTATTCTCTGAAGTTTCTTTGTTTCTCTCTCTCTTTCTTTCTTTCTTTGTTTCTCTCTCTCTTTCTTTCTTTCTTTGTTTCTCTCTCTCTCTCTCTCTTTCTTTCTTTGTCAGCTATTATCTTTTCCCTGCATCATATTGTCTTCTGATCTTTCTAACTTTTTGTTTTTCTTCATTTCCTTCTCTTTTTCAATTGTTGTTCACATTCTTCCTTCCTTGTCTCCTTAGTCCTGATGATAAACTACATCTGGCAGCAATGCTTCTGATTAGGAGATTAGAGCTTTTGAAGAGCATGGAACCACTCCTAAATGCTGCTGTTCATGAACAGCAGCATTTAGGAGTGGTTCACCCAGGCTCAGGGTGGTAGCACTTGTCAGGGTTCCAGCTATTGGCAAATAAGGAAGCCCCAAACATAACACTATGAATGTATAAAAATATATATTTTTATAATAAAAATGCCAGCAATAAATTTTATATAAAATTTGCCAACAATACATTTTATAGCAAAATGACCAACAATACATCCTATCTATCATTGAAGCCATAAAATTGATATGCCACTAAACAAGCAACATGAAAAAAACTATTTCATGCCATTAATCCATATAATATCCTACAAATTCCCAATGAAATCAAACTGTATTCCAAAATATAACTTTAACAAACTGCAATATAAGACACAAATTATCGTCTCTCATAATTATGTCCACACAAACATGTATATACAAAAAAGCTGAGTATCATTGGCCATATATTCAATTGTGAAAGCAGAATAACATATTTTTTGTACCTTCAGTGTCTCTTCAGTATGCAGGTGATCATGATTCACCACAGCTTCCTTTTCTTTATTAGCTATGAATTCTTATAACTTCTTTGAAAAAAAAAATCCAAAAACACATACTAACCATGGAAATTTTTCAGCTTACAAAATAAGTGGGGCATTTTTTTTTTTATTCTTGGAATAAAATAATCATCCCATGGAAAAAATTATTTAAAAATAATTATGTCATAGAGAAAATTATTTAAAAGTGTCATATTAAAAAAAAGCCCCATGCCAGAGTTGGAATTACTACCAGCTTCTTCTCTGTTACGAAATTCTCTTCATGCCGTTTGCTTTCAATTCATCTTTGCATTTAAATTTTTCAAGATCAATGTCAATCATTACCTTCTGTCTTCTTAATTCCTCTTCTTTTATTGTTCTCTTACCTTAATAATGTTTTCTTTTTCTGATTATTTCAAACAGAATAAGCCCTTGTGTCTCAGTTGCTTGGGATGAAAGAATAAATAAACAAAATGAAACAAAATAAAAGTTCTGTGAAGAACAAAACACACAGGCATGAAATATTTTTCTCTTGTTTTTCCTGACATATATATATATACACACACACAAAGTGTAACAGCAAAATTATCCAAATTGTGTAAAGGCAAAATTGTCCAATTGTTAAATTAAGCTTTGAACTGTTGTAACTTAGAAATGACTAAAGATATCTTACTGGAATTCTCTGAGGTTTTCATAACACTAGTAGACTCTACTTTGAGCAATAAGAATATATAATTACTCTCTAAGCTTAACAGAAGAATCGTGATGAAATTGATCATAAATGAAAATGACATGTTCATAATTAATTAATCATAGCAAAAGATTGGAAGCTGATGAAGGATTGAAATAAATTTCAAATATATATATTGTTGTGAATTCCGCATGAAAAATCGGTCTCCAATAAATGACAAACGCAAGTATTTACGCTAAGAAATTAAATGTATTTACACAAAATACAAAAGGTAATGCTGTTAGTAAAATCCAGGAACGCCGGTTAGTATTAATCAAAGATCGCTATATACAGTCTCGAAGTAAACTTTCTTAGAGTTGGGCGTCCTTGTAACTGACTTCTAATGTCAACTCAATCACAATGTCTATGTACTTTCCACTCTGTTCCTCCACCCTATCCTCTACCCTCAGACTCCCTGACTGACTGACTGTGGCTATTTTATGGCAGCAGGACGAGTCCATTTATATCAGAAAAGGGTGGACCCCATAATATATATATATATATATATATATATATATATATATATATATATATATATATATATATTATTCCAGGATCATTTTTCAACTTATTCAAGATGATCTTCACCCACTCTAACCTTCTAACATTCTGTCCTGGAGTAACAAGGTGCCTCACACTTTTTATGTATGATTTCATTTCCAAGTCTCTTTTTTCACTGCTCTTTGTATGGTCATAGCTGAAACTACTTTCTCATGTGCCAAACATCTTAAGGATTGAGTTGGATTTTTTCTAATTGATCTCTTTAGTCCATAGTTGAAATGATGATCCCTCTTCCTGTTGACCTCCTGATCCAGTTTTCCACTCCACTGTTCCCTCTTTTTTAAACTTATTCACCATTCTCTTGATGGTTCTTGAATGGACTTTGAAGATGGAAGCCAGAGTATGAATGTTGGTACCATTACTAAAGGTCTGAATGATCTTTTTCCTTTCACCATTGCTCTGTTGGGAAGACAGTGGGTCTGACACAAAATGATTTTAACCTTTTCTCTTTCTAGCTGAATGCTTCAAAGGGTTTTTTCAGTGATTCTTAAACAAATGGTGTCAAGATGGCAAAGCGTCTTATCTGAAAAACTGGGAAAAACTCAATTAGTTTTGTGGTTTTTAGAGATTAAACATTTTGTGGAATGGACAATTATACTGTAACATGATTTGGACAATTTTGCTATTAAACTTGGTATATATATATATATATATATATATATATATATATATATATATATATTGTGCATGCATACATATAAATTAAATAATTTATGTATAATTACCTGAGGTAAAGTATGGAATGTTTCATTTTGTGTAAATAATGCCCATGTACCTGCCAAAGTGTTGACGTGGATTTCATTTATATACTTTTGTTCAGGTATCTCTAAATTGCTAATTTCATAACAAGCCCGTTTTCTCAACATGGCGGGAATGTCATTGTGAATTTAAAGACAATATATTAAAATTTGAAAAATAAAAATCTTAAAGAACAATGTCCTAAGACAGAATTATATCTGCCTTGATTTTTCCATTGAGATCATCTGTTGTAAAAGTTTGAAACGAGAACATCCTTTAACAAAACACCAGTATGACGTCAGGTCGAGTTTAGCATCTTATCATTTGATAAATAACATCTTAAAGAGGAACAGAGAATGATTATATGCTAAGTCCGATGATAAAAAAGAATCTATGGATAAAACATAAATAGTCTTGAATCAACCATTCATTTTCTTGTGTAAAAAGCAGAGAATTTATTTAAAGAAAATTAGCTGTTGTCTGTTGTATTCAGTAACATCTCTCTCAATGTCAATATATATATATATATTTGTGGGATGGACAATTATGCTGTAACATGATTTGGACAATTTTGCTGTTAAACATGGTGTGTGTATATAATTGATAATATTAGTGGTAAATATACACATACATATGCAAAATATATAAATATATATACATAGGTGCATACACATACATGTATATTTTTTGAATAAAAATTTCCAAGAGGATAGAATCCAGGTAGAACTCAATGTCCAGGACAGAGTAAGGATATAATAAAAAGTCTTAAACACTAATATTCGATGGTCATAATTTATTCCGTTGGAATCGTAAATGCGATCTAATTCATCAGACCTACAAATTCAAAAAACTTTTTGAATTTGTAGGTCTGATGAATTGTTTAAGCCTTTTTATTATATACACCATAATCATAATCATAATAAGTTACCCCGCATTTCCCGATGAGGAACAATTTTTATGTTCGGAAACATAAAAATTTTTGTCTAGTGATGTAAAATATATTATAATATATGTATGTGTGTATAATATATATATATATATATATATATATATATATATATATATATATATGTGTGTGTGTGTGTCAGCTTCAGACACTTCTCATCTGCTGTAACTTTACCTGTACTTTTTCTATAAATGCCTTCATGGTAATTGTTCTGATGAAATTTCTTCTATGGTACATAGGCTTTATGAATTTTAGTGCTGTACTACATTGGCAGCAAGGTCTCCTCATTTTAAATTCGAAATGTCTAGATGTAACCATCCCTTGCTCTTTTCACTTGTGGAACTCTCTTCCATCTCACTATTTTCCAGTCAGTGTTGATCTTCAAAAATTTAAATGCAATGTCAATCATTATCGTCATCTATCTTCTTAATTCCTTTTCTTTTATTGTTCTCTCAACTTAATTATGTTTCTCTTTTTCTCCTATTCTTTCACAATCAGTAACCTCTTGTGTTTTAGTGGCTTTATTGCCTTTCTTAGGGTGAATTGATTAAAAAAAAACAATGATTTAATCAAGCTGCTACATGTACACCATAAGTAATAGTGCTTGCCTTCTATAAGATTTTCAAATTCAGTCCTTCTCCTGGATTGACTGTTAACCAAGGCTAGAGATCCAAGTCTACCCTACTATTTAACTCATAGATGTGGGTGATAAAATATTGATTCCTGGAATTTAAACTTTTTTCCTTGATTCAACTTTTTATGCTGATAATTGCTATACTTGTTTTTTTTTCCTACTCTTTCTATTTTCTTTTCTTCTTTCCTTCTCTACTTTCTTTCTCTCTCTCCTCTTTCTTCTTTTTTTTTCCATTCATTCCTTTTGTTACTTTCTTTTTTTCATTCTTTTTCTCTTAGGCCTTATTTTACTTTTTCTCACTCTTGTGCTTTTTTAAAAAAAATTTCTTTTCACTTATCTCTTTCTTTTCTAACCTTGGACCACTTCTTGACTTCATACTCTCTCTCTCTTTTTTTTTTTTTTTTGCTTTCTCTTTTCTTCTTCTTTCTCATCCAATCATTTTTCTATCACTTTGTTAAAGAGCCTAATACTATGTTTTGCTATTCTACTCCATTCAGTGGACTTAGCAAGCTTCATTGATCATGGCAAGATAGCTACCAGCACATTGTGTCCAAGTCTTTGTTTATGGACAAACTGTATTAAAGTCTATTCTCCATTGATTTGCAAGGCACTTGGGATGGGGTGGGATTTTAGAGTCAGGAGCTGTGAGGGTGAGGATCAGCTTGTTACTTGGTTAGGAACTGCTGGGCTAGAACTGAACTATGTTGGTGAATGCAGCATCCAATAAGTGACACTCCCACAATTTTAAAGAAAAAAAAAATCTCCAATGACAGGCAGACTGGCAAGAATAGGATGAAAACAAAGTCTGGATAATTCAGTGGGTGTATGGATTTTTGTTGAACAGTAATCTCCATAGTTGAAAGTCTGTGATGTGAGCAAACAAATAGACCCTTAAGGTAGCTGTAAGATGGATTGTTTGTCAGTGGTGTGTACTACTGACATACCTGGACAGAGCATCTTTTTATTCTTTTTATTGCATATTTTATTCCATGGATTATAATTTCTGTGCTTCCAATTCTGCCATTTCCTTTTTAACTTGCTACTCCTGAGTTTTCCCTATTTATACTTGCAGATTTTCTTCCTTCTTTTGCTGTAAATATCATTCATAGCCTTTAACCAAGCCACTTACTTGACCTTATCTATTTACTATAGTGTGGCTCCATGTATTTCATTGTTTCTCTATCTAACTCTGTATGTCTAACTATGCTTCCTTCTTTTTGTTGCTTTCATCTATTATTTATAATGCTTAACCTATCTATCTATATGTCTATCAAAGTTTGTTCTTTATTTATCAAAGTCTATTCATTATTTATTTATCTAAGTCTATTCATAATCTAAGTCAAATATCTAATGAACAGACTTAGATAAAAAACACATTATCTAAGTTTGTTCATTATTTTTCCAAGTCTATTCATTATCTATCTCTTTTCATTATCTGTCTATCTCTTTTCATTATCTATCTATATCTCTGTTCATTATCTTTCTATCTATCTATCTATCTCTTTTCATTATCTGTCTATCTCTTTTCATTATCTGTCTATCTCTTTTCATTATCTGATATCTATATCTCTGTTCATTATCTTTCTATCTATCTATCTCTTTTCATTATCTATCTATCTCTGTTCATTATCTTTCTATCTATCTATCTCTTTTCATTATCTGTCTATCTCTTTTCATTATCTGTCTATCTCTTTTCATTATCTGTCTATCTCTTTTCATTATCTGTTATCTATATTTCTGTTCATTATCTTTCTATCTATCTATCTCTTTTCATTATCTGTCTATCTATCTATCTCTTTTCACTATCTGTTATCTATATCTCTGTTCATTATCTTTCTATCTATCTCTTTTCATTATCTGTCTATCTATCTATCTATCTATCTATCTATCTATCTCTTTTCATTATCTGTTATCTATATCTCTGTTCATTTATCTTTCTATCTATCTCTTTTCATTATCTATCTATCTATCTATCTCTTTTCATTATCTGTCTATCTATCTATCTCTTTTCATTATCTGTCTATCTATCTATCTCTTTTCATTATCTATCTATCTTCATTATCTGTCTATCTATCTATCTCTTTTCATTATCTGTCTATCTATCTATCTCTTTTCATTATCTATCTATCTTCATTATCTGTCTATCTATATATCTGTTCATTATCTGTCTATCTCTTTTCATTATCTATCTATCTATCTATCTATCTATCTATCTATCTATCTCTTTTCATTATCTGTTATCTATATCTCTGTTCATTATCTATCTGTCTATCTCTACCTCTGTTCGTTATCTATCTATCTATCTATCTCTTTTCATTATCTATCTGTCCCAATCTTAACATATCTATCTTTGTTTGACTCTATATCTCTACTCCTCAGTATATAACTCTGGTTCTCTCTCTCACTATTTTAGGTCTTAATGTTTCTTTCCTTCCTTCCAGGTATTTTTAGCTGGAATTTGTCTCAATCTATTGATTTTTGCCTATTTTCTCTTCATGTTTACAAGATTGAATCAATAAGTCTGTAGCCAAACACACAGCTCTTAGCTGAATTTTGATCTAAAATATACACTGTATAATAATTTTGATAAAAAATGTACACTGTATAATATTTGATCTATGTAATTAATATTCATAACTGAATTAGAAAGAAGGCTTATGGGATTATCACTTTGAAACATGAGTTCTCATATGATCACTGAAGTTAAGCAATGTTGAGTCTGGTTATCATCAGATATGGGTGACTGCTTAAGAATACTAGGTAATGCTGTAAGCTTTGATGTGTGGGTGGTTTAATGGATAACAGCTTGAAATGAGAAATCGGAGAACTGAGTTTGAATTATGATTGAGTTTGTTATATTTCCTCATGGAAAGGTATGAATCAACCTCTTTTCCTCTTAGCTATGGGTTAAATAGTAGGACATGTATCTGAAAATCATTATTGTCTTGAAGAAATTATGAATATGATATACACATGCAAAAAAATAATATTCTTACAATCCAAAACTAAGTTTGGGTTTTAAAAATCTTACAAAAGGTTGGCAAAATCTAAACAACGAATTGATCAATCATTTCTATTGCGACCAGATGTGGAATTGTCATTGTTAAAAACATTTTTATTCAGTCCAGATGTGGAATTGTCATTATTGAATAACTTTTTATTCAGTCCAGATGTGGAATTGTCATTATTAAATATCTGTCTATTCAGACCAGATGTGGAATTGTCATTGTTAAAAACATTTTTATTCAGTCCAGATGTGGAATTGTCATTATTGAATAACTTTTTATTCAGTCCAGATGTGGAATTGTCATTATTAAATATCTGTCTATTCAGACCAGATGTGGAATTGTCATTGTTAAAAACATTTTTATTCAGTCCAGATGTGGAATTGTCATTATTGAATAACTTTTTATTCAGTCCAGATGTGGAATTGTCATTATTAAATACCTGTCTATTCAGACCAGATGTGGAATTGTCATTGTTAAAAACATTTTTATTCAGACCAGATGTGGAATTATCATAATTGTTTTCTACTCCTAAGTGAGTACAGTAACTAACAAATTTTTCAGTATTTACTTTGTTTGTTTTAGCTCATCTTTCACAATTAAAGCTTCCGGTTAAATCTAATAGTGATATTAGCTGTTTCCTTATAAGGAAACATTCAATAGCTTGTACTATTGTCAGTTGAAATTTATAAAATCTTTCTCTTAAAACAATTTTTCAGGAAAATAGATTTCTCACGTCCAGTGGCTTGTTTCTAGTATTAACAGATGTTTCCTTCCTAAGCTTTTGTTTGAAGTAGTCAAAATGTTGATGTTCCACACTATGTCATTATTTTCTCTTTGAGTTCCATACGATATCCATTTTAGTTGTTGCTGCTATTGGAAGTCCTCAAGTGATATGGTTTCTGATTCTGTAGCACCAGTTCACAATATTCAAAGACGGATGGTTTTTACCAAGCTACACAGGCTTCACTCCCTCAATGCCATTTTTATCCATTGTTTTGAGAAAGCGATTATATACAGCTGCCTATTTAGATATTTCTGAACGTTTTTGGCACCATGCATGACATCTGTATGAAAGTATCAATAGTCTGCAGGGAAATATTATAAATAAGACCAATAAAAGTTCTTTGTTAAGGATTTTTCTGTTCTTTTTTTTGGTTTCTGTTACCTGGAACAATTTTTTATTTGTGGATCTGCAGTGCCACTCCATGATGGTCAAAGAAGGATGGCATTTGTCACTCTCCACAGTCTCTACTCACTCAAAGCATTTTTTAACCATTAATGTTAGAAAACAGTTTTACACAGCTAAGAGTTTGGATATTTCCAAAGGGGTCTGGCACCATACATAAAATCCATATGAATATCTAGATCTAACAAGCTTATTTAAGAACATAAATTGAACTCACTGTCAATGGTTTGTAAGATTCACCTACTACCAAATGTTTTATAAGAAGCACCCATTTTTAAATTGAACTTGCTATTGAGCATTAAAATCTATATAAATGCAACATGTATCTTGGCAATTTAACAAAATAACATAAACAGATTTCTATAAAATAAATTGATTACAAAAATTGGCTTATTTACAAATTTATGCACACTTGATAAAACATAGCATAATTTTCCAGATCTTCATAGAAAGCAGCATTCCTCTTTGTTTTTTGTTTTTTCTTCAGTATTGTAAGTGCTGGGTATGACGATAACTACATCTGGCAGCAAGGTCTCTGGTCAGAAGGTTAGAGGTTTTCAGGAGCATGAAACCACTTCTTAACTGCTGTTGTTCCCAGGTCGACCCTGACACAGGGTGGCAACACCTGTTACAGTCCAAGCTATGGGCAAATAGTGAACTCCCAGACAAAACAATGAAATTACATTTTTATAGTAAAAATACCAGCAATATATTTTTAGATAAAATATGACCAACAATACTTATTTATAGTAAAATGACCAACAATATATTTTTAAAGCAAAGTAACAACCAATATCTGTAGATGAAAGTATACAATTGTATTCAAAATATATTTAGTTGAAGCCATAAAATTTTGTTCATATTATTTAGATTTTGGCATTAAATAACCTATAGAGGTGTTGATATGTCGCTAAACAAAACCAAGCAAATATCCGACATAAAAGAACTCTTTCATAACATTAATCCATATAATATCCAACAGTTTCTTAAATTGAAGTATATTCCAAAAGATAACTTCAGCAAAACTACAACATAAAACCCACATATCACTGTCTCTAGTAATTATGTCCACACAAACATGTATATTCACAAAAGCTGAGTATCATTTACCATGTATTCAATTGTGAAAGCAGAATAACATGATGTTTTTATTACCTCAAAGCTCCCAAGAAAATTAAATTTTAGTATTAAATGACCCATATGGTGTTGATATTCTGTTAAACAAACAAATCAATCAATTAATCTTCAATATTGTTTTCTTTGAGATTGGATCTCATCTGTTCTTACGTTCAGAGAAACCAAAAACAAAATGGTGACTAAATCTAGGTTGAATCAATTACATGCTAATCTTGATGAAAAAGTAAGGCTTGGCCTTTATTTGCTAACATTAAAGAGCAGAGATATTTTTTTACTAATAACTGTGGATAGTAAGATAACTTGTGGCAATAGGGTCAGTGTGATTTGCAGGAATGTGAATAATGGAACGTGCCCGTGATATAGTTACTATTGGCATGGAAAGTGAAATCAGCAATGAATTCAAACGAGAGTCTGTTGCATTCACTCTCACACAAATGCCCTTGGGAATTCATCTCTTTTCCCACCGACCCCATTTAGGAGTTAAATAGCAGTACAGACTGTGATTTATAGCACTGAGTGGCAACCAGTCTAAAAAAAAGGAAAAACTTCTCGCCAGTTTGAAATTCAATGTAAAAACACTCCACAATCTTTCCCAAGAATAAATGTCATTTCACAGATAATAAAGGAAAAGAATCTGTGGAGAGCCATGATCAGATATGTCCTGAAGGAATATTCAAGAAGAAATAAGAGTTGATGTATTTTCTCACATTAAAAAAGCATAAATCCAACAATTTTCCCCCCTAGTCATTGGTTAAATAGCAGGGTAGACTGAACTCTCTAGCATCAGGTGGCAACCAATTTAAGAGAAGGAAAACTGTGAATTAAAATCATGGAGAAAGCAACAGAAAACCACATCTCTCACAGGAAGTTATTACAATTTACAGATGATAAAGAAGAGGGGACTGTGTCAAACCTTGTTTGCCAATATCCTGAAGTGATATAAAATTGAAATATATATATGTATAGATATATATGACAAAAATATAGTTTTAAGGTATGCTATATTTATGAGTTAAAGTGCCTGATATCAGGTAGAGTGCATATGAAAATATAAAACTGGACATTGAGGTCAATAGCTGGTGATAACAGTCTGTTTCATGCATAAACACTGTCTGTCCTGATGATTGAGTTCAACCAGACAGTCATCACCGTGTGTTGACCTGAATATATACTTTTTTATTTATATATAATATATACCTTTATATATATATATATATATATATATATATATATATATATATATATATATATATATATATATAGGAGAGAGAGATAGAATTAATACAAGTAAAAGGTTTGTCACTTAGCTGATTGATGTTACCTTCAGTATCCTGACTCCAAAGTTTTGTAGACAGACCATCTGGGAATCACTCCGTCCACTTATCAGTGGGTATCAGCAATTGACTGCTTATACTTGATTTTTTTTTTTATATGCGCTTTTCATTGGTGCAAGTTTTTCTTCATAGTGTATGTGTGTGTTCATGCACCTTTCTACACGTACATGTAGAATATTGTGGTTATATGTTCTTTTTGTTGTTTTTTCCATTTTACACTGACTCCTTAGCTCTTTGTCTCATTTTTTATCTTTTCTTTCAATTGGGGTCATTTTGACTTCCAGTTTTCTAGACATATATAATGTGTATGTGTGTTTGACTCTGTAATCTTGTATTTTCTATTTCTTTCATTATAGTAGCCTCACTATCTAAAACATATATACATGTGCATACAGGAATATCCAGTAGGATTAATACCAACACCCGTCAAAGGTTGGATGAACCTTCTTGTAGTGTCAGCCACCATCTAACACAATGGGGTAGATTGGGCTCCATAGCTATGGCTACAGCTAGTGCAGTGATGCCATGGAATCGCTGGGCAGGGAGATTTTAGACTGAAGCAGTGCAGAGTGTTGCCCTGATGCAGTCCATGACTAAGTTTGATGACATTGGCTGTGGTTTAACATGAATGGATTCTGCCAGGATATTTTCATAACACATGCAGTGCATGGATGAAGGCATCTTTGGCTTTCAAACCAGATATATGGAGAGAACTGATCAGGTTCTCACCTTTACAGAGACTATATGATACCTTGTCAAGGGACTGATAATGATGATGTATGAAACAATGTGGGATATGAAAAAGTGCCCATATCACTAATGGTAATCACATTCTTTCTTGCCAATTTAGATTTGGTTGAAATGAAATTCATTGCTCTGATGACGTCGTTTGATCAGGGAAATATGTCAAGATAAGTTTCTCAAATCGTCTTATATATTTACCATACATATGTACGCAAAACGTATTGCCTATAAATATGTAAATTTATTATCATTGCAAGTTCATTGTCAAAAAAAAGCTTTTATGAATTCCTTCCATAACAACCATGACTGAGCTATTTTCTGTTATGTCTTATCTGTAAAACACTCTATTTCATCATTTCTCCATTTTCTGACTGACATTTTGATACTGTGTTTGCTATCTATTGGGCACCAATAATGTCTGGGCAGGTGCTACCCAATCCTCACTTTCAAGCCTTGATAAAGTAAAAAAAAATATTTTATGCAGTTTTGTAGAGGATCATTATTTTTCACTCCATTTGTATTCCATTTGTAAGGAAAAAGTTCCATTCAGACAGTTCTTTCCTGAGAACTGCTACTGCTTTGGAACAAACTCCCATGTGGATGCTTGCCTTAATATAACAATCTTAACCTCTTAAAGTCAAGGACAAATCACTATTTAACCACTTTATCCTCACTTCATTTTACTTATGGATAGCAGCTCGGATTGAGGAATCGGAGGGCAGAGTTTGAATTCCAGTTAAATCCATTCACCTACGTGCTAATACCCTTGGGAAAGGTATGGATCCTCTTCTTAAATAGCAGGACAGACTCGGTTCTATAGCCTTGTATGGAAACTGGTCTACCGCAGAAAGAAATGGCAAATTATTGCAGGAAAAAAATCTGCCTTGTCAGTCATGTATCGAAAGAGACATGATTGCCTAAGCATGCATCACACATGGCCCATAATTAACATACCTTCGTATCACATGTCTTATTTGGTAAACCGCTACCATCCTTGGGTCTTGCATCTTGTATTGGATGAACTTTAGTATTAAAAAAACAACAGCCTTATGCTCCATCTGTTATTCTTTCTTCTTGTGATGTGACCTGCAAAACATCGTAATTGCTTCTATATCTTTTATCTTGGTTTGTTCCCTGATCCATGATGCTTACATTTTATCGCATCATGGTAACTCCAGCATTGCTCTTTCCATTGACATTTGTGGGCATCTACATTTGCTTTGAAGCGCTCTTGTTGGCTGCTACACTTTACAACAGTACGTTAATGCTGGCATTGCACATTCATTATGTAATTTAATTTGTAAACCTGTTGGCATGGTGTGTTTTTATTATATACATTTTTTAAAAAAAATACTTTCCAGCCAATCATAATACAAAAATTTATTTTGTTTACATGACTTTTCTTTAACGTTATTGGCATAGCAATTCATATTAATTACCAAATATGCTAAGATAGGCAGAGGGAAAGACAAGACATTGCAAAATGTAAGAGGCTATGGAATAAAGTCATGTATATAAGAACAAGGCAGAACAACCATTTTGTACAATTTTTTATGACATAGGAAGCATTTTCAAGGATGTCCATTTTCTGAGATATTGCCATATATGACATATGGCAATAAACTTACATGATAACTCAGAATTGGTCATGATAAAGTGGGTGTCTGCTGAATATGAACATGGCACCTGGGTAGGTAAGGTGGAGCAGGGCTTCACCTTATCTACCCAGGTGCCATGTCAGTCAAAGTATTCCTGGACTTCTAGCACTACGTTCTTCATTTTTTTTCTTTGTATATTACAATTGAATATTACTTTTGTTTTCTTTCTATTCATTTTTAAAACTACCATGCGACAACCTATCAGATGGTCGACTATCAGCTTGGGCACTGAAAACTTCTCAGCCAGACAAAACAATTTAAAAAACTCCTATACAAGGTCATTTAACCGGATTTTGCTTAGTAGATCAGGCTAAGAAAGGTTTCAACATTAGTTCTTGTGCATGTAATATATACATATATGCTTATGAGTGCATGAATATATGTGCTTGTATATATATATATATATATATATATATATATATATATATATATACTTACCACTTCAACCCAAGCACACTGCCATATTCCTGATCAGATAGAAATTGTGGCTGTATTTCCTTCCTTTTTTATGGAAGAGCATACACTGCTGGTGAACCGGAAGTCACCCAGGATTGGACAATAAATTGCCAAGAAGAGTCGTACTGTGTGCATTTCGGAAGATGTAAAAATTGTAGCTGATGGAAGGTACACAAGTCGATATCTGAACAGTATCGGCTGGGTCACTGTGCTGAGGGGGTATGATGTTGAAAGACCCGAAGCCCCTAATAAACCTTGGCTTGAAACATCACTAATAATGTGTACTAAAGCATCCAATAGATGTATTTTATGATATATATATATATATATATATATATATATATATAAAAGACAATAGGAAAACTGTAATAGTTGTTGATGGGTTTCGTCCAATGTGGACTTTTTTAAGGCAAAAAACAAAATGAATTTATTAAACAATCTAACTAATAATAACTAAACAAAATGTCGTTAACAACTGGAAGAATTTAGAGAACGCTATTTTCATACTCTTAACTGAAAAATGCATCGGCAACTATTACAGTATTTATAAATATTGTCTTTTTCTACAGGTTAACTCTGAGAAATTTTTCATATATATATATATATATATATATACATTAAGAAATGGACAAAGTCCGACAATTTATTTATTAAAGACATTTTTTTATGTTTAACGTTCTTTTTATAGATACAAGTATTTAAGTAAATGCTCTGTTTATAATAAACAGTATTAAATAACATTTACCGGCCTGAATGTCCGAGAAATTTTCATAGAAAATATTCGTCCTTTGACAGGATTCGTTACCTGCATCCTATACGGAACCGTCATTTACGCTGACGTGCCTTAACCAACTCGGCCACAAAGGAGCGTTCGGTAGGCAAGGTCGAATTTACTGCTTATAAACTTCAATCTTCCATGAATCTCGTACATTCATAACTGCTCATGGCGTATCAAATGTAAACATAACGTCATACATTAAGAAATGGACAAAGTCCGACAATTTATTTATTAAAGACATTTTTTATGTTTAACGTTCTTTTTATAGATGCAAGTATTTAAGTATTTAAATTCGACCTTGCCAACCGAACGATCCTTTGTGGTCAAATCGGATAAGGCACGTCAGCGTAAATGACGGTTCCATATAGGATGCAGGTTCGAATCCTGTCAAAGGACGAATAATTTCTATGAAAATTTCTCGGACATTCAGGCCGGTAAATGTTACTTAATACTGTTTATTATAAACAGAGCATTTACTTAAATACTTGTATCTATAAAAAGAACGTTAAACATAAAAAATGTCTTTAATAAATATATATATATATATATATATATATATATATATATATTAGGTTGGTGCAAAAATAATGACGTAATAATGTCGTTTTTTGACGTATTTTTTTAATGTCAAAAACAACATTATTATGTCATTATTTTTACACCAACCTAATATATATATATATATATATATATATATATATATATATATAGGGTGATTGAAAAGTAATTCCCGATTTTACGTATGATGATGGACTCTCCAGTCTAACTATAATTTTTACGAAATGGGAGAGTCCATAAATCTGTGTGCATTTTAATGGTTCCTCATCATGTATCCATCATACAACATTTCTTAGTTCCTTCAGTTCAGATGTTTACGGCCGTGACCCACCATGCCACGAATCATCCTCATTCCATTTGTATTCCATTGATGAGAAGGAAGTTTCAGTCAGGCAGATTCTTCCCTAGAACCGTTACTTTGTGGAACAGGTTCCCAAGAGAATGCTTCCCCAAATGCTACAATCTTAACCTCAGGATAGATAACTTATTGAACTTAGACTTTCAAGTCTAAGGTCAATAAGTTATCTATCCTGCATATCCCCATAGTGTGCATGTACTTCCTCTTCTTATGTCCATACAACAGCCACATTGAGTAGCTCTCTACCTTGAGTGGCTCTTGAGCTTTGTATTGAGTTAACATTTAATAAAAAAAATGTTCACCCACATATTTTCTGACTATATTTAATTAAAACTTAAATACTTTCTAATACAACAGAGCAAATTTTTTTGTCAATGTCTTCTGACCAGAAATTTGTGTGAATGTGTACAGGTGTGTGGTGGGGGGAGGACAAATTAATAAAATCATCATCTGATGGCTCAGGCTTTGATAGATTTGAGGACATTTAAATTGATTAATTATTTATATTTCTTTAAAATCTTCTTTTGCATACATTTTCCTCCTTTGATATATATTTTACAAAATAGTTTTAATTTAATAAGTTTTGAACACAAAAGTTTTGTCAATTGAACCAACTGCATATATATATATATATATATATGTGTGTGTGTGTGTGTATGGAACATTAAAATATATTTATCAGATTCAGTTATGTGCCATGCGTGATACATGCTTAGGCGATCATGTATCTTTCGATACATGACTGATGAAGCAAAAATTGTGAAATAAAGGGTTCAGTTTGATATTCCAACTAAGAAGAAGACCGGAGTATACAACGGCCAAAACATTGTGATAAATATTGGCAACAAAGATGAGGATAAAACTCTGAATAATGTAAATAGTGTGCATGAATTTAAGCATATTGCTAGATTGTTTTATTGCTGAACTAGATAGATGTAACTGTTCATTTTATTCTAATGGTTTATTTTGTAGCATTTCTCTTCCAGTTTTCTTGCTTCTCTACCACTTACAATCTTAAAAAATGCTAACTGCCATCTTCTGCCTTCTTGAAACCTATTTGTTTTATTGTGCTTTCTCCTCTCTTAAGTCATCTCATTCTCTTTCTCTCCTAGTAACCCCTTGTGTCTTAGTGTCATTATCATCTTGCTTGGGGTGAAATGATTAAAAAAAAAAAAAAAAATGAAAACCTTTTTTGAAACCATGAAATTAATTTTAAAAAGGCAAGAAAGAGAAGCTAATTTGAATTTTAAGGTTATGAAACACACTCAAATGTTTCTTTTCTTCAAAACAATTTATGATATTATGTTGACATGATGTTCACCGCATACATGTACCATCTCTTCAAGGATACAGGTTACACTTTCTTATGTTCCCCCTGTGTCCTTTTTGTCTGTATGAGAAGAAAAAAATGGTTTATTTATTTATGATAGTGTAGACAATGAAAATAAGAGAGTTTCCCTATGTGAAGTTAGGTAAAAAAAAAAATATTTTTTAAAATAGAATAAAATAAAAAATAGAGAAGAAAGATGATCTTTCAATTGATTTTTATTTTGAACACTTGTAATTCTTCGTGAAAAATCTCTTTCGCCACTTACCCAGATTTCAGTTTGTACCCACACTACCACAGCTACACATACCAATTTGTTTTTGAGCGGAATTTTTTTTTCTCTTGCCTTTTAAGTTTGAATCATTTTATTCTTCTTTATCTTCGAGGTTAATTATTGGGTAGGTGGTGATGAGACACTGTGAAATCTTGTATTTTGTTTGGTTCTAGTTTGATACGCCATTCACATCATAATATTGCTTAAATTACTGTTGGCTGTTATCATCTGGAGAAAACAGTAGCTTTGAAGATTGGAAATAAATTTAAAACATGAAAGAGACTGTTCGTGATATGATAGGAATTTTGTGGATATACATATATATCAGTATCAATTTTATCCATGCTTTAAACATTGCTGCCACATATGGCCCAGTTCTTCTGCTATATATTTAGAGATTCTTAATAAAATCCAAAGAATCAGCTGTATTATTGGTCCTGACCTGGCATCTCAGCTTCAGTCACTTTTCAACTGTCATAATGTAGGTTCCCTATGCTTTTTCTAAAAATACTTTTCTGTTAATTGTCCTGATGAGCATTCCACTATGGTTACCAAGACATTATGAATTTAAGCACAGTAATAGATTGCCAACAAGGTCTCATCAATTTAAAGTTGAATTGCCTAGAAGCATTCATTAGTTCTATGCTAACAGTTTCTTCTCTCACATTTCTCACTTGAGGAACTCTTTTCTGATTTCTATGCTTTCCAGCCAACTTTGATCTTCAAAAATGTAAATGAAATGTCCATCGTTATCCCCTGTCTTCTTGATTCCTCCTCTTTTATTATTCTTGCTTATTGATAATGTTTCTTTCTTCTTTTTTTTTCTTATTCTTTCACATTCAGTATCCCCTTGTGACTTTATTGCTCTACTTGGAGTGAAAGGATTAAAATACACACACACACACACACACACAGATATATATATATATATATATATATATATATATATACTTTTATATATATATATAATTTTACTTACTGTAAGTAATTCTAATTCTTAAATACATTCACTTCTATTAAATGAAATTATAGTCTATTAAAACTAATAATGAAAATATTTTAAAGTTGTAATTAAAATGGTAGTTTATTAAAATGAATTCTAACCTAAACTTCTTTTAAATTGTAATTAAATAAATAAATAAAGTTTACTAAATCAGAGAAATGGAAATTTGACTTAAATAATATTCAAATAAAAAATCTTTAAAAAAATAGTAATATACTTGATGTGATAATAATTCTACAAACTGTAAGGGATTCTAATTACATTTAAATAATTGTTCTTGAAAGAAATATAGTATATTAAAAATTAAAAATAAAAATATTTCAAATCGTAGTTAAATAAAAAGTATTCTGATGTAGACACCTCCCAAAAATCTTTAAATATACGAACGAAAAAAATGCTGTAAGAATTTTAGCCGTTAACAAAAAAAAAAAAAAAAAAAAAAAAAAAATCCAGACGACACACTTTTAACGGATGTTAGATTTCATTGAAAAATACATCCCTACCCACTACCAAAACGTAACAATAACTGACACATTAAAATATAAACATATTGAACATCCTGACACCCCTAGTCTAGCAAAATAGATTTATCTGTAACCTTGGAAACATGAATTTTGTTTTAGCTGTGTATTTAAAACCCAGTAATTTTTAAAGTTACTCCAAAATTCGCTTGAGGATGAAATGGAACTAATGCCTTTAATTTAAGTACAAAATTAAATTTGGGGCTTTTAGCTTCCATTTTTGAAACATGGTTGGAACTGTGTAGCGAAAAACCATATTTTAAGTCTATTAACTTATAATATATATATATATATATATATATATATATATATATATATATATAAGGTTGGTGCAAAAATAATGTCGTTTTCTCACATATGTTACTATGTGAGAAAATGATATTATTTTTGCACCAACCTAATGTGTATATATATATATAGAGAGAGAGATTTTATTTTGCCCTGAAGATCTGTTTAGATGAAACCTTGATAGGTAGGTCCTAACTTACTAGTTTGTTTTTTTTTTTGTTTTTTTTACATTTGCTCTACTTAGTGTATTGAGCTCTTTTACATGTTTACTTAATTTACTTTGTCGGTGTTTTTCGTTTGACTAGGCATTGCGGTGCTGATTGATTATTTTCATTCAACATTTTAGTTTTTTCTTTTTTTACTGATTTTTTTCCCCCCCTGATATCGATTTGTTTAAATATATTTTTATTTACAAATATATAAGATTTCTATCAGTAAATCATTATTATCACCAAATAATTCTTACAGTTTTTAAATATTGTTTGTCTTGAATTAATGAAGGTTAATAAGGCGTAAAAACAAATCAACCAATCACACACATACATACACATATATACTGGAACTATTAGTTATATATTAAACTGGTATAATATAGAACAGTGAAACTGTTGTACGCAATCAGCAAGGATTGATTTTGGTTGTGAGGCAATCCTAATATCATTCTAAAGTGATGCAAGTATATACCTTATTTGTCTGCGTCAAGGACCTGAAATAAGTCTCTAAAATTTGCATAACATACAGGAATTCAGTTTACCATCTGGCATAAATAACCTTCCTCTGAGCTTAGCATAGGTGTAGGAAAACCCTTACCATTGCATGGCAAATTTTCAAGACTTATTTCAGGAAAAAAAAACTGCCAGCAAATATGATAATTAACCTTGCAGATCCCTTTTTTTTTTTGTTTTTACTGTATTTTTGATCTTTGTAATGTGAAGAAATTTAATACAATTTACAGTCAGTCAGTTATGTGCTATGCATGATACACACTTAAGCGATCATGTATCTTTCGAAATATTTACAAATACATAGGACTTATTATCACCAAATAATTCTTACAATTTTTAAATATTGTTTGTCTTGAATTAATAAAGGTTAATAAGACGTAAAAACAAATCAACCAACCACACACACACACATACACATATGTACTGAAATTATTAGTTAATCTATTAAGGGGTATTATTTAGATCAATATTTTCAAGCCTTTTTTCAACCAGCACCCACTTTGAGCACAAACTTTTTGTCAACAACTGCCTGCCACTTGTCAAATTAAATTTTGAAAATTATACCGAATTCATATTCCATAGAAAGATAACATTTAGGTATTAGTCAGTTATGTGTCATGCGTAATACACACTTAGGCAATCATGTATCTTTCAATACATGACTGATGAGGCAGACTTTTTTCCCCAATAGATTGCCATTTCTTTCTGCAGTAGACCAGTTGCCATCCAAAGCTATGGAACCCAGTCTGTCTTGCTATTTACCCATTGCTGGTGGGGAAGAAGAAGAGGATTCATATTTTTCCCAAGGGTATTAGCATGTAAGTGAATGTAATGGATCCAAGTGGAATTCAAACTTGGCTCTAAGATTCCTAAATCTGAGCCACCAATTTGCTTCCCAATTTACTGTACTATTCGTTATAGATTTAAAATGAAAATAAGCAGATAAAGAATAGAACCAAACTGTGAATAACTCTGCAGATTGTTTCAAATAGCCACTCAAAAGTGATAAAAAGAAAAAAAAAAACAACCCTTCTGGCAGGATAACCTTGTTCTCATCAGATACAACACTAGAACAAGCATGTCTGAAGGTATACAAGCTTAAAGGTGTGAGTATAAAATACACCTTGTTTTAATTGATTGTTACTGATTTGTGTTTTAAAGCACTGAGTAAACTGGATAATTAATTTTTATTTTAATTGTTCGACTTGCAGAAATAGAAGCAGCCCAATTCAAATTATCTTCTTCAGACATTACCAATATATTTGGAGTTAAAAACTCTCTAAATATTTTGCCGCCATTTATAAATGATGGTGAGTTGGTAGCATAATAATTGTCAGTGTTAAAAATGTAATAGGTAGACTGAGTTCAGGAAGAGAAGGTTGTGAAATCAGTAAATCTTCACCCAGCTAACATATTGTCACAAAACAAACTCTCCTGTTGACAAACATAGGACTGTTTTAAAGCATTCTACAAGATGTCAGTGTTTACAATTGGCCAGGAATTAAACAAATTTGCATTCTTACTTCTCTAGCACTGGCTGGTTGAGTAAGAAAATACAATTAGCAACATTTGAAAACAGCAACTGACTAGATTGTCATGTGTTGGACTTGTCACGGGGGCCCAGCAGAATTTGGGATTCACAATTGTTTGTGGTGTGCGGTGATCAGTCAGTGGTTGTCTTTACTCCAGAGAATAAGGATCTTTTCTCTTAATTCAACCCAAATCATGTAAAGTTACTTATCGCAAATATTAATTCACCCCAAGAAATTATAAATTTTAAATCAAAATTTGTTTGTTTGTTTATCAAATTTTTTGACACTCTTTTGAAATTATAAATTTTAAATCAAAATTTGTTTAGATCACCACAACTTCAACACTCAGAATGAAAAATTACCAAAAATCTGGGAGTTATTTACATTTTGTAAGTGTGGGTGATATTTGAGGTACTTACAAGGATGTTTTTTAAATTTAAAAAAAGAAAAAATCTGTTTTTGGCTTGTTTATTGGGGTGAGCATGAATGCTAAGAAATTGATTCACTGTGTCATCAGAATCCATCTTGCGCATTTATACATCTGCCATTTGTCCGTGCATTGAATACTGCTACCATATCTGGCCTGGTATTCCTATTATATATTTCGAGATTCTTAACGAAATCCAAAGAAAGGCTCTGTTATTATATTGATCCTGAACTGGCATCTCGATTTCATTTATTTTCACAAAGCCGTTAGGTGGTTTTCCTCAGTGTTTTCATGAATATTTTCATGACAATTGTTCTAATGATTTCTCCTGCTTGTTATCTCTGAAATGTCAGTTTCGACCTCCTCATGGCTTTTGAGATTTAATCCATCCAAATTATTCAAATGGTAGTCTGAAGGAACAAGATCAGGAGAATAAGGTGGATGAGGAATTCTTTCGCGGTTAAGTTCTTCGATCTTCTGGGATGTGATTTTTGCAACAACTCCAACACTCAGAATGAAAAATCATCAAAACTCCAGGAGTTAATCACATTTCTTAAATTATATTCGATGTACTTACAAGGAATATTTGACAATTTAAAAAAAAATGCTTTTGGATTCTTTATCGGCGATGAGCGCCAATGCTGGCATCACACACAGAAAAAGTGCATCCGAGTTGCCTACATTTGAGGCAATCGCAAAGATCATGTCAACTGGAGTCCAATGGAAGAGCCTCGTTCTGGGGAGAATTTGGAGTGAATTTTAGTAAATATAAATATTTTTTATTTTGGGATGAATTAACAGAAAAGATCTGAAAATACAATTTTAACAACATTTGAAAACTTAGTGAAACTGACTCGATGTCAATGGACAGGAATCAATTGGCCAGGAATTAAACAAATTTGCATGCTTACGTCTCTAACACTGATCAGTTGTGTAAGAAAAATATTTAGCAATGTTCAAAAAAATAAATGAAACTGGCTTGATTTTCATGTGTCAGACTCATTATGGGGGCTCAGTGAAATTTAAGATTCATTTTGGTTGGCAGGACAATGCATGGTAGTTTGCCAGTAGTCGTCATCTTTGCTTAAGAAAATATAATTAACAACACTCAAAAACTAAGTGAGACCGACTAAATTCTCATTTTGTTCACACGTCAAATGTCCTGGAATCGTTTCTCTTGGGCTCTATTTGAGATCATCCCCCCCCCCACCAAAAAAAAAATTGTTAGACAAACTAAAGAGGTGGGCGTGCTAGTAGCCAAGACGGGCAGGCCGTAACTGCCCGGCACACGGTGGTTTGAGTGGATAATCATCTTTTGTAATAGCTGTCTGTAATTACAAGGGATCAACCCCTCCTCCTGTTTAAAAGTCCAGGGAAGAGTGTAAACCAGGCTATAGGCGAACATATCTACTCCAGCATCTGTCTATATTTCTGAGATGAGATATTATGTACACTATCCTTAAGGACACATGGCACAGTGGATAAAGGCATTGGTTAGATCTGCTGACAGGACCCAAAGAGTTGTGAGTTCAATACCTTGTTAAGGCAGTGGAGAACGTGAATTAACAGGAGATAACTGA
>OZ010572.1:116957864-116977864 GCA_963932145.1 Acanthosepion lycidas | reverse complement strand
TTGATTTGGGGTGGGGATTTTCTAGTTTTGTTATGAGGAAATAGAAAATCTCCTAAGTGATACAATTTATCCTCAGAAGGAACTTCTTCAGAGAAATAATGGATTTATTGATGGAGTAAGGCATACATATACATATATATATATATATATATATATATATATATATATATATATATATAAGTTTTTATATATATGAAGTTTTTATTAAATTCAACTGACAAAGATTGTCTGTTTAATTTTTTTTATCATATTTTTAAAATTTTTAAATAAAATGTACTATATTTGGTTTTGACATGGTAGATAAAATGTCCAAAGTTCATATTTGTACTGTTGTTTCTGTTCAAGTACTTTTAAATATCTCAGTCATTATCAAGAACCATTTATTGTCAGTATGGTAGGCAAGATTCTGTTGGCAATATCCTGGTTTTTGTTAATGGCCGAGTTGGTCAAAAGTAATTGAACAAAAGCAACAAAACAAACATGAACTTTGGATAGTTTATCTGCAATTCATGCCACAAATCATTTAAATTCAAATTAATTAACTCTAAAAGACCATTAGTAAAAGAAAGCAAGAAGAAAGGACCAAACATTAATTGTAAGAAAACAGAATGTAAGATATTACATAGCAGTCAAGCACTCTTTTCTTTGTATCTAATGAAAATTTACTGTTTCTTCATACTTTGCTTAGCTTTTGGAAGGCAACTTTCACTATTCCATTGCCCCTTCAGATTTCAATGTCTCGTTTTCCATCATCTGATTAAACACTTCTCAGACAGTTAAAAACTCCAGCATTGTTACATAGCAGTCAAGCACTCTTTTCTTTGTATCTAATGAAAATTTATTGTTTCTTTATACTTTGCTTAGCTTTTGAAGGCATCTTTCACTATTCCATTGTCCCTTCATATTTTAGTGTCTCGTTTTCCATCATCTGTTTAAACACTTAGATAGTTAAATTTTTCTGCTTGCTTGCTTCCATCTCATTTGCTTTATTCTTTTAAAAGGATATTAGTCTCTCTTGGGACTAATATTGTTTTCAAATTCTATGTTAACTATTACTAGTTGCAAATAGTTACCATTTTTTGTTTTGTTTTCTTTAAACTGTTTTCCCAGTGATCTTCATTGAGATTTCTCCATCATTTTGCATCTCCAATGACTATAAGTTAAGGTTGTTGTTTTTCATTTGTTTATGGTTTCCATTCTGTGCCTTTTATGCAGGTTGCTGAACTTCTTGCAGCTGATCTTTATCTTTTTAATGGTGGCATTTTCATGCTCGCATAGAATATCAAGCTTCTCATAATGGGTAATTTTTCTGCCAATATACAGCCATTTCTCCCCCGCCCATAAAATATGGTGTGAGAATTTGAAGATCCTATCACAACATTTTCTCTCCTTTGTTCTTGAAGTCTTCCTGTAAGATTTTCAGCATGGTTCTTTTGAAAAGAGATAATGTTTATCATCAGGGTCACTTGGATTTGGAAAGTGTTCATCGTCATGTTTCCTTTGAGAAAAGTGAATTTTATGTGTGCATGACGCACTGTAGACACTTTCACGTTCATAACAAGTGAGGGATTTCTTTTTGCCTTATAAGTTAGACATTTTTCTTTCAATAATATTTAAAAATGGCATCAAGCTAATGAATCATCCAGGTCTTAAGAAACCAGAGACCTTGACAGGGTGTAATGGTTAACGAGCTTGTTTCGCTAGATCAATTATGACTTGAGTAGCAAGTTGGATTCTCACTGGGTGCTCCACACTTTTGGCTTTGTGTCACATCTAAGCTATGCTTAGAAAATTATTTTGGGCACTACAACCTGATGCAAAGGTCAGCAAGCTTGTCCTGCTAGATTTGTTCTGACTAAGTAGTAAGTTTGATTCTCTCCAGGTGCTCCACACATTCAGCCTTGTGCTATATCTAAGATACACTTAGAAAATCATTTCAATGTTTCAATGTGGTGTAATGGTTAACCAGCATGTCTTGCTGGATCAATTATGACTGAGCAGTGAGTTTGATCCTCACTGGGTGCACCACACTTTTGCCCTTGTGCCACACCTATGCTTAGAAAATTATTAAGGCACCTTAACATAATGTAATGGATAGCAAGCTTGTCTTGCTAGAAGGATTACAACTGTGTTATGATTTCCATCCTCACTAGGTGCCACAAAATTTCACCTTTGTGCCTCATCTAAGCTGCACTTAGAAAATCCCTATCTATATTTTAAGAAAACCCTTCATCAGATCATGTAGACCGTACTGAAGGATCACAAAGAACTTCATCAGATAGTAAAAGCTACGTCATTTGAAGACTTCCAACCATACCAGTAACTAAAATGGATTGCACATGTAATTAAAAAGAAAAATTATCATATAATCAAGATGTTGATTTTTGATATAATGGAATATGTGTACACCTGTGTTCCCCCTCCCTGGAATATGATTGGCTGGTGTCCGTCATAAATACCGATGGACGTGTAGGAGAGTCAAGAGCCTTAGTCTGAGAGCTAAGTCTATAATGACACCCATTGGGCTACGCCATTGATCTACACTTCTTACCTGTGACTACGATGCATACCAGTTGATTACTGCTACCAAAACCCTGGAAACAAAGAAATTATACACACAAAACACCTTTCACTAATAGTAAATATGCGAACAGTACAATGCTTTCTAAGTTTATCTGGGAAACTAAAAACAAAATGCACATCACACCAAGAATATCTTGGAAAATAAGGAAAAGATCATCAGCCTACAACAACCAATCAAAAACTTGCAAACTTTGCTTGATGGAAAAAATAGCTATCATTACTTTCCCAGACCAAAATAACTTATTAAATAAAAGATCCGAGCACATCTCAAAATGAAGATATGAAAACAAATTTTTACTACGTGACTTAAAAATCGAAAACGGAAAAAATAAAATAAAATAAAAATAAATAAACAAATAAACAAAATAACAATAAAATAAGCAAAATTAATTAACCCAAACAAATTACCAAATCATACCTGTTAGAATAGACGAAATATAATAATAATAATAATAATAATAATAATAATAATAATAATAATAATATGATTCCAAATAAATAAAATTAAAAACTGTTCCTGCCAAAATAATAGTTAGAATAAACTACAACAATCAACCCCAAAATCGAATAAATAGCTTTAATTAAATTCTCAAACCAAAACAAAACTATTAAATAAACGATATAAACAAATTTTTACTACATTAAAAAAAAAAAAAAAAAACTGATTAAAAACAAATAAATAAATATATATATATATATATATATATATATATAAGATAAACAAAAAATAAAAATAAATAAAAACAAGCAAAATAATTTAACCTAAATAAATAAATAAACAAATAAACGACTTCCGATAAAATAACCGCCAAAATAGACTACCCACAATGCACCACTGACCCGTATATATATATATATAAATTGCCAAGAAAAATAACAGCACATGTGGCCTGACAATTGCATATAGCATGAAACAGACTGTCGTCTCTAAGTGTTGTATATATATATATACACTATTGTGACACAAAAGGATTGTTAACTTTTACTAGAGGGTGGATTTCTTTTATTTTGAAAAAGGAGACCCGTAAGAAAGCACAGTAGTTAACAGGCTGTAAACCAGTTGAACCAAGTGGCATCAATCGAATGTAGCAGATACCAGAAGCTTCTCGGCATCATCAGGAGAGAATGCACTCTATTTCAGGGCCTGTCTCTCAATGAATTTCACAGCACACTAATCCCCATTTCTGATGAGAGAACCCGCCACATAAATTGCTGTTGGTTGCTACACAGCCATAATGTTGGGTAATTAATGTCTATTTTCCCTGGTATGACTAGGATTCAAGTTCAACCCAGACCTTAAGTAGAATTCCTGCATACGATCCATTACTTAAGATGCTAGAAAAATGGTTGGCTCCTAATAACCATTCCAGAAAGTATCTGTCATGCTCTCTCTTTACAAGAATCAGATCATGCCAAAAATGATTGTCAATTTGACTAAACCTGTATAAATGAAAAACTACTTTCTAAATACAGGCTATATATATATATATATATATATATATATATATATATAAGATGTAACAGCAAAATTGTCCAATTTTTAGATTAAGCTTTGAGATGTTGTATCTTAGAAATGATTAAAGATATCTTACTGGAATTCTCCAAGGTTTTTATAACACTATTGGGGTCTACTTTGAACAACAAGAATGTATTTAACTCTAAGGTGAAATAACAGCCCCACTTGCTGTTGTGAACTCCTGATCCAGTTTTCCACTCTACTGTTCCCTCTTTTTTGAAACTTATTCACCATTCTTTTGATGGTTCTTGGATGGACTTTGAAGATGAAAGCCAGGGTATGAATGTTGGTACCATTACTGATGGCTTGAATTAACTTTTTCCTCTTGACATTGCTCATTTGGGAAGATATAGTGGGGCTGACACAAAATGATTTTAACCTGTTCTCTTTCTTGCTGAATAACTCAAACGATTTTTCAGTGATTCTTACAATAAACGGTGTGAAGATGGCCAAACGTCTTATCTGAAAACCCGGAAAAAGAAGCTCAATTAGTTTCGTGGTTTTTTACATATTAAACATTTTGCGGGATAGATAATCATCCCATGTTGTCACACAATGTGGACAATTTTGCCAAGTATATAATTGGATGGTAATTACGATTCCAATGTAATAAATTATAACCATGGAATATCAGTGTTTGAGCCTTTTATATTATATTCTTGCTCTGTCCTGGACATTGAGCTCTACCTGGATACTATCCTCTTGGAAGTGTGTATATATATATATATATATATATATATATATATATATATATAGAGAGAGAGAGAGAGAGAGAGAGAATATTGCACATTGACTGCTGGTGATAATAATATCATGCTCAGTGTCTAATAACAGAGCTATAATTTATTTTAATAATAAATATACATTTTTCTCACTGTTTACACACCTCTGTCTCATCCGCAATGCAGTTCTCAATTGCAGAAGTCAAATGACTTACCTGCTGACATGGCTGCCTTCTTGTACCTTCTTGGAAAAGCAAGCCAGCTAATTTTAACTCATTTATAGGAGAGTACCTAATGCAGCAGGTGGGTTAATCCACTTTGCTGGAAAGGACCTGCCTAACACATTAGCATGAGTGGGACTCTAGTAGCACCCGTTAGGGTCCCAGGTATGGGCAAATACTTGACAACCAGACTTGTGTAAAAATAGGTTTTAATACTAGAAATATTTAAAAAAAAAAAAAAAAGTATTACCAACAATAATTTTTGAAGGAAAAATTATTATCGGCAATAAAAAAAAAATACCAGCAATACAAACAGCTTTACATTTAAAAAAAACAAAAACATTGCCAGCTATAGATTTCTTGAAGGAAAAAATATTCTCAGAAATAGATTTTTGAAGAAAATATATTACCAGCAATAAAAATTTTTGTCAGTGTTAAATAACCCATTGAGATTGATATGCCATAAAACAAACAAACAAACCAGGAGCCCTAAAAATTCATAATCCGACCCTATATATATATATATATATATATATATATATATATATAGTGCAATGGATAAATTGTCATCTAAATTACACAAAAATGAAAATGACAATGATATCTCATTTGCATTTGCCAGAATCACACAAAAAATTTCTTGAATTTCTAAAGAGTAAATTTATTCAATAAAATCACACCATTCATTTCAACTATGGCCTCCAGACAACTTCAGAATCTCCTACAACACTTTTGGGTGGTCTCCTTATTTAAGTTGGGGAATACTGCCATAATCCTTGGCTTCAGTTCATCTTTGGTGTTTGGAGTTTTGTTGGTCTCTCGTTCTATTGTGCCCCACACATAATAATCAAGGCGGTTGCAGTCTGGGAAGTTAGGAGGGTGATGTGTTCACAGAAATTATCAGACAGCGCTTGACTGGGTTCTCCTGCTTGTATGGCATGGTGCAGAGTTCTGTTGCCAGGCATAAGTTTTTCCAGTAGCCACCCTTTTGAGTAGCACTACCCCCTGAAGACACTTGATGCAGGCCTCCATGTTGAGTCTAAGCCCCTTTGGGAAGATGAATGGTGGCATCACATCGCCATCACTAGTGATCACTCCAAACACCATGATGTTGACTGGATATATCATCCAACTTTTTTCAAATCCTCTGCACTGTCCTTCGATTGACACCCAAACACTTAGAAATGCTCATATTGGAGCTTCCTGTGTGAATGCCAAGCAGTACAGCATGATGTTTCTAAATTTCAGGTAGATTGAATTGCATCATGGTGTTCTTCTTTGCCCCAGATGGTATCCAACTGATTTAACTATATGTTATGATGTTGATTTGGGGGTTAGTAGAGACAAACGCCAAATAACACGTAACAATAAATGGGGTTTTAATAGGCTGGTAAAAAGGTACAGAAATTGCCTGAGTAGTCAATAACTAGCTCAGCTAAGAACTTCTCTGTCTCTCGGACTTCCTCATGTCAACTGACATGCCACTATTTAAAGTCTTTGTTCACAGACGCAGACAAGTTCATCTTCAAGAGGGGGGGTAGGTTTCCGACACAACACTATACTGTGCAGTCAAAAAAATCTAAAACAAAGAACACTCATGTGCAAAATTAAAAATATAGATTTGTGACAATTTGCCCATCACATCATATATATAATATATATATATATATATATATATATATATATATATATATATATATATATATATAACTATGAACTTAAAGAGCCAGGTAAACCTACCTAGGTAGGTTTACCTGGCTCTTTAGGTTCATATTAAGGTTTACTCTACTTAGTGTATTGACCACTTTACATAGTTACTTTTGCTTTACTCGTTTTGGAGGGTTTTTTTTTCTTCGGACTCTGAACTTGGATTCTGGACGATTGTTTTCACCTCAATTACATGTTCTTACTTCTTACTTGTTTTGTCCCTTATTTTTCCTTGGGTATTGGTTTGTTCATTTTCAAGCCAAAACACCTGAGGTTTTTCCAGACAAGTATAAATATTTATATTTATATTATTACTAATATATATATATATATATATATATATATATATATATATATATATATATATTTATTTATTTATTCAAAATTATAATATATGTATATTATAATTTTGAATACATATTTGCTCTATTCAGTATTGAGTACTCTTTTAAGAATAGTTTTTTTGGTTATTGAAATTTTATTCTATTTGTGCCAACTTTGTACTTATAAAACAAAAAATATTTAGAAAACCAACCTTCCTGCTACTGCAGTTTCTACCAGTTAGGTACCACAGGCAGTAAAATTCCTAATTGGTAGAAACTGTGTTTGCAGAAAATTAGCTTTCTAAATATTTGTATGTTTGAAATTACTCTAAATTTTTTTTTTTTAAATTGTATTAAGCATTTATTAAAAGTTTAATAGTTTTTTGGCAAATATTGTTTTTTGTCAAAAGTTTGATTTTTTTTTTTTTTTATGATATATCTATTTTTTAATTTTATATATATATTTATACACACACGTGCGTGCACACACACCCTTGTGCAAATTAAGTGAAACAAAACAAGTAATTCTGTTGTTATTACTTACTTTTATTTTGTATTTTTCAAATGAAATATTATCCACTCTACATGTATGTCCATTCCACGAAATCTTTCCTTACAGATTGACCACAGATTCTTGATTGGATTTAAATCAGGAGAGTTTCCAAGCCCAATCGATAGTACTTTCATTTACTCACTGGTAAGGCTTGCCAGTGTGTTCGTGCAGTATTACAAATTTTTGTATGCTTCCTTGGAGTAATGTCTATCGCAAGCAATGTCCGTAGGAAAACTAATCGACAGTTGTGACAATAGTATCAGAGCGTGATAAAAATCTGATACAATCATGGATGACATAGTATTTTTCAAGGCCAAACAAATTTCATCATACACCCTGAAAATAGATTCATATTACTGCACACCACTGCAAATGACCTAATCTGAGTAAAAGATAGAAATGGTTTACACCCTGTCACTCCAGAGGGTTTAAAACTGACTATATGGTGAAAAAGGGAAAGTAAAGTGGTTGTTTCAATTAATTTGCACAAGGGTGTGTGTATACATACATACATATATATATATATATATATATATATATATATATATATATATATATATATATATATATGGTGGTAGACTCTCCCGTCATATTTGATGTATGAGGCTTGAGCAGTTCAGTTCCTAGGAACTGACAGCCCAGACATCAGCACCTATGATTTGATTATAGTGGTGTAGGTTTCGTGCAGGACCATCCACACTTTTTGAAGTGCTGAATACAGAGACCTGGTGCACTATGTGCCACAAGGTCCCCAAACAACCCTCCACAGGTTTTGAATTCAAAGTTATCCTTCTTTTAGATCAGTTGCCATCCAAGGCTATAGAACCCAGCCTGTTCTGCTATTTACCCATAGCTGGAGGGAGAAGAAGAGAATTAATACCTTTCCCAAGGATATTAGCATGTAAGTGAATGTAATGGACTCGAGTGGAATTCGAACTCGTCTCTCCAATTCCTCAATCCGAGCCGCTATCCACTACTCCAACATATAAACATTTTCTTTTTATAATGGATGTCTGAGTCAATGGATTGTCATCAGAAAAACAGTTATAATTATTATTATAATAACCTTTGTTGATAAGAATTAATTGGTTTATATTAAATTGAAAGGGGAAATAAAATTTTCTTTCTTTTCTCCTTGGGAGATTAAAATTTATATTTGGCTTATTCTGAATTGTTTTACTAATGTTACGTTTAATAGAATTTAAGGAAAGTATTTAAAAAAAAAAATACTTGTAGTTTTCACTTCACTTTTATTTATTCGTGTTTACTAGAAAAGCCAATTTATATACGACTGTTGATCTCAGAATGTGAATCATGAAAAATGATGATTTTAAAATTAAAAATATCCAAATCATGGATAGCTATCATTTTCAGTCTGTCCATATCTCTGTATATGTCTTTATATATCTAAGTTTCTATGCATTTCTGTCTGTTCTGTTTCATATTTATGTATCTCAGTTTATTCCTATCTCTGTATGTATCTCACTGTATTCTTTACTCTTTCTTTATTTCATTCTGTTCATATCTATCTATCTATCTATCTATCTATCTGAGAACATTATCTATCTATCTATCTATCTATCTCTCTGAGAACATTATCTATCTATCTATCTCTCTGAGAACATTATCTATCTATCTATCTGAGAACATTATCTATCTATCTATCTATCTGAGAACATTATCTATCTATCTATCTATCTGAGAACATTATCTATCTATCTATCTATCTATCTGAGAACATTATCTATCTATCTATCTATCTGAGAACATTATCTATCTATCTATCTATCTGAGAACATTATCTATCTATCTATCTATCTATCTGAGAACATTATTTGTTTCAGCCTGTTAATATTTATCTATCCATATATTTTATTCCATTAATATCTATCCTAGTTTGTTAGTATCTATCTGTTTCAGTCTGCCAATATCTATTTCTGCCTGTTAATATCTATCTATCTATCTATCTATCTATCTATCTATCTGCTTCAGCCTGTTAATATCTATCTAACCATATATTTTATTCCATTAATATCTATCGTAGTCTGTTAGTATCTGTTTCAGTCTGTCAATATCTATTTCTGTCTGTTACTATCTATCTATTTGTTTCAGCCTGTTAATATCTATCTATCCATATATTTTATTCCATTCTGTCAATATCTATTTCTGTCTGTTTCTATCTATCTATCTATCTATCTATCTATCTATCTATCTATTTATCCTTTTTAAATTCATTGACAGGATTGAACTGTAAAAATTAGGAAAAAGTAGAATTCAAATGTGTTTTACGATTATTTATAAAAATATTTAAATGAAAATTTGAGAAAATTCAAAATGGAAACAGCAATGAAAGAAAAAAAAAATGAAAATGACAAAGCACTAAATAAAAAAAATAAAGTTAATGAATTTTATTCCATTCAATTTGCTGACAAAATTTTTGTCCCACTCTTGATGTTTCATCAAATATACTTCAACTTCTCCTCCTGCTCATACACCTTTTCTTTTTAGACTTTCTATTTCTTCCTCTCTTCCTTTTCTTTTTTGTCCACCCGCCTCCACATCTCTAACACTCGGAAAAATGCATGAATGAGATTTGAATAGGAAGAATAAGTGTGGATAAAAATAAATGAAAATAATGAAAGAGAAAATATCCGTGCTAAATAAGTTAAAAAAAAATGTCTGAAAAAAAAAAAATATATTTAAAATTTATTCTTGCTGCTTGTCTTCAAATTTATTGCCTATTTTTTTTTTTCCTACATCTCATTGCCACTTGTTATCTTGCTTTGGAATTGTTGTTATCACTCGATGTGAATCGTCTTCAGATTTCACACGAGTGCGCGCGTGCACACACACATGCACAGATATATAAGATAGAAAATAAATAATTTTCTATCTTTAAATATTTTGTACATCAGAACATTTTAAGATAAAGGTGACTCAGAAAAACATTCTTGGAAGGAATACATATTTGATTTCTAACAACAATTCTTGTTTGATAAATATTAATTCACAAGACGTAGGAATATGTGGAATATATGAACACACACACATACGTTTTTTTATATATGAATTCAATAAATTTTTCTTATCCTGATCAGAGGAACAGTGTATCTGCCAAACTTGAAGATGGATAAGTCATTTGAACATTTATTTATCTAATAGCCATGCATACACATACACTAACATACATGGTAGACTCTCTTAACATGAACGCTAAATGAGGAACAGCAGTGGATGGTGACTTTCATTTTATACATATGCATGCTAACAGGGGCTATTGTGGAGAAAATCAGGTAAGGGAAAGACATATTTTATTTGTGCTTTCTTAAGTGTGTTACTAGCCCAGCTTTGCTGCGGGCAACAAAGCCACACTGAAAGAAGAAATTTGTTAAAGTAGGATTTTGATGGTGTCTCAAACATACATACATATATATAAATATATATCTATGTATGTATACATATCTATATATATATATATATATATATATATATATATATATATATATATATACATACATACATATATATATACATACATATGTAAACATATACATATGTATATATGTATATGTATATATGTATATGTATACATATGTATATATGTATATGTATACATATATACATATGTATATGACCTAACATGCGCAAGTGAGATATTTGCGTGGTCATCTATAACGACTTTTACAAGCGCGTCAATAACAGCAAACGCATTCAAGAAACGCTCATTGCAGATAGATTTTACTTAAAGGAACAATTAGTTAGCTTATCTTCATACCCTGCCTGGTGGCAAACGCTACTGGTGGCGGTCCCATCATAGCCACCGACGAAACCGTGAGATCACCCCTCGTCGGCGGCTGATGAAGACAGGGTATCGCACGTGCTAAAACACGTTGTATGTTAAAAAAAAAAAAAATACATATACATATATATATACATACACAAAGCCACACTGAAAGATGAAATTTGTTAAAGCAGGATTTTGATGGTGTCTCAAACATATATATGTATATACACACACACACACATATATATATATATATATATATATATATATATATATATATATATATATGGGAAGAATTTTTTATATATTAAACTGGCAGATTTTTATGAATTAAACATCATTTTTAGTAGATACTAGTATTTGAATAGACACCCTGCTTATTTATTAAACACTATATTTATTTATTTTCATCTACCAGCCTGAATATTTGAGACTTTTCTAACTCGTATTGTTTTAGTTTTAGTTTTTCCTTCCATTTGTGCTGTTAGGCGTCACGGGGAGACACAGTTGTCTGTCAGCAGCAAGGCGAGTAGCCTGGAGGAGAGAAATCTTGTGGGCTCTGAGAATGTCTACCACTGTGTCACTCCAGTACGAGTATCGACTAAAAATAATGTTTATGTAATATAAATCTATCAGATTAATAAATAAAAAAAATTCATCTTTCTTTACAAATTGTTTTGTTTTCATTTGGTTATGAAACTAAGCAGATATGTCTGTTACAAGAGTCAGAGAAAAATCTGTGTTTAAAGGCACTATTCAACTTTCCTGGTTCATCAACACACTCTGTAGCCGAGAGGTCAAAGCACATCAGATCTATGATGGTTTCTATTAGGGTATTCTGGTTTGAATCCTGCTGGAGAGAGCATATTTTTCTCTAATAAGATTTCTCAAATATTCAGTGTGGTCATGACCTTAAGTCTGTTTTTAACTAGAGCAAAGGATAGCTTGTTAATTTTAACATCTCTATAAATTATCTAAGGGACCCCATTCTGCCTTTCATCAGCATGGCCATTGCTAGCTTCCAGGAGAGTGGCTTGTTGCACCTTCTCAGACAAATGTTCTCGACTGACATGAAGTGGAAGGACTATATTAACTCCATTGCTCAGTTAGCTGCTAAGAAATTTGGTTCGCTGTGTCATGCTAGACAATCTCCATAATCTATCTTGCATATCTTATTCTATGATTTGCCCATGCTTAGAATACTTTTGTCACATATGGTCTAGTGCCACTGCTATTTACCTTGAGCTCCTTAATAAAATCCAAAGAAGAATCAGCAATCTCATTGGTCCTTGACTTCAAATACTTTCCTCTGCGTGCCTTTTCTATAAATCCTTTCATGTTAATTGTTCGTATCAGTTCTTTGTGCTCTCATCCTAGTTTCTTCTAATTTAAGCACACAGAATTCTATGCTAACAGTTTCTTTTCTCATACTTCTTGCATGTGGAACTCTATTCTGGGTCCACGCTTTCCAGCCGATTTTAATCTTGACAAAATTCAAAATTTACTTGGCCTTATGTACAATGAACTATTTTAGACCCTACAACCTTTTTCCTCCCCAAATGCCATGTTACAAGCCTATCAGTACTCTGTCACCTTTTACATGGAAAATGTTTTGACAAGCTACATTTCCTAGTTCCACCAGTTCAGACCTTTACAGCTTAGACATTTATAGAAGACTTTATTCCTTTTGAATTGCTCATATATTTTTGAAGAGTTCTTGAATCATAATGAAAATGTGCCATCTGGATGTTGACAGGTAGCATTTTAGTGTTTGTACGTCAATCAACAAAAACAAAATAATAATTATGATGATGATAATGAAGATAATGATTATAATAATGATAATGATAATGTTTATAATATTGATGATGATAATAATGAAGATAATAATAATGATCATCATCATCATGATAATACTAATAATGAAGAAAATAACAATAGTAATGATGATAATAATAATAAAGATAATGATAATAGCACCTAAATATTTGATTATAAATTGACATTATTAGTTTAAAAATTTTGAGCCATTAGTGTAACTGGAATGTCTACTGAAAAATGTGATTTTTTTTTTGATTTTTTTTTTTTTTGTTGCGTGCCAAATTATGTTTATTATCATGCATTTTTTTTCTTTTTGCTTTACAAAATCTTACTTTCTGGAATTTTCTTTTTGCTTGAAGAATTTTGGATAAAAGATGGAAAGATAGAAAACAATTCCAAAATTTCTTGTCTTCCATTTTTCTAATATTCTATCCGCCCACACATTCTGTTTAACTGATATTGGCCATAAGCCACAAATTGGTATCATGAATTGTAAAAGATAAGATCTTTGCTTATAATGTTTGGTTATTTTTATGCTGCATGATTTTATGATTGTTTTATATTAGTTGCCATTGAATTGGAAAAGTATTGCCAGAAATAGAAATGTGATGAGTTTTTCTTTGACTTATTCTTCTTTCTATCTCTTGTGTTCAGCTCCTCAAGTATTTGACACACTCCTTGCAAGTATTCTTGAAATTGGTCTTGGTACTCCATTAATTATCAGTACAACCTTCACCTTAATCTTTCATAGATTTTTCATTTCTCAAGCAAGGTCACTAATTTTTTTTTTTTTTTTTTTTTTTTCACCCTGGGATTTGTCTATATTTCTGAGGTATTGCAACTATTTACACTATTCGGACTGTTCTCATCTTTACTGTCATATCCACGGCATTTCGGCTGTTATAAGCTCCGGCATTCTTCAGATAATAAACGTTGGAATTTCAAACCGAATCTGCAATCTTAGCAGTCCTGACCTGGCATTTTGGCTTCATTCACTTTCCCACCACCATAATGTAGCTTCCCTGTGCTTTATCTATAAATATTTTCATGGTAATTTTTGTGATGAACTTTCTAATTGGGGTTTCATTTTTAAATGTTGTTATTTTATCCCCACAATAAAAATTGTACATATGGGAACTAGTCAGGTTTTACATGGAGACTTTGAGGTATTATGGTGGCTGTAGTAAGAATAGTAAGTAAGAATGTGTTATTTTGGTGTAAGGAATATTGTGGTATGTTTGGATCAGTTAGCTGAGTTTAAGATAAGACAGATTGCTGACCAGCCTTCTCCCATCCCCCTTTTTGGCCTTGTGCCATATTTATGTATTACAACAAAATAAATATTACTTTCTGATTGGTAACTGTTTTGATGAACTTTCCTCTTTGGAACCTCAATTTTACAGATTTAATTGCAGTACTAGATTGGCAGCTAGGTTTCATCCTTTTACAGTTGAAATGCCTAGATGTAACTGTAAGTTCTATGCTGATATTTTCTTCTCCTGAACTTCTTGCTTGGGGAACTCTTTTCTGGCTTTAGGCTTTTCAGTCAAATTTGATCTTCAAAAATTTAAATGCAAAGTCAATCATTATCTTTTGTTCCCTTAATTCTATTAGGTTGATATAAAAATAATATCGTTTTTTGATGTATTTTTTAACGTCAAAAAACGATATTATTTTTGCACCAACCTAATAGTTCTTTTATTGTTCACCCTCCTTCATAACATTTTTTCTTTTTCTTATATTCTTTTACAATCACTAACCCCTTGCATCTGAGCAGCTTTATTGCTTTGCTTGGACTGAAAAGAGTAAAAAAAAAAAAAAAATGAAGAGACATGGCAATCCACAAATAAGAGAGGAAAGGAAACTGTGGAGAGCTGTGATTGCCTATGTCCTGAAGGCTTTTTTTAAAAAAAGAAACTCTTCAGAATAGTAATATTATCTTGTAAAAAGTTGATTTTTATTTCAATGTACACAGTTTACTAATGACTACAGACTAACAAAAAAAGGCATTGTGACAAAAAAAAGCAATTAAATTAATTTTCACCACACTAATTTCTTTCTAAAATTGTTCCCTCTTCTACTACATATTTTTTTTTTTTTTTGAGGGTACAAGAAACATGAACAGCTAGTGTGGTTATGTGGTTATCATCTTCAACCAATTCACCGTCAATATCCACTTGAGAATATTCTTCAAAATCATCACTGGAGTCCTAATCAAAGAAAAACTCCTGAATAAAGGCTTTGTTGGATATTGATGTGGCTATTTTTGTTGACAAAACATTGCGAAAAAATTAATATGGGTTTAATCGATGTCACCCCTCATGTAGAGTTTAGAAAAATTCAAAATGGCATTGGAAAAAGGAAGTTTAACCTTCTTCCAAAACAGTAATAGGCAATTTCCCATTTAAAATACTAGAAATAATAGTTGACAAGTGTTTATTTGTAGCAACCATCTCAAGGCGACAGAATGTGCCTAGAGCAGCAAAGAGAGAGGATTCTACAGTGACTATTTTTGCCTGCAGTGTGTTAAAGGTTAAGATGAAAATGTCAGACAGAAATTAATAATGGTTGTAAATACATTACCTAACAAAAAAAAATACACATTTAAGATAGTATTAAGGTTTGACATTATGACCAAAATGGCATAACTATAACAATCAAGATGAGGACACTAGTTCAAATAAATCACTGTATAATATCCATTACATTCACTTGCACACAAACACCCTTGGAAAAGGTAGGAATCCATCTCTTCTCCCCACAATTATGGGTAAAATAGCTAGATAGACTAGGGTCTATAGCCTTGTTTGCAACCAGTGTAGGTGGAGGACAACTTTGAAATCAAAACCTGAGAAGATTCATTTGGAGACCTTATGGCAGACTATGTTCCTCAGTTAACCCTTTCGAGTCCCATGTGACATATGTGTCCCACAAATGTTTTCAACATGCCCTGAAGGATATATTTGTCCCCAAAACGCATTGATATGGGATAAAGCAGACATAGTGCCCCATTGCTATATTTATAATAGTACATTCAATAATATCATTTAGACATGTCTACTGAAACAAACAATAATATTTTTGCTGTATACATCAATTACACGAATGTGGACTTGAAAGGGTTAATGTAATGTTTGTTTTGTTTGTTTAATGACATATCAACTCCTTAAATTTTCTTCATTAAATGACAGAGAAGATCAGAAATAAAGGCTAAGCTCTTGGCAAAACCTGAACTCGTATTCCTTTTAGCTCAGTAATTTTCTATCCCTCTAAAAACTGAGCAATGAGAAAACCACGGTCGGATCTTCTCTGTTTATTAAGTCTAATTCTTTTTGGAAAAATATAAATTGAATTTTTTCATTGATAATTATCTTGAGAATGGTCTAGTCACTGATACGCCGCAATGGTAAGTAAAGTCAGCTATCCTATGGCTACCTGGACTTCCCAGTTGCTATGTCCCTTTTCAAATAGAAACAATGCAGTTTTGCATATCTATGCATGTATAAGGTGGTATCAAAAAGCTTCCCATGTTTAAAAAAAAACTTAATATATTTACCTAAGTTTTAACATCATCTCCTGTGAAAAAGTCACCTTCTGCAGCAATACACCAGTCCCAGTGTTCTTGCTACTATTGGAATCCAGCCTGGAAGTTTATTTTTTCTGTAAGCCAGTTGAGGACCTTCTGCGATTTGATCTGGATCTCAGCACTGGTGTTAAAACAGCAACCTTTGAGCTGCATTTCCAGCTTGGAGAAAAGTTGGGTGTCCGCAGGTGCGAAATCTCGTAAATGGGCTGGTGTGGAAGCAATACAGATGTTTTTGGCTAGAAACTCATGAGTGAGGAGACCTCAGTGACAGGGTGCATTGTCATCATGAAGAATCCAATTCTTTCCACTGGGTATAACGATAAACTATATCTGCATCCAGGGTAAGACGATAAACTACATCCACATCCTGGGTAAGACAATAAACTACATCCAACAGCAATAAGAAGACTTTAATGAGGATAAAAGACAATAAAAGAACATGATTCAGAAAGACAGAAGGTTGCAATTACATTTAAATTTTTGAATATTGTAGGCAGCAGTCTTGCAAGAAACTGGAACAGAGTTTCAGAGGTAAGAAGTGTGAGATAAGAAAATATTCAAATAAAACTTATGGTTAAATGTAGCTATTTAAACGATGAGACCTAGTTGCCAATCTAGTACTGCACTTAAATTCATGTGGTTGAGGTTCCAAGGAGGAGAGCTCATTAGAACAATTGCCACGGAAATATAGAAAAGTCAGAGGGAAGCCATGTCATGGGGGTGAGAAAGTGACTGAAGTTGAAATGCCAGATCAGAATCAATAACATTACAAACCTTTCTGCGGATTATGTGGAGAATTTTAAGATATATAGCAGGAGCACTTTTCTTATTGTTCATGTGTCTTCATGTTAAGACATAAGTTTTTATATATGTGTGTGTGTGTGTGTGTGTTTTTAAACTACAATCTTCCATGATTCTCTCGCATACATTCATATCTGGTCATTTGTTTACATTTGGATACGCAGTGAACAGATATGAATGTACGTGAGAGAATCATAGAAGATTGTAGTTTAAAATCGACCTTGCTAACTGAATGCTCCTCTGTGGCGAAATCGGTAAAAGCACATCAGGCTAGATGACGGTTACATATATACTGGGTTCTATAGCCTTGGGTGGCAACTGGTCTAGGAGAAGGACAACTCTGAATTCAAAACCTGCGGAGGGTCGTTTGGGGACCTTGTTGCACATAGTGCACCAAGTTTCTGTATTCGGCCCTTCAAAAAGTGTGGATGGTCCTGCACAAAACCTTCACCACTATAATCTAATCTCATGTGCTGTTGCCGGGCTGTGGGTTTCCTGGAAACTGATCTACTTGACCCTCATACGTCAAATTTGATGGAAGATTCGACTATATATATATATATATATATATATATATATATATCTCCATTCATCTATCTGTATTTGGATGTGTAGATATATATATATATATATGTGTGTGTGTGTAGATATGTGTGTATGTATTCATGCATGCATATATATATATATATATATATATATATATATGTAATATACTGGTACATGAAAAAATTACATTTGAATTTTTTAGATGTATTTTTTTAAATAGATGAAATAAACAAAGAATTATTTTTTTGTAACTACAGTTATATTTTTTAGTTTTGAAAGTGCTTTTTTTTTCCTTAAACTTTTGAATTTGAATAGGATTGCTTTAAGTTTATACAAAAAAAATCTAATTCAAATGGCAGTCTTGTTAAAATAGAATATAACAATTCAAAATTGTTAAATTTCCTTTCCATTTTTTTAAAATGATTTTAAAGCATCAGTATTATTTAAAAAATATACAAATAACTTATTCAAATAATTACAAATATTAAAAACTAAGAAAGATATTTAATTTTGTTTTCTCAAGTCAATTTTACCCAAACATTTTAGCAGCAGTACACTGAGCTGGCATCTTGGTATATCACCTGCCTGTTTGATTTCAGGGCAAAATTTGTTTAATTTTATATATGTTTGTTTTAGTATATTTCGTGATGTCAAACACTTGTTGACACTTTTGTAATGTCATCAAATACTTGTCACTTTCGTAATGCTGAGTGTATTAGAGACTTTGTAATCACAGATACAACTATAGTAACGCTGTTGAACAATGTATCAGACATCTTTGAATAGCACTTGCACTAATAGTACTTGTTTGATAATACTCGTTTGAAAAGTAACCACTGTATAGTGATCCAAATAGTAATCCATATAGTGATCACTTAGACGCCATGCTAATTCCCATATATGCATTTCTTTTACCACATGATCTACTTATTCAAAATGGGATTGCCTGTGTTTGCTCTCTGGTGAGCTGTGTTCTAACTCCAGTGTCGGCAGAGACACTTTATCCCTATATAATAGTATGACAAAAAAAAATTGACATTGGTTTTTATAGAAGAAGGTATCTAATGAGATATATATGTACATGAATATTCAAAACTCTTTGATAAACTTATGCAGACTATTGTGACATTCATATGGATGCCATGCTTGGCACCAAACTTGTTCAGAAATATCTAAACTCTCAACTCTGTACAACTGCTTTTTTAGACCAATGATTAAAAATGGCTTTGAGCAAGGGAAGCCTATGAATCTTGGTGAAGACTGTCCTACTTCGAACCTTATGGATTGGTACTACAAAATTACAAAGCACTGTACCAAATAAAAGAAACCATATATTTTTTTATGTGAATTTTATTTTACATTCATAATAAAAAAAGAAAAAAACCAAAACTCAGTAACATCAGCTATGAAAAAAACATTCCCATAACTTTAGATACAGGCATAAAAAATCTACACATTCAGTTAAAAATTAAAAAAAAAAACAGACCTTGATAATGTCTAAAAGAATAGCCGAAATCACTTGAATGTGTAGAACAATTTGACAATTTCAACACACTTTATGTCCAGAAAAGAAAAAAACTTATATGAACACAAGAAAAGTTACATAAAAAGCTTAATCACATTACCTTGTCAGGCATGTTTAATGAAACTTGTATAAGAGAGGGTTTGCTGCCCAAAATCACAATTATATATATGGCAGAAAATGGTATATAAATTGTTATATACCAGAATAGTGTTAGGAAAATCAAAGACAATGTAGAAAAATCTTTCCATTTCATACAAATGACATAATATATTCTGAAATGGACTAAGTCCGACAATTATTTTAATATATCTT
>OZ010572.1:116932864-116955364 GCA_963932145.1 Acanthosepion lycidas | reverse complement strand
CTTCCAAAACCGGATGAGTTCAGCTCAGTTTGACACAAGCCCACAACAGGACATAGAGAAAATGGTGCTTGAATTCACTGCATTAATGAAGTGGCCTGTGCGACAATCTTGTTAAACATCACACTATGATAGACGTTCTTAAATGTACGTCAGTGTGTCAGTATAGTTACGTCTAGTATAGATAGATACATGATTTTACTGTGAGTTTACAGATATTTTATTGCAAGATGATAATACCATTAGAATGCAAGGGGCTTACAGGGAGTTAAACAGAAGACTGAGAATAGGGTGGATTGAGGAAAAATCAAAAAGAACAGGTTTCAAGAAGACAGGAGATGCTGATTGACATTGCATTGAAATTTTTGAAGAATGTAGTTATCAGGGAAGCAAAAAATCGGAAGGGCATTCCACAGGTGGGAAGTGCAAGAAAAGAAACTGTTACAGTAGAAGCGACAGTTGCATCTCACTAGTAAAGTGGTGAGACCTAGTTGCCAATCTAGTAGTATGCTTAAATTCATGCAGTCAAGGTACCAAGCAGGAAAGCCACATTATGGCGGTGGAAGAGTGACTGAAGTTTAGATGCCAGATCAGGATCGATTACATTGCAGATACTACTTTGGATTTTGTCAAGAATCTTGAGGTGTATAGCAGGAGCACCTGACCAGATATAGCAACATTATTCAGTGTATGAACGAATGGTAGACTTATAAATGTGCAAGATGAATTCTGATGAGAAAAATTTTCTGGTACTACACAGCCAAGTTTTCTTGCAATAAAAGTAGTAATTGCTTTGATAAAGTCACTCCACTTCACATCAGTAGAAAACATGAGACCAAGAAGGCATTCACTGTTGCTCACCTGGAGTTTAGCATCAGCCATAATGATGACAGGCAGAAAAGGTTTTCTGTGGTGATTAAATGAAAGCAGTTTTGTTTTGGAGGTGTTAAAATTTACAAGCCATTTCATGCCCCAGATTGAAGGTTCTTTTCAAGAGCGGCTAACAGGTTTTCTTTGTAAGCTCTGATAGATTTGCTATTGAGACAAGAGTAATTGATAGTGTCATCTGCATAAATATCTAGTTGGGAACTAATGAGATCAGGGAGATCATTGATGAAGATCAGAAACAGCATAGGACCCCAGGATAGAGTCTTGGGGGACACCCGCATTTGTATGAAAGGATCTGGAAAGGAATATGTTCAAAAAGACCTTCATTTCATGATATGGTAGGATTTATTGGATTACATCAAAGAACCATCCTATAATACCATAGCCCTGGCGCTTATGCAGACAACCAGCATACCAAATCTTCTCAAATGCCTTCAAGATATCCAGAGCCGCAGTCAAATATAATTTTTCCAATGTCTCGTTACTTTTTGGTTTTATAAACCATTACAAAGTGACAAGAATTATTTAAACCCTCAAACAACAGGACATGGCATATAGCAAAAAGCCTTGAAAACAAGTTCTTGTCTTGAAAGAGATGCCCTGTTGGCTGGGGCTTCAGAATACAGACCCTCTTTAGATTTTGTCAAGTACCTCAAGATGAGTAGCAGGAATACCTGACCAGATATGGCAACATTATTCAATGCATGGATGAATGATAAATTTATAAATGTGCAAGATGGACTCAAACAAAAAAACCTTCTGGAATGACACAGTGACCCAACTTTCCTTACAGTAGATGCAGCTATTGATTTGATGTAGTAGCTTCACTTCAAGTCAGTTAAAAACATGAAACTGAGAAGGCACATTGTTTTGCTCTCGATGAGACAAGCGTTAGCTATGCTGATGGCAAGCAGAAAATATTTCTTTATGGTGGTTAAATGAATACAGCTTTGTTTTGGATGTGTTAAAATTTACAAGCTATTCCTTGCCCAAGTTAACCACTGATTGGAGATCCTTTTCAAGAGCAGCTAACAGGTTTACTTTGTCAGCTCTGATGGATTTGCTATTGAGACAGGAATAAATGGTAGTGTAATCTGCATAAATGCCTAGTTGGGAACTGATTACACCAGAAAGATCTTTGATGAACATCAGAAACAGCGTAGGTATTTTTAAAAAGGTTTTGTTAGAAATAAGTTGAAAGTAAAATTGTTAAATAACTACGTTGGCTTTCTAAAGTTAGGGAAGCATTTATGAGTTAAAATGTTACAAAATAAGTTGACAATAATTATGAGTTTTTTTAATCATTTCACCCCAGGCAAGGCAATAAAGCCACTAATATGCATGCGGTTATTGAGTATTTAAGAATATGAGAAAAAGAAAACATTATTAAAGTGAGAGAACTGTAAAAGAACAAGATTGATCTGTTTTTTTTTTTTTTATAGTTTATCAACCTTTTCCAGGTTATTTTAAGCAAGAAAATATTTTGAGATCTTAAGAAATTTTTGGAGGTAATAATGATTTACTCTAGTGAAAGTAGAATTCAACCCTCTAATTTCGAGTTATCAATCGTCGTCTGTTATATCACCTTCACATGTAAGCTTACAGCACCTGGTATTACCTTATAGTTACCCATCTAGGTACTGACCAGAGTCAACATTGCTTAGCTTTAGTGATTGTATGAGGACCAAATGTTTTGACATGATATGGCCATAAACCAAAAGAACAGGAATTAAGTAGGGGAAAGATGACAATTGGCATTTTATTTAAATTTTTGAAGATCAATGTTGACCGGAAAGCAGGAAGCTTGAAGAGAGTTCCACAAGCAAGAGATTGCAATAGAATTTCAACTGTTAGTACCATCCTGCTTCTATGCTTATTATATATATTTGATTTGTTTTTTCTGGCTTATCAACCATTGCAGGTTATTTAAAACCAGAAAATATTTTTGGATTGTAAGAAATTTTTGTTTTGAGATAATAATGGTTTAGTGATAAAAATCTTAATAATTAACCAATTGATAGAGGAAGAAGAGGTGGATTCATGCCTTTCCCAGCAGCATGTAAGTAAATATAACGAACCCAATGGCAATTGGAACTCGGTTCTCCGATTAACAATTCCAAGCCATTATCCATTAAACCGCCAACACAGCCAAGCTTACAGCACCTGGTATTCCTGTGCGGTCACCCATCTAGGTATTGACCAGGCTCGATGTTGCTTAACTTTGATGATCATAAGGGAACTAGTGTTTCAACATGATATGGCTTAAGCTATTTATTATATAATAGCTAGATGATTAAAAATACTTTTTTTTTTATTAATGTTCACCTGCTACAAGGCCACTTAAGGTAAAGGATTACTTAAGGAAAATGCCTTCGTGGTAAGAATACAGGACACAGTTTATGTGTATACATAAGAAAGAACAGGTTAACCCTTAGCACTCTGCATTATTAATATTACTTCCCTTCCCTTTTTGTAAGGCCTCTCACTTGCAGTATCCTTATTGTTAATTTCACTTAAAGTTGTTTTCTGTTGCAATAGCAGGATATGACAACACAACTATGAAATTCAAATGCACTATTGTTCAGGGATCAGTCACCTTCAGTGGCAGGATAAACTTTTTGTACAGCAAATGAAGTCGCATACAGATTTATAAAAGCTAAGACTGTAGAGGTTGGGAAAGCATCCTCTTAGAATTCTGTTCCACAAAGCAACAGTTCTTGAAAAGAAACTATCCTCCTCTCTAATGTTTAATAACAAACTGATTAATGTTGTTAAAATTTTTTTGTTTTGTTTTGTTTCATTAGAAAACTTTTGTCTGATTTGAGTGTTCGCTTGTATTTTTTCCCAAGACCTTGTTAAAACTCTGATTGTCTTTGAAAGATCCCCAAAAGAATATTTCCATTGTGAGTTATGCTAAAAAGTCATTAAAAAGATTGTGTAGTGTTTCCGGAAATTGGGAATTTCAATAAGGAACTGAGAATCCACTTATGTGCAATGAGATATTTGTGATATAATAAAATCATAGCATATTGCATGGAAATGAAGTATCGTATAAAAAAGATTCTTTATAACTGCATCGGAAATTAGATTTGATGGAAGGCAGAGTATAATAATAATTGTAGACTTTATTGTAAATTTATGCATGCAGATATGTATTATGTGTGCAGCTATCATTATATATATATATATATATATATATATATATATATATATATATATATGAAATTAGCAAGTATTTCAAATGTATATATTTGTGAGTGCTTACATCATGATATTTATATAAGTAAGCGAGATTATATATACACATATATATAATATATCATCTGTATGTGTTTGTGAATGCTTACATCATTATATATATATATATATATATATATATATAAGAAAGTAGCTAATATTTCATATATATGTATTTGTGAATGCTTACATCATAATATTTATATATAATTGTAAGTAACAGAGATTATATATATACACACACACACACACACCTACATACACAGACTTTGTTATACAATATATATATATATATATATATATATATACATATATATATATATATATATATATAATACAGCATCTATATGTATTTGTCAGTGCTTACAACTTAAAATTTATATAAAATTAAGAGAAATTCTATATTTCTATAAAATACATCATCTATATGTATTTGTAAGTGCTTATTATATATATATATATAGAATAATAATACAGTTTTGATGTATGCTATATATATATATATATATATATATATATATATAAAAGTTATCAATATCAGAGACATAGTGTATATAAACATATAAGTTGGACACTGAGATCAATACCAACTTGGTGTTGACCTCAGTGTCCAACTTATATATATATATATATATATATATATATATATATATATATATATACACACATACACATAGATTTTATTATATACATCACATATATGAGTTTGTGTGTATACATCATTATAAATATATATATATATATATATGTGATACACACTTGGCCAATCATATTTCTTACAGTTCTTGACTGACTAAACAGAAGATATTCCCACAGTCGGCTGCCATCTTTTTCTGTGGCAGACTGGTTGCCAACCAAAGCTATAGGACCCAGTCAGCCTATAGCTGGGGTAGGGGAAGAGATGGATTCATTTCTTTCCTAAAGGTATAGGGTATTTACTAAGACAAATACATTGCATCTGACATGCATATTTTTGTTAAAATAGAGTAAAATAATTCTTCCAACTTCTATCTTTCTATCTGTTGGGCTAAAGTTTATTATTAACCTCTCTAATAGTTACTACTAGTACTCACTTTTGTAATATTCGTCCCATGATAGTTGTTACATTAGCTTAATTCTCTTTTTATTATTGGCAATACTAATTAAAGTTTATGTTTGTATGTCATAGTGACAAGTTTGTGTTGTTGCATTTAAATCTGATGTGTATGTTTTTAAAATAATATCTTGAAGAGAACCTATTAAAAGCAAACAAAACTTGAAATTTTCAAAGCCTGATTTTAATAAATTTTTAAAATCATGTCAGTTGCCAACAATCCAAAGATAAACAAAAATGAAAACTTTTAAAATCTGTTGTTAATAATGTTTTCAAATCATGTCAGATGTCTTAATGCTGACAATCCAAAAATAAACAAAAATTAAAATTTTCAAAATTGCATCTGCCAAGTTTATATATTTGAGTAGATGATCTCAAATATGGGTGAAAATTTAAGAAAATTAAACATAAATAAAATAAAAAGTTTCCCATGAAAATTGGCTACAAACATTATTAAATGCAACCTTGATTCTAATTTCAATGTCTTTCAAATGTAAATTGTGTAATTACTTTCTCAAAATTAATGATTTGATGCACTGAATTTTTTTCTGTTTTAATAATTTTACCCCAAGCAAGGTGATAATGCCACTAATATGCATGAAGTTACTCGGAGGGAAATAGGCTTTAGTAAGGAGAAAAGACAATAAAAGAAAAGGATCCAGAAAAACAAAAATTTCAATTGAAGTTTTATTTAAATTTTTGAAGATTGAAGTTGGCAGGGAAGTCAAAAACCAGAAGATCTAACTGTAACTGGGTCCTGTCACTGGATCTAACTGGATAAAGGCGTTGGTTAGATCCAGTGACAGGACCCAAAGAGTGTAAGTTCAATACCTGGTTAAGGCAGTGGAGAACTTTCAGAGGGAAATTAACAGGAGATAACTGATAACTGACATCCCTCAAACATGGCACATGGAACTAGAACAGTCTACCCCAGTGAGCGAAATAAAGGGCTCAGTTCAAAATTTCAACCACCTGAAGAAGGCCGGAGCGTACAACGGTCAAAACGTTTTGATAAATATGGCAACAAAGATGAGGAGAATAGTCCAAATAATGTAAATAATGTACATAATGCCTCATCTCAGAAATATAGACAGACTCTGGACAGTTCTGTTCTTTATTTTGCATTTAACCATGGCTACTCTCTCAACAGAACAGTTACATCTAGCTAATTCAACAGTAAAATGGTGAAACCTAGTTGCCAATCTAGTAATTTCTTTCAATGGAATAAAGGAGGAAAGCTTATCAGAACAATTGCCATGAAAATTTTTATAGAAAAGTAATAGGGAAACCATATAGGGAGTAATAGATAATGGCTTGGAATTGGATATGGAAGATCCAAGTTCCAATTCAGGTCAAGTTTGTTATATTCACTTATGTGCAAATACTCTTGGGAATGGTATGAATCCATCTCTTCTCCCTCCCCCCCGCCCAAGTAACAGGTTAATTGTTAGGATATGTATTAATAAGATCACTATTATCTACCCCATCCAATTCTTAAAATCTAAAAATGTTTTGTGGCACTAGAAAAGGTTGATAAGCCATAAAATATAAATCAATCACGCTAACCTCTAGTGCACCTTCTTCATAACACATTTTCCAGTGACATGAAGTGGGACGATTCTGTTGAATTTGTTGCTAGGAAAGTTGGTTCAGTTTATTGTGCCAAACAATTTTTCTCTTCAAGTTTTCGAATTATTTTTAAGGTATTCTTATTTCCAAAACTTCTCCAGTATAAGACATCTAACAGTAGCACACTTTCCGATAAAAACATTTTTGCCTATTTGTTAAATCACCATGGCAACATGTTTTTGTCCTCCCCATCATTAGAAAATCAGTGTCCACATAATTTTTTCCCACCCATTCAAACACCTTTCACTGATTAATCGACATTTCTTCATATTCTTCTATGAATGCATTTTAGTTCAACCTTTCCTAGCCATAAAAATCTGATCACAATCCTTCGTTTCCTAATGGTATAATTGGAAAGCAGTGTTAACATGATTACACCTTAACTGTAAAAACCAAATTGAGTAAAGGCTACTAATGAAACGCATGTCCTTGGGTAGATGTTCTGACATATGGAGGTTAATCTTGCACACAAATTGCCATTTCTTCTTGTCTTTTTTTTTTTATTTGTTTTCTTTGAAGAAAGATGGCTAAATTGAGTGGAGCTTTTCTTTTATCATGTGACAAGTTTCTCTATTAGATTGGGAGTTCTGTTAATTTTTTTTATTGCTTGCTTACTTTTTAAACCAATGTCTAAAATCTTTTACTTTGTGACAAGTTTGTTTTTTTAAAGACTGGATTTAAATACAACATATGCTCAAAAAAAACAAAAAAAAACAAAAAGAAAAAAACACAAATTTGTCATAAAAATGAGATGAGATAAACATTTGTGATAATCTATCCTATCTGTAATAAAACAGTGCAAAAACAGACCATTAATATGTCATCCAACAAAATGATTGCAATCTTTGATACCAGAAAGTTTTGTAACAACTTGGCTGAATTTACTTACATTATCTACATTTAGAATATCAACTTTGTTATCAAAAAGTTTTGGCCATTGTAAGTTCTAACCTTCTTCAAGTGTCTGTATCTCTGGGTAACCTTCAGGAAATTTCAAACTGAACACTTTATTTAATCTACAGGATAGATTGTTCTTGTTCTACTGTCAATGTCCAAGGATATTTCATCTTATTCTTTTTGTTTTAGTACTGCTCAGTTTGCATGCAAATAATATAAATACTGTTCAGTTATTTCATACCCTGGTTCTACTGATTGATTGCTTGTTTTTTTTAGAGGCATATCAATTTGTTATTCAATGCTGAAAGCCAAATATTTTGTACATAATTTTATTTTTTATTTTGGAGATAATAATAGTTTAATCTTAGTAATTGACCCATAGCTGGAGGGAGAAGAGGTGACTTCATACCTTTCCTCAAGGGTATTTGTGCATAAGTGAATATAACGAACACAAGTGGAATTGGAACTCAGCTCTCCGATTAACAATTCTAAGCCATAATCCATTACATCACCCGCACATCCAAGCTTATGGCATCTCAGTACCCATCTTGGTATTGACGAGACTTAATGTTACTATGTCGATCGTATGAGAATTGGTGTTTGAACATGATATGGCTGTAAGCCTTGTTTTCTCTGAATCTAGCTTTGACTACCTGGCTCAGGGATTGAACTCATAATTACTACATCACCAAATTCTAGAACAAATGCATTGATCCACTCATCTTTGTGGATAAAATAAAAGATTCAATTTAAAATTCTCTAAAGCCTATCCAGAGTAACAGACATCTGAAGAAGGGCAGAGGGTACAATGGTTGAAACGTTGGGATAATAACAATGAAGATGAAGACAATAGTCTGAACATAAATTATAATAATTCATCATCCCAGAAATTCAGACAGTTATATGAATTTCTTTCTGGTTTGCTGTTATTAAACTTTTAAAGTTACATGAATGTTTCTTATATTTGTTACTAGCAGCATGGCCTGGTGTTGCCCATGCTTAATTCAAAAATCGTATGACTCATACAGTAATCGCTATCACTTGACTTAAAATTTTTTTGGCCTTCCTTGCCTTTAAAGGAGTGCCCTTTGCCATGCTGATGTTGCTACATGCCTTACTTCTTGCCTATCTCACACTGCGAATTTTTTCTATACTAAACATTAAATCTGTTACGAAAAAAGAACTAAACAAAATGAACACAAAACGATCAGATTTAAAAAAAGGACTCATAACTGGAAAAACCGAATGAAAAAAGAATGTTAACAACAAATACTTTTTCACACCCAAGCCAGTTCTGCGGAATCAGAATCAACGTTTGATTTTAAGCAAGCGAATGAGCCAATTGGAGTAAAGTGCCATGCAGATTTAAATTTTTCCCACTTGTAAAGAATGCAGCTATCGATTTTTTTTTGCATGCTAGCATGCTAGTTAACATTTGTGTCAGTAAGCTGTTGGCTCTCACGCTGGCTAATAGAATCTTCCTGCCTATTCGTGGCAGCCAGCTATTGGTTCTCTGGCCAGTAGAAAATGGCTGCAAACTACATGAAAACTGCCATAGAAGCATGAAAAAATCAATTATTTCCACTATCGATGGGAGTTGGGAATTGCAAAGTCGGTCTTGGCCTTCCCGCTAACTTGGAGCATGTACATGTAAATTTTGGTGCAAATCTGTTGAAAATTGCGGGCATGCTTTCGTTACATGCACACATACATCCTGCCTTTTATAGATAGAGATTATTGACCGTGAAACATATATGACTATTTCAGAACTTTTAACATGTAGAATCCTGCATTATTTATAAATATTACTTCCCCTTTTATTGTATATGGAATTTCTTCAAAATATAGTGTTTTCTGTATTAGTTCTATATATTTGAAACTGCAGTAGCCTGGCTCTCAATTTCAGTCAAGATTGTTTTAGGTGTTGCCATAGAAGGATATGACGACACAAACAAGAAATTCAAATTTAATATTTGTAGGACTAACATTTTGCTTAGCAAAAATAGTCGCCTCCAGAGTGCTAAAGCTTAATTAATAACTAACGGAATGTGTAGAAATTCCACAGAATTTTAATTTTCAACCTGCAGATAGGAAAGAAATAACAGACTTACTGTCTAATTCTTGAGTATAGATTGGAATTATCTTGGAAATACAAAGTGAAGTGTTTTTTATAAGTTTGTTATTGTATTTTCGTTTTTTTTTATTTACCCATTCACCATGTGGGCAATCATTATTAATTCAGTGTTTGGAGTCATTAAATTATTTAATTTTTATTGAGTTCATATAACTATTTGAGGGTATTTTTCATTTACTGAATACAAAACTGATTATAAGTAAAATACCAAAACAAAGAAAAGAGTACTGAACTTCTATGTAATATCAATCTTCCTGTATGGTAGTAAATGCAAGATAATTTCCTCACAAATGAAGAGGAGACTTGAGGCAATAGATATGTGGTTCTGCGGAAGAATGCTGAGAATACCAATGCTGAGGTATGTAAAGACCAAAAAAATCTTAAGGAAAATGTAAACAAAAAGCACACCTTTTTATCATTTTTTTTTTCTAATCATTTCATCCAAAGTAAGCAACAATGACACTAGAACGCAGGGGTAAGCAGGAGTAAACCTGAAAGAGAATGTGAAGATTGAAAATGGGGAGGATTGATGAAAGGACAAAAGATGACAATTGATATTGTTTATAATTTTTTGAAGATTGTAGTTATCAGGGAAACAAGAAATTGGAAGGGATTTCAACAGGTGGGAAGTGCGAGAAACAAGAATCAGAAAGAGGAAGCTGAAATTTCTGGGACATATGATAGGGAAGATGGGCTTGGAGAATCTGACGCTTACACGACATACTGAATGCAAAAGGGACCTTGGAGGCCACTAGCTTGACCAGTTTGTGTGAATAGATGGTGGAAAGAGTGATGTGTGAGCTAAAAAAGATAGGAAGTCATGGAGAGGTATAATGGCCTACATCCTGAAAGGACATGACACATAGAAGAAGTGAAAAGAAATGTGACCTTGGAGGCCATTTGCTGGATCAGCTTGTGTGAATAGATGGTGGAAAGAGTGATGGGTGAGCTAAAAAGGATAGGAAGTTGTGGAGAGGTATGATGGCCTACATTCTGAAAGGACATGACACATGGAAGAAGAAATGTGACTTTCAGATAAGAATGGACGTTAGATGGAAAAAGTCTTTGTTTATCTCTTGGATAAAGCAGTGCTATTATTAAAATGTATGATTTGTAGTGGGTAGGTTTTGTAGCCTAATCATTAAAACAGTGTCTCAATAAAAATGGCTTCTCTTGCAATTCCTGCTTACAAAACTCTCTTCCCGTTTCTTGCATTCCAGTCAAATTTGATCTTCAAAAATTTTAATTCAATGTAAATTGCCATCTTCTTTCTCCTTTTTTTGACCTCTCTTCTTAATAATGTTTTTTTCTCAGACTCTTTCAGTCTAATTAACCTCTTTCACTTTAGTGGCTTTATTGCCTGGCTTGGGATAAAATAATTTAAAATAAATCTTTTTTTCTGAAAGATAGAGCTTTTCATCAAAATTTATATCTAGGGTAGAAAAAAAGATTTCTGGTTGTGTGAAGCTCATTAACTTAATTTGCTTAAAAGTGGCAAAATTCATAATGATTTTGTGTTCTCTCTGCAATATTAATATAATCTAATGTATGTTTGCTTCCTTGGATTTATTTTCTATTTTTGATGAAAGAGATTAAACAAGTCTGGTTTTTAAAAAGATGTATGCTTTTAGCAACTTAATCTAGTTTAATTTCCTTGGATAATTACTGAAAAGACAAAAAGAAAAGATTTTAATAGGGATCATATTAAATCCCAAACCTTTATCCTCTGTACTCTTGAAAAACTTCAGAAACACTAACCCTCATTGTCAGTAGAACTCTTTTCCCACAATTCCCTACCATAAAATATTAGAAATGCTTGATAAAAAAAATGTTCAAATGATGTTTGTTTGTCCAGTGCTTACTTCCCTTTAGCTATCATTAAGAAGAGTAAAGAATTCTTTCCAGAAGTATTTATTTTTTAACTAATTTTACTTTACTTTTACAGCAAATGATTTTTCTCATTTGTGCTAATCCTGTTTCTATGTCAACAGTTTTAACACGAATTTAGAATTGGAATCTTAAAAAACCAAGCCTCCATAAAACCCATTTAATTTTCACAAACTTGTCACTCATTTTAATGAAAGAGTTAACCGTATTTTTATATTTATTAAGCTTCTTAATAGCCGCAGGGCCGAGTTGTTAGAATTCCAACCTAGGTTCGAATCTCATTACGGTCAATTTGTCATGGAATTGAAATTTTGATAACATCAGCCTTTGAATTTCTTTAAAGTGTGCAGCACTACTGGGAAGTGTCTGAAAACCATGACACTGGTTAAATCAAGCCTTGTGAGTGAAATTAAGTATATGGAATTGTTTGGAAATCATTGAGGGTTATGCTAGCACAAAGTCACAAGTCATCGTGACCGAGGTTTTGGCTTTGTTCAAAACTCTTGATCACGCCAGATTATGCACTCACTTCCAGGAACAGTAACTAAGATCTGCTCAGTATAGTTGTAGTATAAATCACAGTTTGATTCAGTTGATATTGAAAAAACACAAATGTGGCTGAACAGGCATCTCCAATTGGGATTAGATATTCAGAAGACAGCATCATTAAGCTAATTCTTTTGCAAAGTTTGGCTGTTAAAAATTCCAGTAGTTGTTGGTGAGAAATAATATGGAAAAAATAAACAGATTGGAACAATTAGTTTTATATTTTATATGATGGCAAAAAAAAATTTGGATTATCTTTGTGTTGAATTGATTGGGACAAAAGAATAAACTCTCTTATCAGTCAGCATAGGAAATATATATTTATTTCAGCAACAACTCTCCAGTAAAATCAAAACAATATTAGACTTATGTTATTTATGAATTCAAATTTCCCATAGATAACTGTTTTCCTGACAAAGACATATTCATAAATAATTATGCTGGACATACCACTACTCACTTATTAACATAGCTGACACTACATCTCTCAGACCACAGCTCCATAAGGTCCCATTTAAATTATCATGAACACTTAGCAACTTTGATGTGCAATCTACTCATTGAGAATAAACATGTGATACACATCTCTAACTGAAGAAAACACGTAAAAAAATAACTGAAGCTTTTATCATATAAAAAAAAAAAAAAATGACCAATAACAGCATCAACTATAAACATGGCCACAGTGCAATGGCCTCATCAGTCATGTATCAAAATATAGATGATTGGCTAAGTGTGTATCACGCATGGCACATAACTGACTGACTGTAAATTGTATTAGCTTGGTGCAAAAATAACGTCGGTTTTTGACGTTAAAAATACGTCAAAAAAACGACATTATTTTTGCACCAACCTAATATTAAATTTCTTCACATTGCAAAGATAAAAAAATACAGTAAAAACAAAAAAAAAAGGGATCTGGAAGATTTAATTATCATATTTGCTGGCAGTTTTTTTCCTGATGAGGCAGATTTTTCCCGCAGTAGGTTGCCACTTCTTTCTGTAGTAGACCAGTTGCCATCCAAGGCTATAGAACCCAGTCTGTCCTGCTATTTACCCATAGCTGGAAGAAGAAGAAGAGGGTTGATACCTTTCCTAAGAGTACGTAAGTGAATGTAATGGATTCAGCTGGAATTCAAACTCGGCTCTCTGATTCCTCAATCCAAGCCATTATCCATTACTCCACTGTGCCTTTCCAAATATACATGGGTAAATATGTACCTTTCAGTTGGCTGATGAGTATTTATTGGTGTAGATCATTTTTTTTAGTTTTTACTTTTTAGTCAACACTTTACTGTACATATAATTTACAGTCTTATTCAACTACCTGCAGCTTCTTTCTCACAGACACATCACTAGCCTATAACTACTGTTATGATAGATGTAGTTTCATCAAGAGAAGATAACTCTCTCCTAAGTATAGCGATAATGCCTTTTATACAGTACCTCATATACATATCACTACACCTCCCTGAACCTAAGAGGCTTTATACTTTTAGTTGATCTTTGACTTCTATAAATAACCCTGGGAGACATCATCCGTCTCTCAGAGTGAGTCTCTTTATTTCTTTTTATAGGAGATCTAGGTCTTCTCCATATTTGAATCATCATGATATCTCCTCTCTCTCATCTCCTGATTGTTCATCACTACTACTGGATACACTCATTCTCTCCTCCCTCTTCTGTTCTTCCTATCTCTGGTTGTCTTCCTGATCACACTCAATAGGGGATTCATTCATCCTTTTTTGTGTTGTCAATTCTTCTGCTTCCTCTTTCTCCTCCTTTTCCCTAACTTCATGCTCTCTTGTGGTTCAAAATTGCCTGGTCCCTTCTTTGTTGACACTGCTGTGTTAAATCCCTTTTGCACCACCATTTTCTTCAGCTTAGCAACCACCAAGGGTAGCATGTGAACAGGAACTTTTGGGGCTTGAAAATACATCGGTTGACTGCTTTCTTCATATCCCCTTAAGAATCCCACATCTGGTACTACAGACGACATGGAATTTATCAGCTTTGATGTACACACTCTTAACATGTCAATTCTTAAAAGACTGGTTTTTGATGTTTTCCATCACTATGATGGACATTATCTTGAATCTATTTTTTGTCTCAAGTATGCCTTTAAAGCATCCTAAAATTTTGATGGTTGACCCATTGAACTGTTTCCACTAGAGATTATTTTAACTTTGGTCTACTCATTCTTTCCCCCAAATTCCTTGGTATTAGCATAAAAACACTTCTAGTATCTCCCTGCATAAGTAAACTTACTTTGTTCAACTTCACCATTTCCTTACTTTTATCCTGTGATTTTATCTCAAATGCTTCTGTACTTTCAATTTGAGGATCTATATTTTCCACTTTTTCCACTTGCTTTTCATATGTGCATACCGTCTAGAAATGATTCCTCTTTTTATTACTAATTTGTGTCTTATCTCTTCATAAGGCCTCTCAGCCATAGAACAAATACTCAATGTATTTCTCTTTATGCTCTACATAATTCTATTCAACACTGAATCAGGCCTAGTTCCCATCCTAAGCTGATTTTAGGGTAATACGTCCGTTTCTATCTAGTAAAAAATCCTTTCCTCACAATTTTCACTTGCTTCAACATTTTTACTCTAAAAATTTAACCGAGATAATGCATCCACATGTGAAATAGTATTTCCTTTTAATATATACGATGTCAAACGCCATAAGATTAATTGCCCATCTTAATATCCTAGCAGATGTGACTTTTGGTAACACTCTTCCAGGGTTGAATATAAATTCCAAAGAGTTATGTTCAGATTTTAATAAAAATTTCCTTCCCAGCAAAAAATTTCTAGCTCTTTCCATGCTTCAAACAATCACCAATGCCTCCTTCTCAATATTCAAATAATTTGCTTCTGCTGATGTTAGTTTTCTGGATAAGTACATTACAGGGTGACCCTCCTGTGACAATATTGCGGCTATAGCACAATCACTGGCATCAGTAGTTAATGTCGATTCTTTCACTTGATTGATAATCTTAACTGGTTTGTTTATGAGTACCTTTTTTTAATTTCTCAAAAGCAACCACCTGTCTTTTTTTCCAGTTAAACTCTGTATTCTTCTTCCTTATTTCATTAAATGGTTTCACACGGTCACTATATCACGGTAGATATCTGTTAGAGAAATTGGTTTATCCTAGAAATGATTCTGTTTTGTATTTCTGGGTGCAGCTATCTCTGATATCTTATTAATCAGTTTATCATCCAGCAATATACTCTCTTTGGATATTTGATATCCTAGGTACAAAATTTTTTCTCAATCAAACCTGCATTTATCATGATTGTCATACCTGTGTTATTTAATTTTCTCAAAACTTGCTCTATTTTACATTTGAGCTCTTCTTTGCTACGCACACCAATGCTAATGACGTCCTGTTATACAATTATATTTTTAATCCCCCTCTAAAACTTTTTCAATGGCTTTTTGGAAAATGGCACTCTGTTTCAAGGTTTGGCAACAGGAATGAATTCAAACAGATCTGGTGAGTCATGCTCATCTTATAATCGCCACAAAGTCTTAAATCTTCCCTGGGCTTGCGTATCGCCACAATAGGTGAAGCCCAATTGCTACCACCCTGGCTGATATTTTCTAATATTCGTCATTCCACCATCATGGCTAAATAACTGATTGGCAATGCTGTATTGTTATGATGGGTATTATCTCTGACAGATGTAGTCTTGTCAAGAGAAATTAACTCTTCTGTAGATATATCGATACTGCCTTTTATACAGTACCTCATTTACATGCCACTACAACTACTTTATCATTATTCCCATGGCAAATGTTCAGAAAAACCTCCATTATTTAGTTCTACCAATTGAGACCTTTACTGACATTTCCAAGAAATTGAATCATCCTCATTTTCCTCATATTCCAGATGTAAGGAGAAAGCTTCACTTAGCTTTTTTTCACGAGGACTCATACTTTGTGGCTCAGATGTTTTCATGGATGCTACTCTGAACACAGCAGTCTTAGCCATTTCAGGTCAATAGTCAATGGTTTTCCTTCCTATTCTCATAATTTTCACTTCTCAACATCTCTTACATTCATAGTGCACACTGCCATCATAACATTGCAGATTCTTCTTCGGATTTTATCAAGAATCTTTGAATATATAGCAGAAGCACTAGACCAGATCTAGCAGCAATATTCAATGCATGGACTTATAAATGTCTAAGATTGATTCTATTGAGAAAAATTAGCTAGCATGACTCAATGAACTAACATTCATAGCAGTAGAATTAGCAATTGACCCAATATAATTTTTCTATTGGGTTGGTGCATAATTATCAGGTGTTTTTATAGGTGAGTTATTTGTTAATAAAAATTGCTGTTTTCTTTATTTTTTTAATAAAAATATTTTATTTTCAGGTTATAAAAATGCGTGTCGATAATCATATGCTCTGGAATAATCATTTAGAAATGTTATTGTTGAATGGTTATGTGTCTTTTTTCATAATAAATGTTGTTTAAAAAAACGCCTGATAATTATGCACCAACCCAATACTTCATCTTAGCAGAAAATGTCAGCCTGAAAAGATGTAATGAGTCACTCTTCTGGACGTTAGCATCAGCTATACTGATGGAAGAACCCTTGTAGTTTAAAAACTGTATTTATATTTGGATACACTAATATTAATGGCTTTTTTTCCCTCTTGACTTCCAGATAAATGCCATGGATATGGCAAGCAGATTGAAAACTGTGGCACATTACAAGGTGTATGGTACAACCAACTTGGTTCGCAGCTGATACTTGTACATCGCTCTGATGGCACATTAGAAGGGGAATACCGTACCAGTGTGGAGGTGGAGATTGGTGATGCTGGTACTTCACATTCTATTGTCATAGGTAAGGATTTCCGTAATATTCTTTTTGTAGCGTTTGGGATTGGCAGCCATTTTTTTTTTTTCTGAAAATCATCAAAAAATATACATTTCATATGACTTCATGAATCCTTAAATATAAGAAACCATACCTTTGTTGTTGTTGTTGTTTCACTTATTACATTTGTCTGATGAATTCTCTGCTGTAGTCTTGGGTATCAGTATAAACTACAGCCGGCAGCAAGGCCTCTGATCAGGAGATTGGATGTTTTGAAGGTCATGGAACTACCTCTTAATTGCTGTTGTTCTCAGGTCCACCATAACCCAGGATGGTAGCACCTGCTAGGGTCCCAACTATGGGCAAATAGCTAACCTCCAAAATGGCATCAAAACACTATGAAAGTATAAAAATACATTTTTATAGTAAAAATACCAGCAATACATTTTCATAGTAAAAAAATTACGAGCAATGCATTTTTGTAAAAAAATAAAAATTACCTGCAATATATTTCTGGAAAAAAAATATATATTACCAGCAATATATTTTTGTGAAAAAATAAAAATTACCAGCAATATATTTCTGGAAAAATATATATTACTAGTAATACATTTTTGTAAAAAATTATCAGCAATATATTTCTGGAAAAAATATATATTACCAGCCATACATTTTTGTAAAAAAAAATTACTAATGCTCTCGAGAAAAATTAAATTTTGGCATTAAATGACCCATAAAGAGTTGATATGCCGATAAATAAACTAAGCACTCTCTGGCCTTCCTCTTATAGTTTTATGCTCCAAAACAGATTATTTTTATGCTAGAGGTCTGAAAAATTTTTCTGCAACATATGGATAACCATTTACATGACTATTATTTCATTTAAATAAGTATAATAAATTTGTCCCTTGCCCCCTCCATAATTTAGCAGTAACAGTATTGAGCTTCTCACTAAATGCAAATAATCCATTTGGATAGCAGTAGGGTCTGTTCTAGTTCCTCTCCAGAGAAAGTCAATCTCCTCACCTTAACATATTCTTCAGTTGTGTCTTATGGTCACATCCCATATGATCACTGAAGTAAAGCAACGTTAAGCCTGGTCAGTACCTAGATGAGTGACTACTTGGGAATAAGGTTAGATAACAGCTTGGAATGTTAATTGGGTTGATCTTAAATATAAGATTGGCTTATAAACAAATATACCCAGGAATGTGTTTATTATAATAAGACAATGATATCAAAAAGTTATTATTATAATCATTTGGTTTTAAATACTTTAAAATAACTTTATCATCCTGGGTATGATAGTTAGTCACACCCAGCACCAAGGTTTCTGATTGGGGAATTGGAGGGTTTGAGGAGCATGGAACCACCTCTTAATTGCCATTGTTCTTAGGTCCACTCTGACCTGGGGTGATAGAACCTGTTAGGGTCTCAGCTATGGGCAAATAGTGAATCCCCCCCCCAAAAAAATCAACAGGTCATTTTTATAATAAAATACTGAAAATACATTTTTATAGTAAAATGACAATACAACACTAAAAAAGTATAAATATACAAAGAATAAATTTTTTATAAAAACATTACCAACAATACATTTTTGTATGAAACTATGAGCAGTCCTGACCTGGCATCTCAACTCCAGTGACATTCTCACAGATGTGATGTTGCTTCCCTCTGTGTTTTCTATAAACATTTTCATAGCAACTGCTCTGATGAGCTACTTTCACTGGTACCCCAACTGCATGAATTTAAGCATGCTACTAGGTTGGCATCTCGGTCCCACCCTTTGTCTGTCAAAACAGTTAAATGTAACTGCATCTTCTACTCAACAGCTTTTTCTCTCAAACTTTTCGACAGCGGAACTCCTTTCCTCTAACTTGCATCCTTGATAACTATAATCTTCAAAAATTTAAATGTAATGTCAATCAACATCTTCTGATGCCTTGATCTTGATCCCTGTTCTTCTCATTATCCTTTCCTCAAACACCCCTCTTTATTTTTAATTTCATTCTCTGTAACCCCTTGTGTGCTTGTGACACTACCGCCTTACTTGGGGTAAAATGCCTTAAAAAATACATTTTATGATCTACAAACTACAGGGTGATTGAAAAGTATCTCCCTATTTTATGTATGATGGAATCTCCGGTGTTGTAAAAATTATATTTAGATGGGAGAGTCCATTATGCATAAAGTAATGAGTTACTTTTCAATCACCCTGTATATATCTCTAAAAAAAACCCAAAAAGAAACTACCTTTTACCTTGAAAGTATAAAATGACATACAAAATATTTAGATTTTGGCATTAAATAATCCATAGAGATTTTTCTATATCTGTTATTGTTCTGTTTCTGTTAGATGAAGTTCTCCCCTCATAACTTGGTAGGTCCATGTTAGCAGCAGCATCTTTGTCTCCCCCATAGTTATTAATGGACTCAACCTCTCAGCTTAAGTAGGTGGATGACAGAACAGGGTTTGGGAGAAGCAGCAAAAGGACAGAACATATTGAGAGCAACAAGGCATAGGAGGAAGTGGAGAGCCATGATCACCTACGTCCTGAAGGGACACGGCACATAAAAGAAGACCTCTTTATCCTGGTTCTACCATTCATTCACACAAATATTAGTGTACTATGTCAAGTTAGTGTTAGATCCTCTAGGATTTCTTTCCTCATTATATGTCCTTGGTATGATGATAAACTACATCTGGCAAATACCCCCCCCCACCGGACAAAAAAAATCAAAACACTAAAAAAGTATAAAAAAACATTTTAATAGTAAAAATACCAGCAATACATTTTTATAAAAAAATCTAGCATTACATTTTTGCAGACAAATTATCAGCAATAGATTTTTATAAAAAAAGATTATTAAAAAAAATAGATTTTTATTGCAAAACGCACCACAATAGATATTTATATCAAAATACCCCACCATAGATTTTTATAGCAAAATGCCCAACAATAGATTTTTATAGCAAAATGCCTCACCATAGATATTTATATCTAAATGCCTCACCATAGATATTTATATCAAAATGCCTCACCATAGATATTTATATCAAATGCCCCACCATAGATTTTTATTCCAAAATGCCCAACAAATATTTATATCAAAATGTCCCACCATAGATTTTTATATCAAAATGCCCAACTATAGATTTTTATAGCATAATTTCTCACCATAGATATTTATATCAAAATGCCCCTCCATAGATTTTTATACCAAAATGCCCAACAGATATTTATATCAAAATGTCGCACCATAGATATTTATATCAAAATGCCCAACTATAGATTTTTATAGCATAATTTCTCACCATAGATATTTATATCAAAATGCCCCTCCATAGATTTTTATACCAAAATGCCCAACAGATATTTATATCAAAATGTCGCACCATAGATATTTATATCAAAATGCCCCACCATAGATTTTTATACCAAAATGCCCAACAGATATTTATAAAAAATCTAGCATTACATTTTTGCAGCCAAATTATCAGCAATAGATTTTTATAAAAAAAGATTATTAAAAAAAATAGATTTTTATTGCAAAACACCCTACAATAGATATTTATATCAAAATACCCCACCATAGATTTTTATAGCAAAATGCCCCACCATAGATATTTATAGCAAAATGTCTCACCATAAATATTTATATCAAAATGCCCCACCATAGATTTTTATACCAAAATGCCCAACAGATATTTATATCAAAATGTCCCACCATAGATTTTTATAGCAAAATGCCCAACAATAGAATTTTATAGCAAAATACCCAACAATACTTTTTATCATCTACAAACTTTATATCTAAAAAAAAAACGTGTGTCCTGAAAGTATAAAATAATGTACAAAATATATGTAGTTCAAGCTATAAAATTGTGTACAAAAATATTTAGATTTTGACATTAAATGACCCAAAGAGGTTGATATGCTGCTAAACAAAATCAACCAAATATATATATATATATATATATGTGTGTGTGTGTGTGTGTATTTAGGCAGCAATCCTTCTTTCATGCACATTTCATTGAATACGACAGACAAGGTGCTTTGATTTAGTTTTTTATACAATTTCTCATATGATCTAATAATTTTTCTCTTTTTAGATGATAAATTATATAAAAACTGTCTGAATGTTCTTTTTTTCGGAGTGCTTTTGGCTATACATTTAGCCATTTTCAAGGATGAAATATTTTAACTGCTAAATAAAAAAAAACTTGTTGCATGTATGTATTTATATAATGTTTTCATTTTTCCAAACACAGTCAAGATATTGTGTCCATATTCATAGTTGATATTATTAAGTGTTGTTTTTTTTGCTTTTATTAATAAGGCTTCCATTATTTTTAGCCTTTTTTTGCATGTAGATATAGATATATATTTCTTTGTTGTTTTAGTTTTCTTTAAAACTTCCTGACTTTGATTAAAAAAGACAGACAACTTTTTCTTTTTTTTTTTTTTTTTACTAAAAAGCTAAAAAATCAATTGTCTGTCTCCTCCAATCAGTGTAGATATTGTGTGAATTCTTGTGAATGACCACCTTCTGCTCTGCTACTCCTAGTCATTTGTAAAGAGCACAGGTTATTAGGGCTTTAAAAATGGACATTTTAAAAGTATGTCTGAACGCATGCAGAAAAATATTAAAAATATAAGGAGGAAGAGTAAGAAAAAACAATTACTGTTAAATGGCGGATTGAAAAATATAACAACAACAAATAAGACATAAAAAGGTTAACCGGTTATCGCTCCTCACTCTTTAGAGCCAATCAAAGAAAATAAGATAAATATGTGCACAATGACTAAAAAAAGGGAGAAAAAGGAAATTTGTACCAGAAAATCAACAGTCTTAATCACAGACATATAATAGACCAATCAGCCATTCTTTTTGTTTACTGCTGGGTCGCAATATATTCTGTCTGGGATTCATACTGCTACTAATTTAGCCGTAATAATTACTAGTCATTTTTTAAAGATAAAAAAAACCTATAAATTTGTTCATACCAACTAAAGAAGAGAGAAAAATTATACGATAATTATTTATTAATTAGGGCTTTAAAAATGGACATTTTTAAAGTATATATAAATGTACACATAAATATAAAACAAAGGGCCAGGGCAAGTGAGGATAATACAAAAAAAAATTATTACTCACCATAACATGGTGGATTGAAAAATATTAAAAAAAATGTAATTGACCCTGACCTGGCATCTCAACTTCAATCACTTTCTCTCAACATGGCTTCCCTCCGACTTTTCTACAAATATTTTCATGCCAGTTGTTTTGATGAGCTTTCCTCTTTGGTGCCTCAACTGCTTAAATTTAAGTGTG
>OZ010572.1:116787864-116927864 GCA_963932145.1 Acanthosepion lycidas | reverse complement strand
CTTGCAAAACAATAAGAGATTTATTTAATACAAAGCAAATAAATAATAGCTATAACTTGAAGGAAGAATTTCCTCTATAACCTGTGGTAATTGCAAGAAAGAATACATAGGAAAAACCTTGAGAAATTTGAATAAAAGATTATATAAACATAAAAAGGATCTTTTACCAAACAACTCACTCAGTCATTAGTAATGAGTCTGACCAAAATTTTGATTGAAAAATGCAGCTTTAATTAAAAGAGAAAACGATTGCTAGATTATCTACAATAAATGTGTTCATTTTCTTACATTTCACCTTTCTTGGCAAATCTATTATCACAATGTGGGATACTTAATAAAAGTGATAAAAACAAAACCCTAAGGAAAACTGACTGAAATCAGTTAGAAGGCACGCCCAGACATGTGTTGAAAAGAAACTCAAAAAAATTTAAAATTTCAGTGTTCCAACATCTTCAATGTCTCCAATCAGTGGATAATTATGAACAACACTTGTGTTTTTATATGCCCCTCTCCTTCCTACACATATATAATTCTATCAACAAAAACACTACTTTAATCTAATGAATTCCTTCCAGAGGAGAAAATGATTTACACAGAATTTTTTTTTGAGAAATGTTACTTTTCAAATTAGCTGGCTGTCAAACAGTAATCCTTTTTATACAGGATTTTCTCACCTGACTCTTTTTCTGCAAACTTATTCATATTCAGGCTGCTTTCAAAATGGATTTAATAATAATAATAATAATAATAATAAAAGAAATAAAGACAAATGACAGTAAAGTCTTCAACAACAGCAATGAAACAGCAGACAACAGCAGTAATCAGCATAGAGGCTAGGTTTAATGCTTCAAGTTCACAACAGAGAATTTTCCAAAAGGACACTAACCTAGTAGATTAAAGTGTTGCTTCATAATAGTAATTTTGAGTTCAATCCCTGTGTCGGAGAGTGTGTACTTGGACTAAGTAGAAATGGGCAAGCAATGGAGACATGGTGGAGTAATGGATAGCAGCTTGGATTGAGGAATCAAAGAGCCGAGTTCAAACTCCAGACAGGTCAATTACATTCACTTACATCCTAATACAGTTGGGAAAGCTATGAATTCTCTTCTTCTCCCCCCAGCTATGGTTTAATAATAGGACAGGCTGGGTGGCAACTAGTCTAGGAGAAGGAAAATCTGGCCTCGGCTTTGTCAGGCTTTGTGGCTCGCTTCTCATTATTTAATCTACTTACGTAGCCCTTCTTCTCCTCTTCCATTATTGCTGGATTCTGACAGAAACTTCTTCTGTCGATATGAAAGTGTTAAAATGTCTTTGCAGTTAGCCATGAAATCCCTGAGCAGTACTAAAAATAAGATCTAGACAATATCCTTAGCTATGGGATACAAATTAAATTAAGGGTCCAGTATAGGTTACCCAGTTTGATATACACCTGATGAAGGCTGGTGTGCTCAACAGCTGAAAAGTTGTGATAAGATGAGAAATATTAGGTTGGTGCAAAAATAATGACGTAATAATGTTGTTTTTTTGACGTATTTTTTTAACGTCAAAAACGACATTATTACGTCATTATTTTTGCACCAACCTAATAATAGCCTGAATATAATGTAAATAAAAAAGGGATAAAAAAATTGTGTCTACCAGAAAGCCTAATAGATCTTATTCTTTGTGCTGTGTCCCTTCAGGATGTTGGTGATTATGGCTCTCCACAGTTTCCTATCCATTGTAGTACTTAGTAACTTTTATCTTTTTGTTACCTCTCCTGAACCCTGTTTTGCCAACCATTTACATAAGTTCGTTAGGTACTTGATGTGTTATTTTTCTCTAACTCTCTTGCCTTCAGTATGCCCTGTGAGTTTCAAATTTTCTAAGCCTTCTTTCCTCATTGTGTGCCGTAGAAGTTTCATCTATCACTTCCCGATGTTATAAGTTTCCTTTTTGTTTCTGTTTTCTCTAAAACTTAATCGTTGTTCACGTGTTCGATCCATGGTATTCTCAGCATCCTTCTGTAGAACTACATTTCTGTTGCTTCAAGTCTCCTCTTCATCTATGGTGACATTGTCTGGCACTCACTGCCATATAGGACGACTGATATCACATAACAGTTTTTTCTGTTTCTTTGCTTGTCTTTTGGTAAGTGTCATTCACTAGTACAATATAACTCCAGATTTCAGTATCGCATTTTCACCTGTGTCTTTCTGATGTCATTCTATCTGCAAAAGCCGTGCATGTTATTTCATGCTGATGGCCCTGGTAAAACGACTTAGATTTAAAAAAATTAAAATTTAAAAAACAGATAAATAAAAAAAAAACACTTATAAATAATGAAATTATATTTATAAAATTAAAACAAATCCCGATAAAACTAGTAAAATCTTTGACCTTCAGGCTACTGAGTTGATGTTAACAAATTCTCATATTTCAATAATGATTAAATCATACTATTTAAATTATGTAAACAATTTTAAAAAATTGTTTAAGGTTATAAAAATTAACATTTATCCAGTACATATTTTGGATATTCACCATCAACTGAATTAATCACAGAGAAAAAGGAATTATTATAAAATGTTTTGCTTTTATATTTACTTATATTCAGTCCGATTTTCATTAGATTGTTTATTTAGTTTATTGACTTAATATTACACTTTATGTTCTTAAAATGCTGTCAAGAGGATTTTTTTTTTAAATCAGTAAAGAGCTTAAATTCCCATATTCGTATAAGCACAAAACTGAAAATTCCATGAATGAAGCTAGTACGAAACAAGATGATCTTAAAGAAAATGGTAATGAAAAAAAAAACACTTATATCCAGAATCAGGAAAAGATAGCTGAAATTCTTTGGACACATAATGAGGAAAGAAGGCATGGAAAACACATACATACATATATATATATTATATATATACATACATATATATATGTGTGTGTGTGTGTGTGTGTGTGTATATGTGTGTGTGTATGTGTATATATGTGAATGTGCATCTATATATATATATATATATATATATATATATATAATTTATTTTAAAGAAAAACAGACCACTTTAAGGTTCCATTATAATAATTTATTTCACCAGAGCCCTTTTAAGGGACACTGGATCATCAGATAACACTTCCAAAAATGAAATGAAAGATGAAATGAAAATTCATACTTTTGATGGGTAGTATCAAGTTTATGTAATTTAACGGAGAGGGTAGGGAGGAGTGGTGGGAAAGACATGGTTGTGTTTAGAGAGGGTCTATTTTAATATTTCTCTCAATCATACTTTGTATTGGGGGAGGAGGGACCAGACCTTGACCTATTTAAATGGTTAACTTATATTTATATATATATATATATATGTGTGTTTGTGTGTTATTATTGTGTATACTTGTATTTGGTTTGGGCACACCATTTTTTTATATTACATGTATCGTCTATCAGCTTGTACATTCAAGAAATTGTAATAGAGAATATATGTCCTTTTATGGGAGAAAATGCCATTCAATCCAATATGTTTCACTGCTCGGCTCAGAGTGTATTTCTTCAAGAGAGATAGGAGAAAGCAACAAGCCACTTCCCTGATGAGCTTGTGTGGATGGATGATGGAATGGGGAGGGGTAACTTAGCAAAGGGAGAAAAACTACTACAAGGACCACAAGGGATAGGAAATTGTGGAGAGCCATGATTGCTTATAGAAGAAGAAACACAAAATGTCTCCCTTAGAATTCTGGCCTTAAAATGCTTAGGGCAGCCTAAATTATCACCCTTCTAAATATATAGAAATGTTGAAAGCAAACAACCAATTTTTGTTTTAAGTGTTTCACCCCAAGCAAGGCAACAAAGCCACTAAGATTCAGGTGGTTACTGAGTCTGGAAGAATATAAGAAAAAGAAAAGCATTCTTAAAAAGCAAAAACAATAAAAGAACAATGCTAAAGAAAACAGAAAATAATGATTGATATTGCATTTAAATTTTTGAAGGTCAAACTTGATTGGAAAGCAAGAAGCTGGAAAAGAGGCAAGAATAGTTACATCTCAACTGCAAAATAGTGAGATCTTGCAGTCAATCTAGTACAACCAATCTAGTACTTAAATTCATAGAATCTAGGTACTATAGAGGAAAGATTATCAGACCAATTATCATCAAAGTATTTACAGAGAAGCTACATTACTGTTGCAGTAAAATGACTGAAGCCGAGATGCAGGTCAGGAACAATAATATTGCAGATTCTTCTTTGGACAAAAGACAAAATTTATTAAAAGTTACAAAGGACAAGGAAAATATGGAGAACAATGAATACCAATGTTCTGAAGGATTACGGTACATATAAGAAGGAAAAGTCCCACTTTCATATGAACATTGTTCTCTGTTGAGTTTCACATTTTCTTTCGTTTTTTTTTTTTATTTCAAAGCATGGTCAAGATATTATGTCCATGTTCTTAGTTGATATTATTGCATGTTGTTTTTTTTTTGTTTTTATTAATAAGGCTTCCAATTATTTTTTTATTATGCTATTATATTTGTGTTGTCAACAAGTACATTACGAATAGAGTCCGGTAGGTCTCCATCAATATTTAAATGAGATCTAATTGAGTTCTGGTCAGAAAGATGTAGAGTGAGTCATCTTGTCAAAAAAAAAAAAAATGAAAACATTATATAAATACATACATGCAACAAACTATTTCTTATTTAACAGTCAAAATATTTCATCCTTGAAAATGGCTAAATGTATAGTTGAAAGTGCTCAGAAAAAAAGGACAGTTTTTATATAATTTATTATATGAAAAGAAAAAATTATTAGATCACATGATTATTAAAAAGTAAATCAAAGCACCTTATCTGTTATATTCAATGAAATGTGCATGAAAGTAGGATTGCTACAAAATACACACGTATATACACACACACATACGTGTATATATATATATATATATATACACACACGCACACACACACATATATATATATATATATATATATATATATATATATGATCTATATAAATTTTTTTTAATTTAGTTTGAATTTAGCATTGTTCACATTTGATTGATTAATCACAGTAAAACCCACAAGGCTTCCTTTAGGTCATTTTTTTTTTTCAAAAAGAAAAGAAATTATTCTGCTTTTGAAATTAAACTTATCTTTCACTCTCCAGTAATTTACTATCGCTCAAGGAGACTCGTTTGTAGTTTTGAAACATGTCTGCTATTGTGTAGCGATTTTTAACCTATTTTTGTTTGAATCTTCTAAAATAAATAGTACTTAGCACTACTATCTCTTGAGCCCTCTTTTAAATTAAATTTTATGAACAGGGATTATATTTCATTTGTTCTCATCTTACCTGGGTATATATATATATATTGGAGAAGACATATGGTGATATATGATATATAAATCTTTTGATCACAGAACAATGATGTTTGGAAAATCAAGAACAAATTAAAAATATCTTGTCATGTGATGCCTTTCGTCCTTTAGGAATTCATCAAGCTAAATTGATGTTTATATTGATGCAATAACAAAGATGTGTACAAAGGAGAGGCAATGCTGAAAGTTTAATGTTTTTTTAATTTAATTAAATTTTTTTGTGTCTAGCCAACAACATTTAGTCTCTTTTTCCATTTTCTCACTTTTGTTAATCCTTATTGCAATGACAGAAGGTAGGTCATAGGTATACACATACATATGCAAAATGTATAAATATGTATACACATAGGTGAATACACATACATGTATATTTTTTTAATAAAAAATTCCAAGAGGATAGAATCCAGGTAGAACTCAATGTCCAGGACAGAGTAAGGATATAATACTAAGGCTTAAACACACATATTCCATGGTCATAATTTATTCCATTGGAATTGTAAATACGATCCAATTCATCAGACCTACAAATTCAAAAAGAAAACAGAAAAAACAACTCTGGAAATAAAAAATAGTATTTAGAGAGAGTGTAAGTATGAGAGTGTGGGACGAATGTTAGAGCTAAAGAGAGGGGTAACAGACGAGAGAAGGTGGGGGATTAAAATTTAACAGAGATAAGTTTTAGAGAGGTGAGTTGAAGACGGTTTAAGTGAGAGAAATATGAATGTTGTCGGATGTCTAATACATTAAAGATGTAACCGGAAAGGATACATTTTGTGGTGACATACACACAATAGACGATCTAATCTTAAAGAAAAGAAAAAGGGGGTGGGGGAGAGAGATGAGGTGGGGAAAACTAAAACTGAAGGGCATTTACTGAAAGGGCCGCTGTGTAATTAAGAAAATTTGACAAAATTGATATCGACTACAGTTTACAAATCAAATATAAACATATAAAAAATAAATATAACGATTATCTACTCTAGCAGGGACCTATATTTTTATGTTCAAAAACACATGCGTATAAACACATACACAATAACATATACACGTACATACATACATATAGGCGTGTATACACATAAATTATGACCTTGGAATATTAGTGTTTAAGCCTTTTTATTATATATATATATATATATATATATATATATATATATAATGTATATTGTTTAAAAAGTAAACAAAAGCTCATTTTTAAGGATATCTTTAATTTATATTTTTGATATTTTGAACTATTTTTCTGGTACATATTGAAATATAAATTATCCAATGTCTGAATACTTTTAGCTGGACAATTCACACAGAGATGAGGAGGACTTGAGTCTATATAGACATGGTTATAGATATGGATGCTGATAAAACTAAGGCAAATCATGTGAACTATAAGGCCACTTGTGCTAGGGATCAGAAAGAGACAGTTGAAATAATGAGGAAAAGAGGCTTAGAGAATTTGACACTCATAGGGCATACTAAAAAAGCAAGAGGGACAGAGGGAAATATTGTCACCTACTTGTGTAAATGGAAGGCAGAATAGGTAGTGGAAGGGATAATAAGGAGACAAACATGGCTTTTAGCTAAAAAGGATAGGAAGTTGTGGAGAGCCATTATCACTAATGTCCTGAAGAAGAATTTTAGATTGCTGCCTTTTTCTATAAATACTTTCATGGTAATTGTTCTGATTAAAGTTACTCAATGGTACCTAGACTTTATGAATTTATATGCAGTACTAGATTGGCAAGAAAGTCTCATCATTTTACAGTTGAATTGGCTAGATGTAGCTGTAAGTTCTTTGCTAACAATTTCTTTTTTGTATTTCTTGTCTGTGGAACTCTTTACTGTTTTCTTGCTTGCCAGCCAACTTTGATCTTTAAAAATTTAAATGCAATATCAATTGTTATCTACTGTCTTTTTGCTTCCTCTTTTATTGGTTTTGCTCCTTAATAATGATTACTTTTTTCTTATTTTATCACTTTCAGTAATCCCTTGTATCTTAGTGGCTTTAGTCTTGCTTAAGGTGAAATTATTTAAAAAAAAAAAAAAAAAAAAAAAAAAAGGAAGATCTTTAAGTTTATTTTATTACTAGCTTAAAAGCTGCACTTCATGTGAACTTTTAAGCTAGCTCCTACAGAGGGCTAATTGGGCCTTCAACCCAAAACTAAACGGACCTCGGGTCCAACTTAGAAAGCACCAATGATAATTTTGAAGAAATAACTTTGAATTCCTCAGTTCACTCAGTGGAACTTCCAAGCCTCATTTAACTGTTTCAGGCTGGAAGTCCAATTCTGACCAAAAAAAAGAAAAAAATGATATGGGCCGAAACTCCAATTTGGGCCGAAATACCAATTCAGGTTGAAATTCCAATTCAGGCTGAAAATTAAGTTCTTCAAATCACAAACTCTGTGGTACTTCAATTGAGCTGACTTCTTCAAATCATAAACTCTGCTGAACCTCAAAACCTCACATCATGAAACCTCTCACTTTAACTCTTAATCCTTGGCATTTTGAAGCAATAAAATTGATTTCCTAAATTCAAAGATTTGGAGATATTTTAAACTGAATTTAAAACAAATTTATTTAAATTCACAAAGTTCTTTTGTTACTTTAAAATCAATATAAATTAAAAACTTTTAAAGCCACAAATTTTTTTTCACTTATTTTAAAATTTGAACTTTTAACTGTTCCCGCCTCATCTGAAGACAAATCCCAATGCTAGATGTTCAAGCATCAGGTGAAAGGTAGATTTTAAATCCCAGGATCATCCCGATTCTAAAAAGGTATAATATGTCAATGTAGAGTAAGTGTGGCCTAAATTAGAGGGGCCTCAGACGCATGGACGGACAGACAGAATTTGATGTTTATTTATTTAGAAGATAGATGTTGAATAGAATAGAAGAATATATAAGAAGAAAATAGAAGATAGAATTGAATTTATAACTGTTCCCTCCTCATCCAGACACAAATCTCAATGCTGAATGTTCAAGCCCTAGATGAAGAACAGATTTTCAAATGCTGAGTCATCCTGATTCCAAAAAGGTATAATATTAGGTTGGTGCAAAAATAATGTCGTTTTCTCACATAAAGGAACATCAAAAAACGACATTATTTTTGCACCAACATAATATGTAGAATAGAAGATATAAGACACATGGACAGACAGACAGAAGTTGCCTTTTACTTTGCCTTGCGTTTTTTGACGTTCAACTTCGAAAGAAAAACGACATTATTTTTGCACCAACCTAATAAGTAAAAGGCAAATTCTATCTGTCTGTCAATGTGTCTTATATCTTCTATTCTACATATTAGGTTGGTGCAAAAATAATGTCGTTTTTTGACGTTCAACTTTATGTGAGAAAACGACATTATTTTTGCACCAACCTAATATTTAGATTAATCTTACCACTTGATTGCTTTTTAGGGTCACCTAATGTTTTTTAGAGCAAACCAATAGTTGGATTTTATTTTCTCATGTATATTATCCACTGCTGATGATGCTGGAAAAATGACAAGCTCATTCTATTACTCCAGGAACCACCTGCCACCTTCAACCATGCTTTATCTTTACAGGTGAGAGATTAGACCAAAAATAGTGTGTTACTGTCATATCTGGGCTGAAGCTGCTCATTCCTCACTTTTCAACATTGGTCGAGTTCAAAATCATTTATGTGCTCTTGTGAGGGAAGACTTATCCTCCACTCTTTAGCATCTTTCTCACTCATGCAACATTGCAAGACTATTGCTACTCTATCATTGTTTCTCTGCCAAATGTTCAGATGAGCACGCCATTCCTTGGTTCCACCATAACAGACCTTAAAACTGGGTCACACTATACTATTTCTCTGGAGTTGAATATAAGAAGAAAGTTTCACTTAGCATTTCTGCAAGAACTGCCACTTTGTGGAACACACACCCTTGTGAGTGCTTCCCTGAACACAATAATCTTAACCTCTTAAAGTCAAATAACAATCATTATCTATCCTCTTTATTTTCATAATGTTCATCTGCAGCCACCTCCAGTTTCATTCTTATTATCTTTATTATTCATCATGATCATTTTAATGGTAACTCTATCTTGAGTGGCTCTCGAACCTTGGATTAATTCTTATATCAGAATAAATAGTAAAGCATCTGTCTATATTTCTCAGATGAGATATTATGTACACTATTTACATTATTCGAACTATTGTCCTCATCTTTGTCGCATATTTACCATGTTTCGGCCGTTGTAAATATGGCGACAAAGATGAGGACAATAGTCCAAATAATGAAAATGGTAAAGCACATTAATGTTTCTGCCTGTTGCTGAAAAAATTCAAGCTTAGAGCATAGACAGTAGGAATATGATAAATTTTCTAAGCATAGCATGGATGTGACACAAGGTCGAAAGTATGGGGCACCAAATGAGATTTGAACTAACTATTCAGTTGCAGTTGATCTTGTGGGACAAGCTTTCTAATCATTACACCTTGTTGAAGTACCCTGGAATGGTACCAATATCAGAATATCAGAAAATTCCTGGACAACTCTATTCCTTCTCTGGTTCTTGTAGAGCTGCTAAAGTTGAGAAAATAAAGGGGATTTTACAGAAGAAAATGGCCACTTCACTCATTGGCCAAAGTGTACCTGTTTTGCATGCTGTCTTTGTGTAAAAGAAAAATCCCTCTACACTGGATGAGGCCAGTATTTTAGAACATGCAAATCCATTTCATTCCGAGCCAATTGTAGGCTGCGCAAGTAGACTGCTTTAAAAACTGCTAATTTTTTTCCTGATACAGGTTAATAATCAACTTGCCATGGCTGGCTGGCTGTGAGTTAGTGGAGTGAACCCCTTGGGTTTTTTTTTTTTGTCACCTTATCTCAGGTCTTTTCAGAACTTCTATTCGTCCTTTTACAAGGATAATTCAGACACGTCAGCAAATGATTGAATGAACATTTGTCTTTGCTAGATTTGACTAATCTGTGTCTGATATGATACAGAAGGTGTTCGACAGCTGGAAAGAAAATGTGCAGTAACTGACCTTGTCACTGAAGATGAGAAGAAAAAAAAACGTGTGCAGTAAGCAACAACTGATTGACTGAAGCTGGTGGCCTTGTCAGTCAGGCTGAGGTTCACATTTCTTGTGTATGTGTGCATATGAACACACACCTGCCAGCATATGCACATATACACACACACCTGCCACTTATGCCAGTGTAACAGAGCAAAGAATATTGAAAACTGTTCTGATGTAAGAAGATTATGATGGCATATCTGTGTGAAAAGATGAAAGGGATAATAAAAAATGGTTGTGAGTGATGGTACTGTCTGGATTTACGGTCTTTGGGGATTTTGTCTTCAAAAACAGCAACATAGAAAGATGTTTAAGGAAAAAAAAAAACAGACAAAACAAGAAGATTTTATGTTGAATTGCATATTTCTTGCTTTCAATATAAATATATTTTTTATTGAGAAAATCGGTTAAGCTATCTCACCTTTTCTAGATGTATGTGAGAGTATATATATATATATATATATATATATATATATATATATGTGTGTGTGTGCGTGTATATATATATATATATATATATATATATACATGCATGCATGGCCGAGATTGTTGATAATGCTAGATAACACACTCTAGCAGAAACTGTAACTAATGTCTGCACAGCAGAGTTGCAGTATAAACCACAGGTTGACTTTCTTAGTGTTGAACAAACACAAATGTGCCTGAGTGTGTGTGTACATATATATACATATATATATATATATATATATATATATATATATATATATATATATATATGTATATATAAGTATATATATATATGTATATGTATATATATTTATATAAGTATATGTTTATATATATATATATATATATATATATATATATATATATATATATATATAGTATTTCCTCATGTAATTTCTCATTTTGAACAAGAGTTAAAATGATAAATATAGGTCAAGGTCTCCACATGTCTAGACAAATTTGAATATTTTTCATCTTAATTTCTCTCTTTTATATCATGTGTACTATATTCGCCTCCCAAATTTAGTCTTCTCTTTTTTCTTTCTTTATCTTTCTCTTACCTGTCCCATTTTAAATACATTTTCTCTTACACACATACACACACACACACACATATATATATATATATATATATATATATATATATATATATATATATATATATATATATATATATATATATATATGTGCGTGTATATGTATGTATATATATGTGTATATAAATGTATATATATATGTCTGTATATATATATGTATATATATATGTATACATATATGTATGTATATGTGTATATATACATAGAGTATATATCTATATGTGTATATGTATGTATATATATATATGTGTACATTTATGTATATATATATGTGTGTACATGAGTATATATACATCGAGTATATATGTATATGTGTATATATATATGTAGATATGTGTATATGTGTGTGTATATATATATATATATATATTTATATATATATATATATATATATATATATATATATATATATATATAGGAGGCATGGTGGAGTAATGAATAGCGGCTTGGATTGAGGAATCGCAGAGCTGAGTTCGAATTCCAGTCGAACCCATTACATTCACTTACGTGCTAATACCTTTTGGAAAGGTGTGAATCCTCTTCTTCTCCCTCCCGCTATGGGTAAATAGCACGACAGACTGGGTGCTATAGTCTTGGATGGCAACTGGTCTAGGAGAAGGACAACTCTGAATTCAAAACCTGCAGAGGGTCGTTTGGGGACCTTGTGGCATGTTGTGCACCAGGTCTGTGTATTCGGTCCTTTAAAAAGTGTGGATGGTCCTGCACGAAACCTTCACCACTATAATCAAATCTCAAGTGCTGTTGTTGGGCTGTCGGTTTCCTGGGAACTGATCTGCTTGACCCTCATACATAGAATTTGACGGGAGAGTCAACTATATATATATATATATATATATATATATATATATATATATAATCTATCTGTTCTATTCTATCATACAAAGATAATAATGTACTGTGCGTACCTTTCTGATCAAAAATTCAGTAAATACTCTTTCACTGAATTTCTTCATTATCTAGTTACTTGCCATGTGTATTCTATAAAATCCTTGTAATTAGTCTGTTTAGTTGCGGTTAGTCAAGCTGACCATTTGGCAAAATACAGGAACACTTCCTTATTTAGTATTATTCTTTCAACAGAAGAAGGAGGCATATTTAAGCATAACTGTCAAAATTCCCAATAACAAAATGGACAAGAGGAAGAAGGAAAAAAGAACTGGTCAAAAAATATGAGACTATATACATATGTATATATGTCTCCCTATGAGAAACCTACCAATATAAATTCTTGTACTCTTAATTATAATCGTGAATATCCAAATTACTATAAAATAGATATTATAAAAACCTAATTCATCCACAAAACAGATGAAAGTTTTTTTGTAAATACGTGTGGCACACACCCCATTATTTACAATTTAAAAAATTAACATTACGAATATATGAGGGCGTAATATAATTTATATTTTCTATCATTAATGTTTTAAAATAAATAGATATAATATGTCTGGATTATTCAACCAAACATATTTACGTACATATATTATTTTTAATTTATTTTGTTTAAATATTATTTTCGATGGATACTCAGATTCAAGTAGAAGCTCTGTTTTTTAGTTATACAGTATTATTTAATTAAAGAATATTTTTTATCCAATTACATCTACCTGCCTGAATATAAATTACAAATAACAATAAGGTGACCCTTATTGGTAATTGTACTATTGGTACCCTTATTACCAAATGTACTATTGTTGACCCTTATTACCATGTATACTATTGGTGATGCTTAATACCAAATGTACTATTGGTGATCCTTATTGATAATTGTACTATTGGTAACCTTTATTACCAAATGTACTATTGTTGACCCTTATTACCATGTGTACTATTGGTGACACTCATTGCCAAATGTACTACTGGTGACCCTTATTGGTAATTATAATATTGGTGACCCTTATTACCAAATGTACTATTGTTGACCCTTATTACCATGTATACTATTGGTGATGCTTAATACCAAATGTACTATTGGTGATCCTTATTGATAATTGTAATATTGGTGACCCTTATTACCAAATGTACTATTGTTGACCCTTATTACCATGTGTACTATTGGTGACACTCATTGCCAAATGTACTATTGGTGACCGTTATTGGTAATTGTAATATTGGTGACCCCAAATGTACTATTGGTGACTCTTATTCAATCTTTGTTTCAAATTTAAAAGTCTATACCAAGAAGAAGAGTTGAATAAAGAATATAAATATTTTGTCTTGAATAAATTTTCATTTTTTGTTTCTCTCCTGTTGTTTCTTTTGTAGGTTCAGCTCCATATTCCCCTGGAGCTTCCTTTGGCTTCTCTGTTGTATGGAATGGGGGACAATCAACAACAGTGTGGACAGGTATACCTTTTTTCTTTTATTTATATTAAACCTGGAAAAAATGTCTGACTATAAAATCACTTACTTTTTCAATTTTTCCTTTTTTATTTAATCTTAAAACAATTGTTTTATTTCAATTTAATATTTTTTATATAATGTATATTTTACCTAACATGATAGACATTTACAGATACAAAAATAAAAGTCCTGAAATAATTATTCCGCCTCCTACACAAACAAAAACAACAAAAACATTACTTTAGGCTGATGAAGTTCTTAAAGGATGAAATGCTTCACACAAATATCTCCAATTCATTAATAATTCTTGTAATATGTATGTGTTATATATATATATATATATATATATATATATATAATTAATTCATTCATTCAGTCTAGAAGAAACCTCTACAGAATGCAGAAAGCACTGGACAGCTGTTTCAGCTTATATTTAGGACTCATCAGCAGTGTGCATCCACTACCGCAGATTGAACCCAGACTATTAAAATACAATGCAAGTTTCATACCAACTGTACCAACAGGCCTCAAGTGTAGAAGATGAAATATATATACATACATACATACATATATATATATATATATATATATATATATATATATATATATATATATATATAAGGTAATTGATCAATAGGTATATAATCTAGGTGGATCCTAATAATATTAAAACTAATCCATAGAGAGCTCAATGTTTTTATTTTAACAGAGCATGTGTATTTTTTACAGCAAAAAAAACAAAAATTACCTCAACATAGAGATAGTAGACTATCTCTTTATGTTGAGGTAATTTTGTTTTTTTGCTGTAAAATATATATATATATATATATATATATATATATATATATATATATATATATATATAAATTAAAAGTAAGTAAATAAGAATGAGTTAATTCCCAAGACAGGATGTGCAGGTGTTGTAATGGTTAGCAGTTTGGAACTAGAAATTGCCGAGCCAAGTTCAAATTGCAATTGAGTTCTTTGCATTGACTTTCATGTAGATACACTTGGGAAAAGTATGAATCCATTTCTTCTTCTTACAGCTATGTGTTAAATGGCAGGAGCTCATTAGCATAGGAACACACGGTCATCTAAGGGAAGGAAAACCTTGACAGTAAACGCACCTTTCATCAGTGTACAAAGGTTAGGCATGGGGTCAATTGCTTTACCTTGTCGAGCAATTTGATTTTAGAAACACCACGAGAGGCCTTGTATGTGACAAGGTACTATGGAGATAGCATAAGCCTAATAAACTCTAAATGAGTTTTTGTGAGTTTAAGCTGTTCTTATTTCCCTCGATTTTATTTAACATTTTACTTGCTCTTTAATTTAATTGATTTAATTTAATTAATTTTTAATTACATTGATAATGCTTTTAGGTCATGAAAGTTTTGGAGTAGGGTCCCATTGTTGACTGAGTTTGTTGAATATGCAGGTCAATAGATGTAACACACATTCTTCAAGTTAAAAATAAATATGGGGCAACTATTTCAAATTTCAGATATCTGTAATAATGTTGGAAGTAATATAAATGTCAGATTAAAAATAAATCCATCACTTCTTAAGAAATTGCTTTGTTTATGTTTCAGATATGAAACTGAGCAAATATGGGATTTTTCAGAAAAAATATCCTAGTGAGGAAGTGTGCTTTCTTTAAAAGGGAAAATAAATCCTTGCTGGACTATGATGCTCTTTGTAGCAGAGTGGTAAAGCATACTGGATCAAATGATGGTTTCTTCTACAAAGAGGGATGCACATTCGATTCCTGCCAGGCGATACATTTTCTTTATTAAGCTTTCTCTTATAACTTGTGACTTCATGCTGGCACAACCATTGACAGCTCCCAAAGAGTTCCATCTACTCATTTTCACTAACAAGGCTTGGGTCAATCTGTGGCATAGTTTTCAGGAACTTTCCACTGTGAACACCTCCCCCAGACTGATAACATCAAGAAGTCACGTTCCTGAAAAATCAATTGTATATGCACAGGGTGTCCCCTCAAAATTGACACTATTTAAACTCTGAATATCTAAGTAATTACATGTCCCAAGCAAACAAAATTAAATAGGCTTCATGTTGATCAATAAAAGATTTATTTATCAAAATTCGAACCAGGCATTCAAAGGGATGCAGATCTTATAACTGATTTCACAAAGCTTCACAAGTATTTAATATGCGCACCTCCTGTGATAAGACACGCATCAAGTCAGTAGTCCAGCTCCTGCCAAAAATGCTGTAGTATGTCGTGTGTAACATTCTCCAACACCTCAGTAATTCTCTGCTTAAGTTCCTCTAGGCTTGTAGAAAGAGGGAAGGGATATAGACCTGTCCTTTGACATAGCCCCATAGGAAAAAAATAACGAGGTCCCAAGACAGGTGAATGTGGTGGACATTTCAATTGCACATTGTATTTATCACTGGAATGTCCGATCCATCTTCTATTGAGACAAGTTTGCACAGTCAACTTAGTTTTTACATATTTTTTTAAAATCTGAGATAATTTGTGTGAGAATTGGCTATGTTATTAGATTCCAAAAGTATGTCAAATTTTTTGGGGACACCCTGTATATACACACACACACACACACTATGAAGGAAGCAGAGAAAAATTTGTTTATATTGATAATCTTATAGGGATAATGTGTATGAACATAAACATATTGATAAAAAAATCTTACAATTTTTGCTTGGTAATCAAATATTGATTGCCCAAACCTGGCTTATTGCCTTTCTGAATCCATTTTTTTCACTCCTCATTTTCTTAAAGATGAGTTTTTTCTAATTTTTTTGCTGAGATGATCAATTTGTCTCTGTGTTTCTAGTTTTTATTTCTTTCTCCTCTTAATTATCATTACTGTTCTAATGTCTCCTTTTTTTTTTCCTCCATGAAGACAGTTCAAAAGACCCTGACATAATGGTCCCTTCGCTTCTATTGGATTTAAACATTTTCTTTTATGATATGAAATTCTGGAACCTGAAATTTATCATGGGTAGTTGATAATAATAAACTAGAGCGCTTAATATTGGAAATATATTTATGCCATTCTCAGCAGTGCCCAAGAAAACAGTGGAATATTGGACAGCAGCTCAGTGAGGAACTGAATTCCAGTCACTTACATGCTAATACCCTTGGGAAAGGTATGTGTAAATAGCAGTACACACCAGGCTCTATAGCCTTGGATGGCAACTGGTCTACTGCAGAAAGAAATGGCAACCTACTGCGGGAAAAAAAATCTGCCTCGTTAGTCATGTATCAAAAGATACATGATCTCCTAAGCATGTATCACGCATGGTACATAACTGACTGAGTGGTGAAATGACATGTGTGTGTATATATGTATGTATATATAATATATTACATTTGCTTACATGCTAATACTCTTGGGAAAGGTATGAATTCTCTTCTTCTCCTTTCAGCTATAGGTAAATAGTTAAATAGCAGGACAAACCGGGTTCTATAGCCTTGGATGGCAACTGGTCTATTGCAGAAAGAAAGGCAACCTACTGCAGGAAAAATCTGCCTCGTCAGTCATGTATCGAAAGATACATGATCGCTTAAGTGTGCATCATGCATGGCACATAACTGACTGATATAAGAAACAGTATTTTAAAAGTGGGTATGAAATATTCTATTTTTATATGTATTTTAAATAACACGGATAAAATATTTGATAATTTTGTTTTATCACTTTGTTTTATCGCTCTGTGGAAGCATTTTTGTGGTCATATAATTGATAACCTCTTGGAATGAGAACACAGCTTTCTGAGTTCAAATTCCAGTCAGGTTCATTACATTCAGTTATGCACAAATACCATAGGGGAAGGTATCAATCCACTTCTACTCCTCTCCTAGTTATGGGTTAATTAGTAGGAATTATATCAGTAAATCCTTACCTCCAAAAAAATTCTTACAATCTAAAAAAATATTGAGTTGGGGGTAAATAACTTGCAAAAGGTTGATAAGTCATAAAAAACAAATCAATCTTTCTCTCCAACTAATTTTTACCTTCAAAAATTTAACTACAATGTCAATCATTATCTCTTGTCATCTTAATTCCTGTTCAATTATTGTTCTCCCTTGTGTTTTTTTTTTTTCTCATATTCTGTAACACTGAATAACCACCCCCCTATAGGTCTTAGTGGCTTTATTGCCTTACTTGAAATGGTTAAAAAAAGTATATATATTGAGAGAGAGAGAGAGAGATAGCAACAGTTGTTGTAGAAAATAAAATGGAGAAACTAGCGTTATAAAGACATCTCTTCTCTCCACTGGCTATGGGCTGAATAGCAGGACAGACTAGGTCCTATAGCCTTGGTTGGCAACCAGTCTCCTTATTCACTTATACAGTATATGTATATCTGAATTAATTTAAATTGTAGTTTTTTTTTTATCTTTCACACTGACAACATTCAGTTCTTGATAATGACCTAGGTAGTTGAAAGTATTTGAACAAAACAGAACAAAACATAAACTGTAGACATTTTATCTACAATTTTGAATTTAACAAAACTTGTTTAATCAGTTGTTGCTGCCAAAATATATATATATATATATATATATATATATATATATATATATACACACACACATAAAGTATAAAAAATGCAAAAATGAAAATAACAATGACATCATATTTTAGCATATTTATTTACCAAAATTACGCAAAATATCTTGAAATTTATTCAATAAAATCGCCTTAGCTTCAGTTTATTTTGGTGCTACAAGAGGTTTTGTTGGTCTCACAGTCAACTTTGCTCCACATGTAATAATCAAGAGCATTGCAGTCTGGGGAGTTAGGTGACCAGATATAAGGGATGATGTAATTTCAGAAATTGTCTGACAGCCATACCTGGGTTCTCTTGCTTGTGTTGTGTGACATTGTTCAGACTCCTGGTGCTAGGCCTAGGATCTTCTAGCAGCCACCCTCTTGACCCAGGGCAGCACTACCTCCTTAAGGCACTTGATGTCGGCCTCTGTGTTAAGTCTGAGGCCCTCACCAACAAATTTGGGAATTCTTATCAGAACGTTCAGAGTGAGTTTTCCAATCTGCAGTACCATCGTAATCACAATTAGACTCATCCAACTCTTTCTGAATCATCCGCACTGTTCTCAGATTGAAACCCAGACTCTCAGAAATATTTGAATTGGAGCTTCTGGCACAAATGCTGTTTCCAAATTTCTGGCAGAATGAATTGCATCATGGTGCTCTTCAGGAATCTCCTGATTAGTGCAACTAATTTGTACATCGGTAACTATAAAAAATCAGATTTTAATTACTATGGTTAAACTGATGAATGTCTTACTGCACTAAGTGAGTATTATGCATGTACTAATTGAATTTTGGTATATAAAAATTTTAGCGCACTAATCGAAAATATATTAATCAAGGGATGTTTATATATATATATATATATATATATATATATATATATATTTTTAGGAATGGATTTTTCATTTATTAATCTAACATATTTTAATTTATTGGTTAAATGTTATTTTTAATGAATATTTGATTTACATTATATTTGGGTTTTGGTTGACCTGGAGGTTCTTCATGGTTGAGAAGTCAAAGCATGTCAGATCTAATAGCATATATATTTCTAATTTTTTTCGTTCGAAAATACGCTTTTAAGTATGTGTGCAAGGGGGTCGTCAGTGATGTTTTGACTTGGTTCATCAGGGAGTTTCAGGTCTTTCAACATCATACTCCCCATCACCAAATCGACCCAATCAGGGGAGATCAACCCCCCTAAACGCTAACAGCTACTCGGGCCTTTTTAAAAAATAAGAGGAAGAAAGACCACATATTCCGTGCATCCGATTGGATGTTAGTAACAACCAATCTGCTGCGCGGACTAAGTTTTAAATGATTGATTTCTTGAATATTCAGGCCGGTAGATGAAAATAAATAAATATATTGTTTAATAAATAGGTAAAAACAGAGCATCTACTCCATTAAAAATAACACTTAACCAATAAATTAATAATATACATATCCACATATCATGTCATTTTTGATGACCTAATTTTTTAAACTAATTTTAAGGGGGTTTCATCATGCACAAAATATGAAATTTGAATATGTACTACTGGCCTTGGCTACACCATTGACCAAACTATATATCTATTTACTATAGTCAAAAAGTACAGCTGTATTTAAAATAAGTATGATTTTGATAAAACTGATGATTACTTAACTGTATCCAATAATAATGCATGTAATATTCACATATTGGTATTGCATTATAAAATACAAGCAGCAAATATTCATCTTTTCAATTGTTTGGCTGTTTCTCGTACAGTTGTTTATGGCTGTACACGTTTACACATCATGTATAGTGTTACTAACAACACTTTTATTATTCTGTTTTACTTTTTTTTAAACTTATTTAACTAGAAGATGGACAAAGATATAGCTGGAAAGAGGTTAGTCTATTGTAATTTGGTCTCTCAAAAAAAGGAACTCGCATTATACATGTAATACATGATAAAATCTATATATAAGTGAAAATTTGTCGGTCACGAATTCCACAAATATATATTGTGTGTGCATATATATATATATATATATATATATATATAATATAAAAGGCTCAAATACTAATATTCCATGATTATAATTAGTTACATTGCAATTGTAATCACGATCCAATTCATCAGACCTACAAATGTAAAAAGAAAACATTAAATATAACTCTGAGTATAATAAACAAAATTTCATACCTAGAGTTATATTTTCTGTTTTCTTTTTGATTTTGTAGGTCTGATGAATTGGATTGTGATTACGATCATGGAATATTAGTGTTTGAGCCTTTTATATTATATTCTTGCTCTCTCTTGTACATAAAGCTCTAAATGGATTATATCCTCTTGGATACATATATATATATATATATATATATATATATATATATATATTGACCACTAATATTATATTCCAATGTAATCAATTATAATCATGGAATATTAGTGTTTGAGCCTTTTATATTATATTCTTGCTCTCTCTTGTACATAAAGCTCTAAAAGGATTATATCCTCTTGGAAATATATATATATATATATTGACCACTAATATTATCAATATATATATATATATATATATATATATATATATTGTGTGTAGTATTTAGTGGAAAATGCCCATGGTCAGTGATCAATCTAACATATTCAGTTGTATGTATATGAGTTCAAACTCATATCTATGCATGAGACTTTTCCTTTTTCTTTATCATTTCCGTTGAGTTGACCGATTAAATAGGTCAATGTCTGATCCTTACCCCCTCCTTTCTCAATATTAAGTATTATAATAAAAATATAAAAATAAATTTTAAAACTTTCCCTTCCCTCACTAAACTCGACCATGTCTCTCACACTATTTCTCACCACCTTCTATGTCAACTCATAAGCTTAATACTGCCCATCAAAAGTGTAAATTTTAAATTCATTTTTCGTTTCACCTTTTGAAAGTGAAGTCTGAAGATCCAGAGAAAAATAAAATTCTCTGGTGAAATAAATTATTACAAATGGAGCCTTAAAGTGGTTTGTTTTTCTTTAAATTACATTTATATATATATATATATGGACATATGTGGCTGATAGAATTGCAGGCTCGTGCCTTTTCAAATAAAAATATTATTATAATGTATATAAATATTATTATAATGTTTATAAATACTTTCATAGTAACTGTTCTTATGAACTCTTTGCTATGGCACCTAGACATTTTGAATTTAAGTGCAGTACTGTTGTAGTAAAGAAAAGAAAAGACTGTCAACTTATAGTAGCAACTGCAATAGATTTCTTCTGTTTCTCAAACACAACACTTGTAGCCAAATCGCAGTTCAAACGATAGCCCGTCGTTACAGTCCAACAAACAAAATAGAAATGACAAAATGGGGTCACACGTCCAACCTTCACGTCTCACAAGCAAAAAAAACGCGTGTTCCACCAGCAGCTCAGAAAATCTTCTGCTTTTATAAGCGAAAAACAACGGCTTTGATTCATCAACAGATTTTTCTGATTGGTCTCGCCATTCAGGGGAGGGGAGAACATTAGCATAGATTCTAGTCATTGAAGTAGTTTTTTTTACTAACTACTTTTTGGTAATTTTTCTTTTCTTCGGGGTAAATGATTACCTCCTTCACTACAAGTACTAAACTGGTGTCAAGATCTCATCAATTTTCACTTGAGGTGGCTAGATGCAACCGTAAATTCTATGCTTAATCTATAAGTATTTTTATGGCAAATGTTCTGACGAGTTGCTTTCTCTGGTTCCCAGACTGCAAGCAATCTACTAGGTTGGCATCTCGGTCCCACCCTTTCATATTCGAAACGGTTAAATGTAACTGTCTCATTCTACTGCAACAGCTTTTCCCTCGCACTTCCTGTCTGTGGAATTCTCTTCCTATTACTTGCTTCCTTGATAACTATAATCTTCAAATATTCAAGTGTAATGTCAATCAACATCTTCTGATACCTTGATTTTATTCCCTCTCCTTCTCTTCATCCGCTCCCCAAACACGCTTCTTTACTCTTGCTCTCTACCCTCTGTAACCCCTTGTCTGCTAGCGGCACTCCCACCTTGCTTGAGGTGAAATGCTTAAAAAAAAAATAATATCTATTTTTTTTCTCACACTTCTCACTTGTGGAACTCTCTTCTGGCTCCATGCTTTCCAACTAACTTTGATGTTCAAAAATTTAAATGCAATGTCAATTGCTATCTACTGTCATCCTGATTACACTTCTATTGTTCCAGCTCCTTAATAATATCACAGTTTTCTAATTCTTTCACACTCTATAGCCCCCTTGTGTCTTAGAGGTTTTATTGTCTTGCTTGGGATAATTTTGATTTAAAAAAAAATGCTATTTACATTATTCGGACTATTGTCCTCACCTTTGTTGCCATATTTATCACAACGTTTCGGCCGTTGTACACTCCAGCCTTCTTCAGGTAGTTGTTATGTCAAACGGAACCCTTTATTTTGCTCACTGGATTAGACAGATGGCACAGTGGATAAAGGTATTAGTTACATCGAGTGACAGGACCCAAAGAGTGTGAGTTCAATACCTGGTTAAGGTGGTGGAGAGCTTGGAGAGGGGAATTAACAGGAGATAACTGATAACTGACATCCATTAGACATGGCACGTGGAACTAGAACAGTCTACGCCATTGAGCGAAATAAAGGGTTCAGTTCGACATTCCAACCACCTAAAGAAGACCAGTATGTACAACGGCTGAAACGTTGTGATAAATATGGCAACAAAGATGAGGATAATAGTCCGAATAACGTAAATAATGTACATAATACCTCATCTCAGAAATATAGACAGATACTGAAAGGCCGAAACGTTGTGATAAATATGGCAACAAAGTTGAGGATGATAGTCTAAGCAATGTAAATAGCGTATATAATACCTCATCTCAGAAATATAGACAGATAAAAAAAATACTGCTTTTTTTTTTTTAAACTAAAAAAATTTGAAAAATTAATGAAGAGTGATAGGATGAGGTAAAACTGAAATTTGTTTCGTTTGTTCTGGTTTTAACTGATATCGGAATTTTAAGTCACTGACTATATGTTGCTTCATGCATTATTTCTGCAGTCACAGATGGATACATTCATTATGTGAAATTTATTTTGAATAGAAATACACAACAGTTAATCTTGTAGGTATCTTTATTTTCTGCCAGAAATATTTTTATAACTTAATGCCACTGAGGGTAAAAATGAATTTATATTGGCAGATAACAAATTTGACTCATTGATTTTTGTGGAAAATTACTCAGGTAAAATCAATTGAGCAATAAATCAACCAATTATAATGAATGAACAAGATGGTCATTTTCTGTTTTATATCCCAAAGAATACCACAATTATTTCCAGAACTTTCATTGTCAATGAAGACAAGTTTGATATAATCGAAGACAAAAATTGAATTTAATAAAAGACGTTTTATCCGTTTTGTTTTTGACTGGGATTTGGTTTGCTTTATCAGTATTCTGCTAACAGCGTTTGACCTGTTGGCATTACTAAAGAAACAAACATAGAATTTACCCACTAAAAATAATGTTGATAATAATAAAGAAATGTTGTTGATAATAATAAAGAAATATTGTTGAATAAAAAATAAGAAACATGAATAACAACTATATACTCAAACATTATCACATGACTAGTGTCATTGAAAATAACATATGAGTAACATACCTAATGTGTTTGAATGGATGGCAGAACAAGGTTTAGTTTGGTTTGTTTTCCGGTATATCAACACCTCAATGGGTTATTTAATGCTGACAAGATTTTTATTGCTGGTAATATTTTTTTCAAAAAATAAATCGATGGTAATATTTTTCTTTTTCAAAAATGTACTGTTGATAATAACTTTTACAAAATGGTATTGCTGGTAGTAAAACCTATTTTTATAATTTTATAGTATTTTGACCACTTTGGTGGGTGGGGGGTAACTACTTGCCCATAGATGGGACCCTGACAGATGCCACCACTCTGGGTCAGGGCAGACCTGAGGACACCAGCAATTAAGAGGTGGTTCCATGCTCCTCAAAACCTCCTGATCAAAGGCCTTGCTGTCAGATGTAGTTTATATTATAGTTTCACTCACTGGGGTAGACTGTTCTAGTTCCGCATGCTATGTCTAATGGATGTTAGTTATCAAAAGGTTCAGTTTGACATTCCAACCACCTGAAGAAGGCTGGAGCATACAATAGCCGAAACATTGTGATAAATATGGCAACAAAGTTGAGGATGATAGTCTAAGCAATGTAAATAATGTACATAATACCTCATCTCAGAAATATAGACAGATACCTTTATTTATAGTTGATTTTTTTTCACAAATTCTGATTCATTGGCCATAATTGTACCCTTCATATATGCAATATAATTTGCCTCCATACATATAGATTTTGTTTGCCCCTAACCATGTCTATTTTTTTTGTTTCTGTCTACCTTAGTCCAACTCTACCCTCAAGTCATCATGTGGTTTGTTGCCATTGTATTTATCCTTGCCTTTCACCATTTACCTGAAAATTTTCTAGATTCTGTAAATCATTTTTCTTACAATCTCCTTTTCTTTTAAATCTTCATGTCCATTATTTTTTATTTTTTTTTTTTTGTATTGTTTATAGTTGTCAGCAAAAGGGAGAGCCCAACATGCAGATTCTAAATTGGGAATACCAAAATAAAACAAGTACAAAAATTTAAATATCTCGGTAGTCTTTTATCAGAGCACAGAAAAGTGTGACACTGAAATCTGAAGTTGCATTGGGATACTAAAAGACATGTTCCAAATGCTAAGCAAAGTATTAAGAAACAGAAAAATTTCACTGATCTCTTATGCAATATCAGTCGTCTTATATGGCAATGAATGTTGGACAATCTCCTGAAAGATGAAGGAGAGACTTGAAGCGACAGAAATACCATGGGCCGCACAGGTGAGCAACAACAAAGTTTTAGAGAAAATGGAAACAAAAAGAACATTTCCACTTAACATCAGGAAGAGATAGTTGAAATTTCTGGGACACATACTGAGGAAAGAGGGCTTGGAAAATTTGATACTCACAGGACAGATTGAAAGCAAGGGGGATAGAGGAAAGCAATGCATAACCTACCTAGTAAGCTTGAGTAAATGGATAATGGAGAAAGGTTCAGGAGAGATAACAAAAAGACAATGTTTATTAAGAGCTACAAAGGTGAGGAAATTGGGGAGAGCCATGATCACCAATGTACTCATATAAAAACGATCTTCTGCTACATCCTACCTTAGTTTTTATTCTCAATTCTAGCTTTCCTTTCTTTTTCTTCTTTGTTTTATTTCTCTCCTCTCTTTTTCTTCTCTCTTTCTTATTCTTCCTTTTTTTCTTTTTTCTTCTTTTTTTTTTTATTTATCTCCTTTCTTTTCCTTCTTGTTTTTATTTCTCTCCTTTTACTTACTTTTTCATTTTTCTCCTTTTTCTTTCTTTCTTCCTTCTTTCACTTTCTTATTTTTCTTTTTCTTATTTTTTTATTCTCTTTTTCTTTTTCATTTCTCTTTCTCACTTTTTGTTTCTTTCACATTCTTCTTCCTCATTTTTTTTATTTCTCTCCTTTCTTTCTTTCCTCTTTGTTTTTTTCTTTATTTCTCACCTTTCTTCTTTTTTTTTTATCTTTTCCTTTTCCTTTTTTCTTTCTTTCGCTTTCTTCTTTCTCTTTTTCTTTTTTATTTCTATCCTTTTTTCTTTCTTTCTTTGTTATTTCTCTTTATTACTCTCCTCTTTTTCTTCGTTTTTTTTCTCTCCTTTCCTTTCTCTCCTCTTGTTTTTTTTTATTTCCTGCCTTTCCCTCTCTCTTTTTTCACCTACTCCATCTATTTCCTCTCGCATCTTATACTGCATCCCCAGCAACAGTTCATCCTGCTACAATGACCACCACCACCAACACCAAAACAACCACCACCACCACCACCAATCATAATAATGCCAGTATATTCACATGACCATATTTCAACTCTTATCCCAACACAGGTGGCCTTTGAAATGGACACAACTGCAGCTATAGTGACACAGATATTTGTATTTTCTATGACTTGTGCAAATTAGCAGCAGGCAATGATGTTGATATAATATAATGGCATATATCTCGGCTTGCCTTTCAAATAAGGTACAAAATCGGGGCGGGCTAGGTGTAACCAACCAGGTTATGATTAATAAATAAAACTTGACGAGAAAATCAGAAAGCTAAGTAGACATCATAAAGTTACATTATTTTTGGTTATGTGATTGCAATGTGGCAGTGTGACATTATCTGAATCCACTAGAGGATAGGATAATGAAATCATGGTTACTATGGAAACTTAGTTGAGTTGGCCGATGACTACATGACATTTATATTTATATATATATATATATATATATTTCAGTGTGTCTGAATTCTCATTCCTTGTGTGTAGGTGCTGAATAAAAGTCATTCACAGACAAATGGCTGTTAGAAAAAGAAAAAAAAAATGTTTGGAGATTATAGTTTGTTAATATTAATACAAAATGATGTAATATTTATACATACTGTATTTTCACTGTAATGAGATTTGTGTGAGAATCTCTGTCATAAAAAAAGAAAAAAAGATACCCATGAAGAAAGCCTGTAGTATGTAGTACAGATATTTATCATGTTTGGACAAGTCTGGCACAAGGCCACAGTGGTAGAGTAGAGATCAGAATGACATGTGAGGCATGCTTGCTGACCACTGGTCTATATGATATAATAATGGCCAACACACAACATCAATTTTATTTAGTAAAGCACTTTTTAAGAACTCAATGAATATTTTTTTTATCAGACATTCCTTCCTACTTCGAAACATTATTTTTTTTATTATGTTTTCCATCAGGTAAATCATATCTATAGCCAAATCATTATTTTACCGATTTGGCTACAGGGACCAGATTGATAGAACAAGGTTTAAATTAAAGGCATGTTTTGTCTATAAAAGCAGTTTACCTGATAGAAATGGAAATAAAGGTTCTATTCCTGTCACAGGTATAATCCATCCTCCATTAAAGACAATGTTCATGGTAATAAAGAAATATATAAACTATGAAAAAAGAAAACCGGTTTCATTTTTTTTCTTTTTTTACAGTAACATTCACCCTGTACAAGGCCCAAGCGCCACTCAAAGTAGTTATGTTAAGGGGTGGTTTATATGGATAGGGGAGAGAAGATAATGGTTAAATGTAGACTTTAACAGGTTAAAGTTAAGTGATTGGGGAAACATCCTCTTGAGAGTCAGTTCCACAGAGCAGTGGTTTGTGGGAAGAAGCTGTTTGAGTGGAACTTATCCCAGCCAGATCGAATACAGAGGAAAAGTGGTAGGTTTGCTACAATGTAAGTGGCATGGAGGTTCCTAACTGTGAAGGTTAAGACTAGTGGAACCAAGTTCATCTGAGCACTTTCCATGGAAGTAGCGGTAGAGTCTTGCCACATCCTGCCTGTGAAAGAGAGTTTGGAGGGTGGAAAATAATTTATCACCCACAAGGAGTCTTAGACGCTTTTCTCAATATGGGAAAGTGAGGACTGGGCAGCTCCTGGCCAAATATTGAGGAGTAATCCACAGTTACTTCCCATGTCAAGAAATGGTATCTACCTTTCACTATAAAAATAGAGCATCAATGAGGAAAGGAACAATTTTGATTCTGTGCATTAACGAGTTTGAACAGCAAAACAGTCAAAGATTTCATCTTCTCTTCTTTACTGCACTTGTAATTTAATACACTTAAATTAAACACCACATGATGTCAGAAAAAAACTTGTCATATAGCATCCAAAAGAAAAAGAAAATGTTACCATGAAAAAAAAACGGCATTGGAATATACAAGTGGACTAAAAAAAAAGTTACAAAAAATTGTAATTAAAGTAATTTTTTGTTTTTTGGCAAAAAAAAAAAAACATTTGCATTTAAACTACAGTTGTTCAAAGAAAAAAATGAAAAACCAAATTTCGTTTATTAAAAAAGATGTTTAGTCCAATTGTATGGCAAATGTCCAACTTCCTGCAAAAAGGGTTTCATCAGGGAATTTGGTAACTAACTGGAAAAAAAAAATTGACTCATTGATTTTTGTGGAAAATTACTCAGGTGAAATCAATTGAGCAATAAATCAACCAATTAGAATGAATGAACAAGATGGTCATTTTCTGTTTTATAAAACCATACAAACATTTCAGAGTGTTTAGGTGTCAATCTGAGGACTGCAGAGATTTTAGTAAGAGATAAAGGTGTCTAATGGTGATTATGAAGGTGTTTAGTGTGAGCATGACGTTATACCTCCATTCATTTTCCCACATGGCCTCAGACTCGACACAGAGAACAACAACAAGTGCTTTGAGGAGGTAGTGCTGCTCTGGATCGAGACGGTGGCTGTTGGAAGAGCCTATATTTGGCAACAGGACTCTGCACCATGCCACACAAGCAGGCGAACCCAGTCATGGCTGTCAGATAATTTCTGCAATCACATCAACCCTAACTCAACTTGATTATTATGCATGGAGTGCATGTGAGCAAGAGACCAACAAAACTCCTTGTAACACCAAAGATGGACTGAAGGCAAAAATATTCAAGATGAGAACAAGCTAGTTAGAAGATGGCTCTATCAGAGGTGTCCCCGTAATTTCATTAGTTTAGAAGCCCCCAAAAAGGTCTTAATCTGCCTCTGACCACAACTCTATGCTTTGTGTTATCAAATATCAGGTAAAAAGGCCTTTTCCTTGGCATGTCACAATCATTAATGAGGAAGAGAGTGAGTATGTTTGCATTTAAGCAAACACTTCCATTACTACCTTACCTACCCAGGCAGCAATAAAAGTAAAAAGCTGTTGCACTGCTTGTCAGTCTTGACAGCAATTAGTTACATACATATTTATAGGCTCAACGTTCACGTTCTTCCTTGTTTTTTAAGTATATTTCTTTCTTTCTCTCTCTTACTGCTTTCAATCCAACTCTGTGTCTCTCACATTAGGATTTATCTATTTTTTTTTCTATAAATATTAACTGATGATTTTTCGACCGTAAATAAAACAGAACTTTCAGTCTGCCATAAACATTATTTTTATGTTTTTTTTGGTCAAAGGTAAAAAAAAGATTTATAAAAATGAGTTTAAAATGGAAAAAAAAAAAAAATTTTTTTTTGTTCAAGTTAAGAAAACAAATCAAATAATTATTCAAAAACAAAAATAAAAGTGGGAAAAATAAAAAAAAAAAATTAAGAAAATTTTCCACCTCATTACTCTAGCTTGGGAGATGAGCAAAGATAGCCGTATTTTTTTTTTTTTTTTTTTTTTTTTTTCAATTTAAAAAAAAAAAATCGTTCAAACCAGTAGGCACGAAATATGACAAAATAATTATGGAAATTGGTACTGTACTTTTTTGGTCACCTCATTTTACAAAGTTCATCTCAGCATATAGTCTTCATAAGATAATTTTGAAATATCGTCAAAATTAGATAAAAATGTAAACTTGAATGTATTAGAATGTTACAATTTGGAGGGGAAAATATCACAGTAATTTATGGGAAATGCCACGCACGAAAAGTTAAAAAAAATCCCTTAAAAATGTAACACTACCTCTAACATTAAGTGTCTTTATTGCATTTAGACAAAATGCAGTTACCTCCCTTGTGTCTATTTTTCACATGTGAAATAGATCGTAAATAGAAAATATTTGTACCATTTCTTTTCAGAATGTGGGCAATCATGATTCCCCACAGCTTCCTGTCTTTTATTATTCTGAGTAAAATACTTTTATGGCATCACTTTCTTATTATAGTACTCCATCTTGTTAAGCCACTTTTTCTATAGCAACTGTTGCCATCTCTCTCTCTATCTATTTATCTATCTATCTCTATACCCATACACACACACATTTTTAATTTTTTCACCCCAGGTAAGGCAATAAAGCCACTAACATGTATGTGGTTATTGAGTATGAAAGAATATGAGAAAAGAAAAAAACATTATTAAAGAGAGGGAACGATAAAAAAATGGAATTAAGATGACAAAAAATAGCAATTAAACATTACATTTAAATTTTTGAAGATCAAAGTTGAATGGAAAGAAAGATTGATTGATTTGTTTTTTAACAACTTTCCAACCTTTTGCAGATTGTTTAAAGCGCCCCTCCCGCCAAAAAAATATTTCTAGATTGTAAGAATTTTGGGGAGATAAAGATTTACTGATACATGTCGTACTAATTAACCCATATCTGGGGGGTAAGAAGTGATGAATTCATATCTTTCCCAAGAGCATTTGCACATAAGTGAATACAACAAACCTGACTGAATTTGAAACTTGGCATTCCAATTTCCAATTCCAAGCCATTATCCATTAAAACCACATCAAAACTTACAGCACCTGGTATTTCCAAGTGGTCTAGGTACTGACCAGGCATGATGTTGCTTAACTTCAATGATCTTATGAGAACTGTTTTTTCAGCATCATATGGCTGCAGTCCAGCCAGAAAGCAAGAAAGTGAAAGATATTTCCATAATCAAAAAGTGTGAGAGAAGAAACTGTTAGCACAGAAATTACAGCAATTACTAACAATTTCAGCTATAAAATGAAGAGACCTAACTGCCAATCTAGTACTGTGCTTAAATTCATAAAGTGGAGGTACCAAAGAGGAATGCTCATCAGAAAAATTGTAACACCATATCCTCACCCCGCTGGACCCACGCACACCACACCAACAGCCGTTGGTCCGGTATGGTCCAGTATTACAAGTTGGACACAAGTCTCCGGTTCCTAATATCAATTCAAAGCCACCATTCAGTCACGTTGTGATTGTTTTGATCCTGGAGAGTGGTCATCAGATTGTAGAAATCCAGAAGCTCACTCACATCTGCAGGCTTCATTCACTGAAAAAACACCTTTAGCCATGGATCTTAGGAACCAGTTTTATACAGCTGACAGCAGAACTAGTCTGATACTATGAATGCTGCCAATATGAAAATCCCTGATCTGATGAGGTTATTTAAGAACATAACTTCATAGGTTAATATTATCTTGAACTGGCATTTCAACTTGTCACTTTCTTACCAATATGATGTGGCTTCGCTCTCTCTTTTCTGTGATTATTTTCAGTTGTTCTGTTGATTTTTTTTTTTTTCTTGGTGCCTAGACTACATGAATTTAAGTGTGCTACTAGATTGGTAACTAAGTTTCATTCTTTTACTAGCTAGATGCAACTCTATGTTCTATTCTAATAGTTTCTTTTCTTACACTTCTCACCTGTGGATCTCCCTTCTGATTTCTTGCTTCCCAGCCAACAACAATCTTCAAGAATTTAAATGCAGTGCTAATTGCCATCTTTGGTGACATTACACCTTGCTTGGGATGAAGTGATTAAAAGAAAAGTTTTGTAGCAACTTGCAATGTTCTCCATTTTTTATTTGATCTGGCTCTTGTAATAGCAGAAAGAGGCAGGTACTCTCTAAAGTCGTACAAAAAACCCAAACATTTTTCCAGCATCTTTAGTGAAGGATCGAATATATGAGTTCCACTTGAGATCTCAAGTAAGCTTGAGGCCCAAGAGATGTTCAGGGCAAGGAGATTCATTGTGAATATAACTGTTTGTCAAGACTGGTGAAAACTGGGGGTCTGCTCTGTGATGATGAAACACTACTAATTTGGTGTTGGAGTTATTAAATATAGCAAAACAGTACCTCCACCATTGGGCCATGCAAGCAAGGTCAGAGGGTAGATTAAGTACCAAATTCTGGTTATCTAGGTTGTTGGTGTACTACTACCAGTTTTATTAATAGTAGTAGAAAAAAATGACTCATGGGAATGACAGGCCATTATTGTCAGCAGAGGTGAAAAGAAATGGAATAAACATGTTTTTATATAACTGAGTAAAAAAGCAAAGAACAAGCATTAGTATACATGTAAAAGAATGAAGACATTAAAAGTTAGGAATTGTGTGAGTGATACACTCTTGTGTGTGTGAAAAAACTCAGTCTGCTGGAGGAAGATAACCCCATGACTGGGACAAGGTCCCAGTTGGTTTTACTTCTAGCACATGCTTGAAGGAAAAGAGAGAAAAAAGAAAGAAGAGAGGAAGTGTCCCATTTTTTTTATACCTGTCTAACGGCAGCACCTAACAATGTCTTGGGTAATCTGGCAAAGCCATGTAGGGGTAACCCACAAAGTTTTTGGAGATGCAAACATAAACCATTGTATCATCTGCATATATATTTATTAGGTTGGTGCAAAAATAATGTCGTTTTTTGACGATTTTTTTTGATTATCGTTCACCCATTTATCCAACTTTTTTGACTTCCCTATTTGCTTTAAATGGCGAACGACTGTTGAGTGGTCGACCTCGAGTTCAACAGCAACTTCTCGTGTAGTTTTGCGAGGATCGGCTTCAATTAAGGCTTTCAAATGTTCGTTATCAACCGCAGTTGGCCGGCCGCGACCGTCTTCATCTTCGAGGCTCTCGTCACCATTGCGAAATTTCTTGAACCACCGTTGTGCCACACGTTCGTTAGTGGTTCCTGGGCCAAACGCATCATTGATATCACGAGCTGTCTCGGCAGCTTTTCGGCCTAGTTTGAACTGGAACATGAAGATCGTGCAGATTTGAATTTTGTCCATGCTGTCGAAAAGCCTGCATAAAAAATGAATGAAGAGATTGAGAACAGTAACGAATAACACGATTCGATAGAGCGAAAAACGCACTTCAAAATGATATATAACATGGCTATATATATATCAATGAATTAATTCAGAAATCATATATAAAAGTAACATATGTGAGAAAACGACATTATTTTTGCTCGAACCTAATACTAATGATTAAAGAATGTTTTTAAACAGATTGTTAAGATAAAACAGAACAAGTATAGGACTGAGAAATGCTTATCAGCCAGAGTTTTTTTTTTTTTTTTTTTTTTTTGTTCTATACTGAAGTCACTAATTGTGATCAAGTAATTGGTTAAGGAGTAACAAAACAAGAAGTTGCAGATAAATAGCGTATTGAACAGTAAATACAACAGAAGTGTGTTACACGACTTGGGAGTGTGTGTCAGTTGACCAACGTTCAGTCTATATCACTGATTCCCCCAAGGCCTACTTTTCCTACTAACTTTATAGTAAGTGGAAGAGTCCACAATAGACTCATTAGAGGGAAGACACCACAACACTAATATTTCCAGGATTTGAGATATAGCTCACTTTGTGATGATTCGCTGTTTTTTCTCTATTAGTTCGTAATGGTTAACCTTAGACTTAGTTCATATACAATAGTCACCAATCATTGCAAAAAATATCAGTAACATGATTCAGTGTACAAAGTAAGGGAGAAAAACAGATCTCCTTGGAGTCTGCTAAATTTCAGATCCAGCCAACATTAACAGCTTCAGTAATCAGGGAGGAAAAAGCTATCTAGCCAAAGCATCTGACAAAGATCTTTATTACCTTTTCCCCATATTCCACCACCCTTTTCTCACACACAGGTTTGTTTCTCATTTAGCCTAAGGACGCCTACTATAAGGGTGAAAGGCATAGTTGAATAGCTTTCCCACCTTGTCTTCTTATCTCCACTTAACACCGAATATTGAAAAAAGGCAACAATTTTGTTATTGATTATATATTCCTGCCTTCCAAGCTGCTTATTGATTGGTGGTTAATTAGATCTCATTTCCTTGCAGTTTTGCATATGGCCGTTCTGCCGATGAAATTATCCAGATCTTTTCATTATTATGAAAACATTTCTTTAAAAAAATATTTTTTTGTAAACTGCAAAAAGGTAATGTTTATATTTGCCTATTTTATTTGAATTGTAGGAAATCTTAAAATTTAACACAACACAGATTGGGGCCCTTTGCAGTGCTTTGTTTTGTTTTTAAGCTAGTATATAAATATCATTTTGTGTTTCAAAATAGCTTAAAAGTTCAGAAACAAAAAGGACACTTATACTTAACATTAGAAAGAGATAGTTGAAATTTCTAGGGAACATAATGAGGAAAGTGGGCTTGGAAAATTTGATACACACAGGACAGATTGAAGGCAAAAGGGATAGATAAAAATAACCTATTTAGTGAGCTTGAGTAAATGGATGGCCGAACATGGTTCAGGAGAGTTAGCAAAAAGACAAAATTTATCAAGCACTACAAAGGACAGGAAATTGAGGAGAGCCATCATTGCCAACGTCCTGACGGAACATGACACATAGAAGATCCCAAAAATGGGATAGTAGTTGTTAATGGGTTAATCTTGAACTTGTAATAATTATCTGTCTATATCTCTGAGGGAAATAGAAAAATCAGGCATAGCAGTCCACATATGGAGGGAAAAGGGAGATCACTGCCCCCTGTGGGATGACGTTGAAATAATAGACAGAGAACATCACTGGGAAATATGAAAACTTAAGAAATCAGCACATATGCTAGGCCACAAAAATCTCCTGAGCCGACCAAGCATAGAAATGAATACAATATGGGAACCAGTAATAAGGAGTGCTAGAAAAAATGCAATGAATAACAACAAAAAATTGCGATATATGCTCTAGTAAAAAATGCAATAATAATAACAGAAAAAAATTGCAATATGGCATTGGTAAAAAAAATGGTTTCTGAGACTTTAGGTTTATAAGTCCCAAAAATTCAAACACAGATGTCCTCAAGGACACATGGCCCAGTGGATAAAACCTTGGTTAGATCCAGTGACTTGAAGAGTTGTGAGTTCAATACCAGGCCACAGGTGAACCAAAATTTGGAAAGTTGAGTTAAAGGGACAGGAAACTAGAACAATCTACCCCCGTGGAAGAAATAAAGGGTTCGGTTTGAAATTCCAATCACAATGGCCAAAACATTGTGAATATGGCAATGAAGATGAGGATAACAGTCTGAGTAATGTAAATAATGCAACTAATGTAATAATTATTCCTGACTTTTCTGGCTCGCTTGAATTTTTAGTCAAAATAGAAACAAACCAGGATAAATTCTTTGTTTTTTTTCACTGTTGATGTATTACAGTCAAGTCAAAGGGAAAATGATTTTTATTTCTGTGGTCAATAGAATATTTAACCCTAGAACACTAACCATGGGTATATAGTACCCAGCACAAATTTTCCTATTTTTAATTACAATTTTCAGTACCTGATTTTCTTACCTAAATAATATGTACAAAGTTTGAAGTGCCTTCATGTAAAATATTTCAAATAAAGATTTATATTTAATATTTTTTTTTGATATTTTCAAAATCAAGTATGATATACCCTGGTTAGTAGTGGTGTAACTTTAATTGATGGTTAGTGATCTAGGGTTAAGGTAAAAAAATACCTTTAATGAATTTACCTAAGACAAACTTTATTATACATATTATATCATCATTCTGCTGATTCATCTGTTAATTAGTAAATTAATTATAATTAGCATTTGTGTTACACTCTGTTAATAGCTAACATAACATAAATGTTCAGCATACCCAGTCATAGACATAGTAAATCCCTAACCATTTGTTTACTTCTGCCGAACTAGAATATGTTGAAGCTGTGTTTTTGTGGCACGGAGAAATAAGGCCGACCAAGCATAGAAATAAATACAATATGGGAACCAGTAATTAGCAGTGCCAGAGAAAAGCGATAATAACAACAAAGTTGCAATATGAGCTCTGGTAAAAACATGAAATGATAACAGCAAAATATAAATTGCAATATGAGCACTGGTAAAAATGGTTGCTGAAGACATTAGGTCTATAATATCCAGAAATTCATACACAGATGTCCTCAAGCACAGTAAATGAAGGCGTTGGTTAGATCCAGTGACAGGACCCAAAGAGTGTGAGTTCAATACCCGGTTAAAGCAGTGGAGAAATTTAAGAGGGAAAATTAACAGGAGATAACTTGTAATTGACATCCATTAAACATGGCACATGGAACTAGAACAGTCTAAGAAATAAAGGGTTCAGTTCGACATTCCAACCACCTGAAGAAGGCCGAAACATTGTAATAAATATGGCGACAAAAATGAAGACAATAGTCCGAATATTGTAAATAATGAGAAATAAGGGTATGAAAACAAGTTTTATTCCCACCTTATCATTAACTCAGACAAATAATGGACCATTCTGTATGAATTGTAAGGAAAGACAGAAGAAAAATATATCAAAGATACTGTTTGGTTTTAGTGAGAAAAAGAAGGCTTACATATTGATGTAATGAATATGCATACACCTGGGTTCGCCCTCACTATAATATGATTGGCTGGTGTCAGCCATAAATACAGACTGAAGTGGAGGTACATGATGACGCCGATTGGCTACCACTATGACGAGGACCAGTTCCTTATGGTTAGCTGCTAGATTGTTCTACTCGGTTACAGTAGTCCAAAACCACTTTGCTACTTTGAACAAATATATCCCTTTCCTGGACATATAACATAGTAAGGAATGGAAGATAGAAGAGATGATAACATTTTCATGTTTTTAATGTTTCCTTCAGTAAAATGGAAAACCTTATAAAGTTTTAATCTTTGCACCTGTATCCTCTTATTTCTTTGATTGATCCCATGGATCGTTATTTAGTGTAATGAAAAATACTGTGAAATTGCCACAGGTTCCTGCTAGTATATATGAATCTAGAAATCATTCATAACCCCTCAGGAAACAAACCAGTAGAGGTGCCGTCATTTATGTGTGTATCTTAGTCCCTCATTTAAGATTATCTGCAGACCCATATTGAGAAGTTTCTTGTCACATTTACAGAAGAGGGATGAAAATTTTTTTTTTTTTGTTGGATTGTCTGCAATGAATAGGTTTCTCCTACAAAGATGGATGCAGGTTCTAATCCTGTCAGAGGACGTATAATTTTCTTTAATAAGCTTCCTCGAATATTCAGGCCGGTAGGTGAAAATAAATATACTGTTTAATAATAAACAGAACATCTACTCAAATATGAGCATCTACTAAAAATAAAGGTTTAATGTGAAAAAAAAACATAAATATTGCAAACCTTTAAATTGTTTGACAGTACACTTCCTATAGGTGCCTTGTTTCTTCAGAACATGGACAATCATGGCTTTCCCCATCTTCCTATCTTTTATAGCTCTTATTAACATTTGTATTTTTGTCCCCTAGGTGATGCTTACGGCTCCCCCTGTTCCTTTTAAAGTCTGTACAAATTACAAGAAACCATCATTGTGGACCTAAATGCAAAAGTAGAAAAGACACAAGACTGTGAAATAGCTGGAACTTGGATTGCACAGTGAACACAGAAAATATGTCCATTGGGAAACAACAAATGACAATGTAATATCCTCATTTGGTTTCAAGAACCTCCAAGATGCCATGTGGACATGAAAAAGCCAACAAAAGGAACATCAAGAATGAGGTTGACTATGTAACAAACAGTAAAAGATTTAGAACCGCAGTACCTCACTAAAATGGTACCCAAGTGCCTACTGTGTGTGATCAATTGTTATATGCAAGCTAAAGATAAAATTAGTAAAATCTGTGGTGTCCCCAAAGGTAAAAATAAAATATGAAAATAAAATATTAAAAAATAAATTTGAATTAAAAGAAGACATTTGCTATCCTTTAAAACCCTTTTTCTTTCTCTCTTTTCCCTTTTCTCACTATACTTCTCTCTCAACTAACGAGAAGGAAACTCTTGTATAAAAAGAGGAAGAAAAAGAAAAGACTGAACAACAGTTTGCTAGTCTAGTGTCTAATTATTGTGAGTAGAAATCTACCAAAATAAGTGTGGCTCCATGCATAATTTCCACTATAAAAAAAGAAAGACAGGAATGCTGCAAAATAAATAAAAGAATTTTGGCCAATCAAAAGAACAAAAAGACTTTTGGTGTTAGTTGTAGCCAAGCATCATGCCAGCTAGTTTAGTGCCGTTCAAAATTGTATATAAAGAGATGGCTGATAGACAGCGATAGCAGAGACAGCCAGAAACCAGCTGGAGCATGCTGCAGGAAGAAGCAAGCAGTCATTTAAGACATTTTTCTGCTCTTTTTGAGGGTTAAGAATACACAGTGGAGTAGTGCCGCAACATATTTCCAAAGTAACTACACTTCTGACAGCTGCCAAAAGAAGACAACTGCTATCAAAATCTAATTTGTCAACGACCTTGCTGAAGAAAATTTCACCAACCGCTATTTATAAAGGACTCACCCCAATCAAAGTTAATTAAATAAATATATATTGATTATTTATATCTTTGATTCCGTTCCTTAATTTCGAAGTGTAATGAAGTTTCTGATAAATATTACTAAAACTCTAGTGCTTCTCCACAAACCTAAAGCAACAATTAAATTGCAATTGACTCCAAAACAAATGAATTTGCAAACAAACCTCTGTTGATATAGTTAAAAAACAAATATAAAAAGCTTAGAAAAGGTCAGTAACTAAAGACATTCTGACGGGACGTGGCAATAAAAAAAGGCATCCATTGAATGGTTTTAACCAGAATTGACGATGTAAACAGTTTAGACCAGGGGTGGCCAACCTTTTGATTCCATGCACCAATATTTTGTATGATTAATTTAAATGTGCCACACAACAGATTTTGAGCAGTTTTTGACTGAAAATAAAATAAATTGACGTTTATACATATTCCTAATGTTAATGCACTTAAAAGCTATATGTAATTAATTATAGTCATAGAATTTCTACTAGCTGCACATTATATATATTATACACAATTTGCACGTAGGCCTAATCATAATGTCAGTCATAAATCATTCAACATTACAAAGCTGGTATAATGTGGACTCTAATTAGTATAGGCACTCATAATATTGAAGATACGATTCAGTGAAATGTAAATCATGAAATTATTCTTACCTTAATTTAACGAAATTCAGACACAAATGCTCTCTCCAATGCAGTGATAAAGAATGACAAACATTTTAGAACACAATCCAGTCTACCAGTTAAGCACTCAGTCAACGAAAAGGACAACGTCAGCATTTTTAACGGAAAGAAATGGGACAAACACAAATCAAACTTTTAGCACTTTCGCAAAGGACGTGCAATAAATATAAAATCACTGAAATGAATGAGTAGAAGTGGCTTAGTTTCTTTTCATCAAAAGGATGCAATGCGCCACTTGGAAGCATCCAATGCACCACTTATGGCGCATGCGCCACAGGTTGGCCATCCTTGGTTTAGACACAATTACTCCACAAAAGCATCTCTATGTGCCTTCTTGGTCTCACATTTTCTATTGACCTGAGGTGGAACAACTGCATTGAATCAATAGCTTCACCTACTGCAAGGAAAGTTAGTTCTCTGTGTCATGCCAGAAGGTTTTTCTCACCTGAGTCCATCCTTCAAATCTACAAATCTCCTGTTCATCCTTGCATTGAATACTGATGCTATATATGGTCTCGTGCCCCTGCTGTTCATCTCAAAGTCCTAGACAAAATCCAGAGATGGACATGCAATGTGATAGGTCATGATCTGGCATCTCAGCACCAGTCACTTTCTCACAGACATTATATGGCTTCCCTCTGTCTTTTCTACAAATATTTTTATGGCAACTGCTCTGACGAGCTACTTTCACTGGTACCCAAACTGCATGAATTTAAACGTTACATCTTGGTCCCACCCTTTTGTCAAAACAGTTAAATGTAACCACCTCTTCTACTCCAACAGCATCTTCTCTCACACTTCCTGACAGTGGAACTCCCTTCCTCTTACTTGCTTCCCTGATAGCTATAATCTTCAAATATTCAAATGTAATGTCAATCAACATCTTCTGATGCCTTGATCCTGATCCCCATCCTTTGCTATATGCTTTCCTCAAACACCCATCTTTACTCTTGCTCTCACTCTCTGTAACACCTTGTGTGCTAGTGGTACTCCTGCCTTACTTGGGGTGAAATGCTTAAAAAAAAAAGTTGGCAGCCTCCTCCCCCTTGTATGTTGTTTGTGTGTATATATCTCAGGTACCTGCATTCTAAATAGGCAGTGCCTACGCTTATAACAGGAGGTTGCTATAGAAGAAAAAATTATTCTTCCATTTAAATTTCTCCCATTATGGGCATTATTATATCCATGATGTAATAACACTGTACTTCATGGACAGAACTGAATAGCTGAGTGGAAAAAGAATAACAAACATGCTTTGTCTCAGAGAGAGTTTTATAATATTATGTCATATACAAAGTACATAGATATATATATACATACACAAGCACACATGTCCCACACAGTGAAATTATAGCATATATGCAAAAACAATGTGTAAAAAAGGGGAACCTTACTTGTAATATTTCCTGAAGGGAAAAATAGAGTTATGGGAGTTTCTCTATGAACCTGGTGAAGCCATGTGGTTTGTTTTTTTTTGGTTTTCTTTTGTTTTTTTTGTAGGTCCTACCACTGTGGACTAGGGACGGCCTTCTTTTCCAGGCTCTATATCACAACAGCCCTTTGTTATTTTATACACTGACATCATTCACCAGGAATGTTAAACATTATATGTAAAATGCCACAAAAGAAATTCAGTATAGATTTGTAACTTGTTATACTAAATTTCATATACAGGGTGCGATAGATAAATTGTCATGTAAATTATGCAAAAAATGAAAATAACAGTGACATCTCATTTGAACAGATATACATACCAAAATTGCACAAAAATTTCTTGAAATACTAAAAAGTAAATTTATTAAATAAAATTGCCATTGGCTTCAACCACAGCCTCCAGACAACTTCAGAATTTTCTGCAACTCTTCTGGATAATCTCCTTGTTTAATTTGGTGAATATTGCCATCATCTTTGCCTTCAGTTCATCTTTGGTGTTACAAGAAGTTTTGTTGCATCCCCACAAGGGGATTGCAGTCTCGGAAGTTACGTAGCCAGATGTAAGGGGTGATGTGGTCGCAGAAATTGTCTGACAGCCATGACTGGGTTCTCCTGCTTGTGTGGCATGGTGCAGTCTTGTTGCCAGACATAGGGTCTTCCAGCAGCCACCCTCTTGACCCACTCCAGCACTCAAAGCACTTGATGTAGGCCCCTGTGTTAAGTCTGAGGTCCTCATCAACAAATTTGGGAGTTCTTTTCTTATCAGAGTGAGTTTTTTTAAGTTTCTATACCTTTGTAATCACCATTAGACTCATCCAACTCTTTCCGAATCCTCTGCACTGTCCTCAGATTGACACCCAAACACTCTGAAATGTTTTTATTGGAGCTTCCTGCATGAATGCCAAGCAGTACAGCATGTTGTTTTCAAATTTCTGGCAGGGTGAATTATGTCAGGGTGCTCATTCTCAAAGACCACGCCTAACTGACCCTACTATACTGCGCAGTTGACAAAATAAAAAACAATGTATATGCACAGAATAAAAAATATATAATGGAGACAATTTACCCATCACACCCTGCGTAATGGTTATTATTTACATTATAGATAAGCAAAATTATCTCATGCCTTTTGATGTCACTCTATATAATACATGTTATTGATGCTGCTCCAAGCCAATTTTCTTAACGAACCATAAAATCATCAGGAATTTTGCATTTTTTTCTGTTTTATTTTTTAATTTTGTTAGAGAATGAAAAGTATTGGATGACACTCAATGATGACTGACATCGGAATGTTTTTTAACCATTTTACCAGAAGCAAAGCAATAATGCCACTAAAACATGGGAGTGGGGTACAAGGAGTGAATGAGAATGGGGATGATTAAGGAAAGTGTTGTGGCCTGTTTAGGGGCCAGAAAAGAAAGACACGGGAGATGAAGGTAGGTTAAACAAGCGTATTGAAATAACAGATATATACAAAGCAATAGTGTTAGTAATAAGCAGTTAGAAGTGTCCGTCCGAACGGTCAGGTTATACTGTGTCTCGGCTGCCCAACGACTGCCTCCACGACTAGTCTCACAATTAGTATTTATGAGAGGAGGAAGAGTTCATTCTACTGTAGGAGGGTTTACCACAACAGAAAGGACAAAAAAAAGGAATGGGGTTCAGGAAGACTGAGGATGGTGATTGTCAGAGCATTTAAATTTTTGAATGTGGCAGGGAAGCAAGAAATCGGAAGGGTGTTCCACAGGTGAGAAGTGCAAGAAAAGAAACTATTAGAATACAAGTGTCAGTTGCATCTGTTAGGTTGGTGCAAAAATAACGTCGTTTTCTCACATATGTTACTACGTGAGAAAACGACATTATTTTTGCACCAACCTAATAGCTAGTTCGGCAGTTAAATGGTGAGACTTAGTTACTAATCTAGTGTCTCACTTAAATTCATGAATTCAAGGAACTTGGGAAAAGAGATCATCAGAACATTGTAACAAGCTGATTGAATAGAATGGCAAGAAAGATGATATTTGCTTAAATCAGGGGTGTCCAAACTTTTTTTCAGAGAGGGCCAGATTTGATGATGTGAATATGCATGAGAGCAAACCAGTCTGCTTGGTATTCTTTGAACCATTAAAATTAAATGCAAATGAACTTATCTTAAGAAAATGTTATTGCAAATGCATGACAAATATCTGAATCTCATATAAGATGAAGTAAAATATGTCTGAAAAAAACAAAAGAAATTCCTGAAAGCTATAATATATCCCGGGTTAATCTTAAGCATTACATATTGGTAATTAATATTGTCTGTCAATTTTTAAGTTAAAAACATATAAATAGTAACATAAACACCAACATTCATCTTATTAAGAAGTAGAAAACATAAAGTGAAAACAAGTCCAAGTGTCCAAATATATTTATAACTGATTTTGACCAACACAAAACAAATTTAATTCACTAAGATTTTAAAATTTATTTTAGATAACCAGAATAAATTACTTGTCTGTAATAATGTGAAGGGTGATACTGAGATGTGGACTGCAGTACGTAGGCTGGGTCTGGTTCAAAGGCAGTGATTTTAGAAATTGGCTAGAAAAGGTCAAGGTCGCACCACCAGATGGTGGCCACACAGAGCTGCTGCCATCTTTTGGTAAAACATGAAATTAAATTTTCAGATATGTACTTGACATACACTGATTGAAAATACTGCCAAGCCATGTCATATATTTTACGACCTCATTTCAATTTCAAACATTTTCTTGAATTTCATTGATTATTAAATAAAAATAAGCTTCAAGAAATTTCCAAAACAAAACAGTCAAAAATTACACAAAAGTAGGCCAAATTGACATAAAAAAATCTTTCTCAAATTCATCCCTAATTTAAATGTTTCAAGAAATCCTATTGGCTAAAAAATAAAAAAATACAAAATTCGCCCACACATTTCTCAGAAAAATTAGCAACAAGCTATCAAGCCCCATGGAGCCAATTTTGTTGTTAAAAAAACTATAAATAGAAACAGCAAATGAATTTTCATTGCATTTGAGACTTACACACATGAAAAAGACATACAAGAATTATGTGTCAAATTGCCGCCAAAGAAACTTTCTTTATGAGAGATTAGAAAAATTTACACAACAAACTTTTTCACTTAATATCTTTCATACAAAAATCTTTTGTCTAAGTTAAATTCACTCTTTTCAATCAACAGCAGACAACTTTTTAGATATTGAACATTTCTGAACCAGCAAAGAACTTTTTCTCTTAAATATACCTTTGCACACATCATTACAAACAAAGAAATTGTAAATTGTGTATATAAAATTTAATCTGTTGTTTCAAACATGTATTTTTTGTCATGATTCAATATCGTTGCCATTTGGCCATTTCTTATAATTTATGTTTGTGGATATTGCATATTTTATTTGCAGCACAATCTTAAATATTCACACAACCTTCCTAGATCCACTGCAACAGGATTAGAGCCATATGAAATTTGACCGTAGGCTGTAATTGGAAGCCTGGCCTGACTTTGGACATACCTGGCTTAAATGATCCAGGGATAAATATTTTACTTTCTTAGCCTAATGTAAATTAGAGACTTAAATATTTTTTTGGAGTTGTTGAAGGTTTTATATCATAAATTTTATACAGATTTAGAAATACATTATTTAAAGCTCCATATCTTCTCATGCCAATAAGTTCCCAACACCTGAAAATTCTGAAAATTATATATTACACAGTAGAAAACCAGATAGTTTTAATTTAAAAAAAAAAAGAAAAAATGCTGGGAACTTTTACACATACCTAATAATATAATTCAAATATAGTTAATTAAATTAAATTAAAAAAAATTAAATTAAATTAAATTAAAGAAAAAAGAAAAAAAATGCTGGGAACTTTTACACATACCTAATAATTTAATTCAAATATTATTTATAGTAAATTATTCATCCTGAGTGTGAAGATAAACTACATTTTGCAACAAGGCCTCTGTTCAGGAGGTTTTGAGATGTGTGGAACCACCTCTTAATTGTTATTGTTCTCAGTTCCACCCTGACCCAGAGTGGTAGCACCTGTTAGGGTCCCATTTATGGGCAAATATTTAACCCCCAAACTGGGGTCAAAATACTATGAAAGTATAAAAATACATTTTTTATAGTAAAAAAATTACCAGAAATAAATTATTGTAAAAGAAATTACTAAGGCACCCAAGAAAATTAAATTTCAGCATTAAATGACCCATAAGAAGTTGGTGTGCCACTAAACAAAATTATTTCTATTTTTTCTTCTTTTTATATCATGTTTCTTCTGAACATCAGCCTTGTATGATCACTGAAGTTAAGCAATGTCGAGCCCGAGTAGTACTTAGATGGGGGACTGTTTGAAAATACCAGGTGCTATAAGCTTGAATGTGCAGGTGGTGTAATGGATAATGGCTTGGAATTATTAATCAGTGAACCATTGTGTTTGTTATATTCACTTATGTGCAAATACCATTGGCAAAGGTATGAATCCATCTGTTTTCTTCCAGCTATGGGTTAATTAGTAAGAATTCTATTCCTAAACCATTGTTATCTCAAAAAAAAAATTTCTCAAAATCTAAAAATAATTTCTGCTTTTACCTAACCTGCAAAGGGTTGATAAAACATAAAAAAACAAATCAATCAGTCAATGGATATAAGCAATTACAGCTCTCTACAGATTCCATTTATTTTTTTTTTTATCTGTGAATTGCTTTCTTCGGAAAGGTTGTAGAGTGGTTTCTTATTGCTTTCTCCATCATTTTGAATTTATTATTATCGTTCTCCTAGACTGGCTGCCACCTATGGCTAGAAATCACAGTTTATGCTACTATTAAAGGCCTTATCCCTTCTTGATAGCTTAATATCATGGCTCTCTACAGATAGCTTTTTTTTTTCTTTCTTTGTGAATTGCCTTAATTTCTTAAAGATAATGGAGTACTTTCCCATGGTCTTTTTCCTAGACTGGCTGCCACCCAAGAGAACCCAGCCTACGCTGGTATTTAGGACATTTTCCAAAATATCCTGTTCTTTCTTGATGCAGGATATCATGGCTCTTCATTAAATCCTTTCCTTTCTTATTTGTGTGTGTTCCTATACTCTTGTCTATTGGAATCCATTGTTGTTTTCCTTCTAAACTGACTGCCACCTGAGGTTACAGACCCCAGTTTATGCTACTCTGTAACCCACAGCTGGGTGAAGAAAAGATAGATTCATGCAATTCCTAAAGATATTTGTGTGAAAGTAAATGCAGTATACTAGGCCTGAATTTGCTAATTCTGTTTTCCACACCAATAACTTTTTATGCTACTCACCTAACAGTACAGATAGGAATTCTGGATAATAATATTGTAAGGAGCTATAAAGAAAGGTCTCTTTGCTATAATTCTGCAATTTCAAAAGATAAAAATGGAAACATAAAAACCATGGCCAAATATTACAATGGCCTAACGACAGACTTTCTTAAGAAATATTCTCTAATTATTGTACTGGTCAAAATGCTGCACAGGGAATTATTTTTTTTATTTGAAGCTAATTTTATCTTGAAAAAGATAAATGCAAAAAAAGACTGCCTTTGTTTGCCAGTAAACTCTTTTGCGAAAAGAGAATTCACATTTTCTTTTTTTTTTTTATCCATCTTTTCAGAATTTTATTTTGTTCCATTTGCCGAATTTTAAGTCGTTTTTACTTTCGAAATATTTCCAGAAAGTAAAAGTTTCCTCTCTAATTGCATCACTTAGCTACCGAAATGCCACGGGCCATTCTCTGGTTTGGTCTCTTTCTTTGCTATTCATTTCATCTATTTTATACCTTGGCTAAATGATGTATGCTGCTTCTAAAAGCAAACGACAAATTATATGATTGTTAGGTTCAAAGTCTTCTTATTTCTACAGACTTGAATTCTTATTCACATGCACTGCTTTCTTTTCAACCTAATACCAGCTTAGGGCTTATATGTTGGTTTCATGAACATATTTCTTGGATAATAATAATCATCATCATTATCATCATCATCAGTCATATGAGAGGATGTGGTGGTAGGGAGAGTGGGGACTGCACAGCTAAGCACATGACCAGCTCCCTCCATATGACTCTGTCGTGTGGAAATTGTTTGAGTCTCTGTGGAGGATCTTCCATTGCCATTGTCAGACCATTTTTTCCTGTCTGCCTCTTCTTCTGGTTGGTTGGTTGATTTTGTTTGGCAGCATATCAACGTCTATCGATTATTAATGCTGAAATCTAAATATTTCAAACGCAATTTTATCACTTCAACTAAATATATTTTTAACCACAATTGTATGCTTTCATGATGCTTTCTGTGTAGGAGATGCCTGCAATGGTTCGGTAGCATCTCATTTCTAATGCCTAGATTCTATGCATATTCTTGTACAATGCCTGTTGTTAAATTGTCCTAATCTAAATCACTGCATTGACATTTTATACTAAAGTTTGCCTAATACAAGGCTTGAGAACCACTCAATATAGAGAGTTACAGTTATAATGAATGAGGTGTGATGAATGAAAGAGGAGGTGGTAGGAAGTGGAAATATGAGGATGTAACAGGGGTCCTATTGGTAATGGCATCATTTTGTTGTTGAACTGTGATGCTTTCTTGTATTGGATGGAGATATATATATCCCCATGATAAGTTGTTGTGGAGATATTATTCTAGCCACATGAGGGTTTTTAAATAGGAGATAGAATATTGTATGTGATTCATGGTTTTCTTAGTGGATAGGAAGCGTACCTGAAAGAGCTGTCTTGTCACTATGGTTTGAAGAAAGCAGCATGAGAGTCTTTTCATACTGCTTTATACAGCAACAGCTAGCAGATATTCAGTCCCCTGGCAGAAGTGGTGTGTTCATCCTGCAAGTATAAGAAGGATAGATAACAACTGACCTTTGACTTGAAGAGGTTAAGACTGTAGTGTTGCATGTTTTACATGTGTTTGGGAATACTGAAACCTGAAGTAACATCTATTTTATACTGCAATATTTATTTTTCAGCCATGATCTGCTTTGTTGATGTGTTTAATTCAGTAATGAAAGTTAATTGCATAGATTAAACATTATAGAAGGAAAATTCAGATCAGAATTCAACTCTCAGGTTACAAACTTATTGATCCACTTTCATGTGGAAATCTGTTTTATGCTGTTGATCTTTGTCATACTTGCATTCGTTTTTTTTTTATGCCTTCTTTTGAAAACAATGCTATCTACATGGCTATGATAGAAATGTATTTTTTACTTTCATTACTGGAACAGATTTAGAATGAGAATGATATTTGATTACTCTCATACAAGTACTAGTTCTTTAAAGTTAATGTGTGGAGGGTGAATTCTTTTTCATAGTACCAAAAAATGAAAAATAAATTATCTTCTATTCATAACCATGATAAAAATTATTATTAAAATAAGCATAATTTTTTTTTTAAATTTAAAAAAAATAAGATTTTAAAAAAATTGATCAGAATGTTAAGAGTTTCAGACTAAATTTCTTTTAAAAGAAAATTAGCTTCTTTAATTATAAGCAGTTTAGTTTTGAATGTCATTTTGAATTCTTTTGAATTAAAATTCACATTATGTCAAGTACACTTGGTAAGAAATTTTTATTTTACACACACTCACTTGCACAATCAACTGTTTATCTCAAGTGGCACAGGCAAGAAACTGAAATTGAGAGGTGTAAATGTTTAAAGGATGAAATCAAACACTGAATAGAAATAAAACATATCTATCCCAAAACAGGACAATTTCATTAGATACAAAGAAAAGAGTGCTTCAAAACTATATAATATCAAACCTCCTATATGATGATGCATAGCTTAGGTGTGGCACAAGGCTGAAGGTATGAGGCATCTAGTGAGGATCAGTCATAATTGATCTAGCAAGACAAGCTTGCTAACCATTACACCACAATGAGATGCCTTCGATCCTCCTATATGGCAGTGTGAATTGGACAAATTTCTTCACAGATGTAAAGGGGAGGCAACAAAGATATGGGTCTACAGAAAGATAATGAGGATATCATGGACAGAACATTTGAGCAATGAGGAAGTTTTAGGAAATTGGTAACAAAAAGGACATTCGTACTTAGAGACAATTGATATTTTAGTGGTTCATCGAGGAAAGAAATCTTGTAGAATTCATAGGACATATGGAAGGCAAGGAGGACTGAAAGAAACATATCTAATGAGCTTGTGTGATTTTTTTAATGATTTCCCCCCAAACAAGGTGATAATACCACTAAGACGCAAGGGGTTACTGGGTTTGGTTTGGTTTGTTTTGTTTTATGGCATATCAACCTCAATGGGTTATTTAATGCTGACAATATTTTCATTGTTGGTAATATTTTTTCTTAAAATCTATTTCTGGTAATAATTTTCCTTCACTGGTAATATTTGTTTTTCAAAATGTATAGCTGGTAATATTTTTTTTTTTTTTTTTTAAATGTGCTGATGGTAATATTTTTTTCAAAAATGTATTGCTGGTAATACCTGTTTTTTTACAAAGTATTTCTGCTATTAAAACCTATTTTTACACTTTATAAGTTTTTTGATCCCAGTTTGGAGGTTAACTATTTTGTCTATAGCTGGGACCCTAACAGGTGCTACCACCCCAAGTCATGATGGACCTGGGAACACCAGCAATCAAGAGGTGGTTCCATGCTCCTCAAAACCTCATCAGAGGCCTTGCAGTTTGACATAGTTTATCATCTTACTCAGGATGCAGATGTAGTTTATCATCATACCCAGGACAGGGTGGGGGGGCGGTTAATGAGAGTGAAAGAGAATGGGAAAACGTTTGTGAGGAGAAAAGACAAGAAAGGAATTTAGAAGGATAGAATTGTGAGAGAAAAAAAACTATTAGAATAGTACTTATGGTTACATTTAGCTATTTTTATTTCAATTTCAGTCAATTATAAATATTTGCATTTGTACCCTCTTACTTCTTTAAATAATGACCTGTATTCGCACTTATGATTGTTACTGAAATATTTGGCTAAAGTTGTTAAGCTCTAATATTTACCGATGCAATAACGGTATTTCCTCAGGTATTTTGTAGCTGTGGAATACACAACTAACTTATTTATTCATTAAAGATTATGATACATCAGAAAATTCAAATAGGAAAACCCTGAAATCTTGAAGTTATTGGTTGGTATCTGTATTATGTTTATATAGTTTTTCACTTTAACCTTTTCACTATCTTCATATATTTTGGATTGGGTGCATGGCTGAGTGATTAAAACCATGGGTCATTTTGTCAAGGAGGTTACTTCTTGATAATATCAGCCTCGGAGATAATTCTAACTTGCTTGCATGATTGACCCAAACCTCATGAGTGAAATTGGGTCAACGAAACTGTTCTGAAGCATACGAAAACAGACAGCATTTCTGTTACAAAAAAATTCCTTTCAATTAAGAACACATGGATATATACACTTTTAATTAATGATAATTATATTTACATAAATTAATGAAACCATATATATGTTTATTGTTCATTTATGATAAACAATTATTATCCACAAATGTTTGTGCACATGTTTTCAAAAAAGTTTTCCAGTCTACAAAAAACGTTTTGGTAAAAAGAAGTTTTTAAAATTAAAAAAATTAAAAAGGAATATGCAGATATCAATGATGTAAGCACAGTTTCAAACTTGAAATTTGTAAATAACAACTCGGTCCAATAACTCTGTCAAATATCAGGGATCAATTTTACATTGTATTGATATCATAAAAAGGACTTCTCTATTATATCTATAAAAAGATTAATATTTTTTGGTTTTGAAAAAAATTGTTTGGCTTGAGGAAAGTTTAATGAATGCCAATGTTGACAAATGTTGTGGCTTGAGGAAGGCCTAATGAATGCAAATGTTGTGGCTTAAGGAAGGCTTAATGAATGTTAATTCTGACAAATGTCATAGCTTGAGGAAAGCCTAATGAATGCTAATTCTGACAAATGTTGTGGCTTGAGGAATGTCTAATGAATGCTAATTCTGATATGTGGCTTAAGGAAGGCAGTCTACTGAATACTAATTTCAAAAATTATTCTCTGAAAAAAAATTTCCCTATTTTTTAATGAAAGGAACATTCTATTAAAATAGTTCCTACATATCCTGATTGTAATATGATTTTAATTTCTTAGATGAAGCATTTTCATCAGAAACCTGCCTTTCTATTAATTCATCCCAAGCAAAGCAGTAAAATCACTAAGATGCAAGGGGTTACTGAGTGTGAAAGAATTAAAAAAACAGAAATTTTATTAAGGAACGAGAACAATAGAAGAGTAATCAGGAAGACTTTATATAACGATTGACATTGCATTTAAATTTTTGATGATCAAAGTTGGCTGGAAGGCATGTAACTGGAAGAGTGTTCCACAAGTGAGAAGTGCAAGAAAAAAAAGCTGTCAGTATAGAACTTATGGTTCCATCTAGTCAATTCAACTGTAAATTGATGAGACCTTGTAGCTAATCTAGTCAATCAGTTAAGTACTATACATGATACATGCTCGGGTGATCATGTCTCTTTTGATTCATGACTGACTAGGCAGAAGATTTTCCTGCTACAGGTTGCCATTTCTTTCTGTGGTAGACTGGTTACAAACCAAAACTAGGACCTAGTCTTTCTTGATATTTAACCCATAGCTGGGGGAGAAGAGATGGATACATACCATTCCCAAATGTATTTGTGCATATGTGAACACAAAAAACCCGAGTGGCATTTGATTACTCAGTCTGAGCGGATATCCATTACACTTCACCGCACATCTAGAACTGCAGTTAAATTCATAAAGTCGAGGTACCATGGTGAAGAGTTCATCCGAACAATTAGCGTGAAATTATTTATAGAAAAGGCACAGGGAAGCAACTTTACAGCAGTGGGAAAGTGACTGAAGTCAAGACGCCAGGTAAGGACCAGTAATATTGCTGATTCTTTTTTGGATTTTATCTAGAATCTCTAAATATAGTAGGAGCACCGGATCATATGTGGAAGCAATATTCAAAGTGTGGACCAATCATATAGATATGTAAGATATATTTTGGAAAGAAAATTTGTCTAGCACGACACAGTGAACCAACTTTCTTAGCAGCTGACCTAGCAATGGATTCAGCATAGTCTTTCCACTGCATATCAGCTAAAAAAGTTAGCCCAAGAAGACACAAGTCATTCTCTTGGAGGTTTGCACCAGCCATACATGATGGAAGGCAGAAAGGGGTCTCTCAGATGATTAATAGGGAGCAGTTTTGTTTTGGAGGTGTTGAAGTTAACAAGTCCCAGTTAATAGATTCACAAGTGAGAAGTGGAAAATTATTAGCTTAGAACTTACCATTGCATCTAGCCAATTCCACTATAATTTGATTAGAACTTGTTACCAATCTAGTACTGCACTTAAATTTGTAAGGACTTGACACCATATCCATCCTGGGTATGATGTTAAACTACATCCAACAGCAAAGCCTCTGATCAGGTGGTTTTGAGGAGCATGGAACCACCTTTTAATTGCTGGTGTTCCCAGGTCCACCCTGACCCGGGGTGGTAGCACCTGTTAAGGTCCCAGCTATGGGATAATAGTTATCCCCCAAACTAGGGTCAAAACACTATGGAAGTGTAAAAATAGGTTTTAATAACAGAAATACTTTGAAAAATAATTATTACCAGTGATACATTTTTTCAAAAACAAATATTACCAGCAATATATTTTTGAAAGAAAATAAAGAAGAAAACATTACCAGCTATACATTTTTTGAAAAACAATATTACCAGCAAAGGAAAATTATTACCAGAAATAGATTTTTGGAAAAAATATTACCAACAATGAAAATTTTCTCAGCATTAAATGACCCATTGAGGTTGATATGTCATAAAACAAACCAAACTGAACCAAACTTGGCACCATATCAAAAAGTTCTTCACAACAATTACAATGAAAGTATTTATAGAAAAAATACAGGGAAGCTATATTATGGCAGTGGGAAACAGATTGAAACCAAGATGCCAGGTCAGTATCAATAATATTGCAGATTCTTTGGATTTTATCAAGAATTTCATCAGACCATCTGTGGCAGCAATATTCAAAGCATGGATGAATAGTAGACTTTTAGTCCAGAGAGTTACTCACTGAAACCAACCTATCAAATCTATTGGTATTTCTTTCTATCAAAGTTGAGAGTGATTAAATATGAATAATGTCTGGTGGTTTTTAAATGATGTGACTTTTTTCTTGCCCCCCACAGGTCAATGTGTTGTTTGTCTGGGTGGCCACGAGAAGCTGCTCACTACGTGGCTGCTTCATTCTATGTCCAGTAGTTGTGATGAGAAATGGAAGGCCAATCGAATAGGACGTGATATATTCACGCGTTACCAACAGAAACCTGGGCCTCGAAAAGACAAGGACACACATATACCTGAGCGGCCATTGGTAAGTACAGTTTTACTTAAATATAGAAACATTCAATAGTGTATATACAAGGTCTGTCTGAAAAGTAACAGGACTAGTGTCACAAACAATTTTTACATTATTCAGATATTGTCCTCATCTTTGTCACCATATTTATTACAACGTTTCGGCTGTTGTATACTCTGCCCTTCTTCAAGTGGTTGGAATGTCAAACTGAGCCCTTTATTTCGCTCACTGGAGTTGACAGTTCTAGTTCCACATGCCATGTCTAATGGATGTCAGTTATCTCCTGTTAATTGACCTCTCCAAGTTCTCCACCACCAGGTATTGAACTGACACTCTTTGGGTTGTGTCATTGGATCTAACTAACACCTTTATCCACTGTGCCATGTGTCCTTGAGGCAATATAGACAGATACTGAAAAAACGACATGGTTTCCCCTTCAAAGTAATCCTACCCTCGAGTATAATGCATTTTTTTATCCTTCTCTGCCATGCTTCTATGCACTGCTGGAAGGATTCTAATTGGATGCCCCCTCAGCTCCATCGATACAGCATTCTTGATGGTCTCCACGCCTTCAAAACAGGTCCCTTTGATGATCCCCCTTGAGCTTGGAGAAAAGAAGAAAGTCACATGGAGCAAGATCAAGTAAAAGGGAGGTTGTTCTAGCATGGCAGTGTTCCTCTCAGCCAAAAACTGCTGGATGCTCAGGGCATTGTGAGCAGGTGCATTGTCGTGGTGAAGCAGCCACAATTTGTCCTGACACAAAAACATGGGAAATAAAATGCAATGCTTGCTGAAAGCTAAGATTACAGTATATTATTTTAGATGATAACACAATCCTTTTAGCTCACACCACACACCCAGTCCCATTACTTTTCAGACATACCTTGTATTATATTAGGTTGGTGCAAAAATAATGTCGTTTATTGATGTATTTTTTAACGTCAAAAAACGACATTATTTTTGCACCAACCTAATACTATATTTTCCCACAACGTAATACACCTATGATATAATCTATATACCTTGGGAAGGATTGGTACTGTAAGTAACCTCCTACATGCCGAAATATAGATCCACTGTAAATAACTTGCAATGGGTTGATGAGCTATAAAAAAAACAAATCTATCAGTAGTAAAGTTGAGCAGGAAAAAGCAATATTAGATGGATGATTATAATCTTTTTTTTTATATCTTAATTTTATATTATGATTTCAAATCAAAATAATCATTTATAATAATATATATTTTATTCTAAAAGCAAACTAAACATGAATAGGCTGCACTAGAGGTAGTTTCATCCAACACATTGCAAAAAAATGACTCATATTCTTAAATAGTCTTGTCAGATCGAGACATTCATTTGGACAATGTTCGTGGCACTAAACCCGTTCAGAAATATCTAAATTGTCAGCTGTATACATCTGCTTTTTAAGATCAATGTTTAAAAATGACTTTGAAGGAGTGAAGCCTGTGGGTCTTGGCAAAGACCATTCTTCTTTGAATATTGTGGACTGGCGCTACAGAATCAGAAAGAACTGTTCCAAGTGATAGAAACCACATCACTAAACCCATTCAGAAACATCTAAATTGTCAGCTGTATACAACCGCTTTTAAAGATCAATGTTTAAAAATGGCTTTGAAGGATGAAGCCTGTGGGTCTTGGCAAAGACTATTCTTCTTTGGATATTGTGGACTGGCGCTACAGAATCAGAAAGAACTGTTCCAAGTGATAGAAACCACATCACTAAACCCATTCAGAAACATCTAAATTGTCAGCTGTATACATCCGCTTTTTAAGATCAATGTTTAAAAATGGCTTTGAAGGAGTGAAGCCTGTGGGTCTTGGCAAAGACCATTCTTCTTTGAATATTGTGGACTGGCGCTACAGAATCAGAAAGAACTGTTCCAAGTGATAGAAACCACATCACTAAACCCATTCAGAAACATCTAAATTGTCAGCTGTATACAACCGCTTTTAAAGATCAATGTTTAAAAATGGCTTTGAAGGATGAAGCCTGTGGGTCTTGGCAAAGACCATTCTTCTTTGAATATTGTGGACTGGCGCTACAAAATCAGAAAGAACTGTTCCAAGTGATAGAAACCACACCACTAAACCCATTCAGAAACATCTAAATTGTCAGCTGTATACAACCGCTTTTTAAGATCAATGTTTAAAAATGGCTTTGAAGGAGTGAAGCCTGTGGGTCTTGGCAAAGACCATTCTTCTTTGAATATTGTGGACTGGTGCTACAGAATCAGAAACAAAGAACTTTACCAAATAGCAGAAACCATATCACTTGAGGATTTTCAACAGCAGCAACAGCTGAAATGGATTGTATATGTAGCTCTAAAAGAAAATAATTATATAATCAAGATGTTGGCATTTCACACTACATCAAGTAGAAGGTTAGGAAGGAAAGTCTGATCAGTAATGGAAAGAGTGATAACAGTTACTGGAGGTATTTTTTTTTTAAACTATTTTTATGAAAAATGGTTTTTAGAGAAAGATTTTATAAATTTCAACCAAAAGTAATAATAATAGCTTCTCGGTCAATGAATGTGAATGTTTCCGTATAAGGAAACAGCTAACATTATTGTTACCATCACCAAAGATGAGTGTGTGTTTAGGTGCTTGTCTATAAATAAACTGTTGGGCTATAAAAGAACACTTTATTTAGTGAGAAATATGGCATTCATGATCGTTGGTTTTCTTTCTTTCCAACATTTTGTTAATAAATAAAAAGAAATAAAATAGCATATGATTTGCAAGCATTGCAGGAATTTTAGAATACTAATTTTCAAGATAAGCAGACTCCCTTCCTCATTACCTGGAAGATTGATTTAACAATTCTGTGGCCTGTCAGTCATATGCCATGCATGATACACACTTCGGCGATTATGTATCTTTCGATGCATGACTGACAAGGCAGATTTTTTTTCCCATAGTTGGTTGCCATTTCTTTCTGCAGTAGACAAGTTGCCATCCAAGGCTATAGAGCCTGGTCTGTTCTGCTATTTGCCTATAGCTGGGGGGAAAAGAAGAGGATTCATAACTTTCCCAAGGGTATTAGCATGTAAGTGAATGTAATGGATTCAACTGGAATTTGAACTTTCTGGGTTTTTTTTGGGTTTTTTTTAAATTGGCCCTCATCAAAGCAATAGGAGACACAAATTAACATTTCTTTTTTTTTTTAATCATTTCACCTCAAGTAAAGCAGTAATACCTCTAAAACACAAGGGGTACTGAGTGTGAAAGAATAAGAAAAGCAAAAACATTATTAAGGAGCAAGAACAATAAAAGAAGTGGAATCAAGAAGACAGTAGATGACGATTGACATTGCATTGAAATTTTGGAAGATCAAAGTGGGCTGGAAAGTATTGAGATGGAAGAAAGTTCCACAGGTGAGAAGTACAAGAAAAGAAACTGTTATCAAAGAACTTATGGTTACATCTAGCCAATTCAACTGTATGGTGCCTTGTTGACAATTAGGGCCCAGAACCTCATGTTGCCTACACCAAACCTGAACCCTAACAACACTGTAAAACATCAGACCACATTACCAGTCCTTCAGTCTTCAATTAATATTACAAGCATCATTGTCTAGTGTTGTAATATTAACAGGGCCACTGTGGAGGATCTTTAACTATCATATTCCATGGAAGGAAAAAATGCTGAACTGATATTGAATGTGAATGGGATTTTCACCTATTTTTGTTTTTTATTACAAAAGTCTCGCCAGATACCTCTTGCCATGAACATGAACTCTTGCACATTAACTTTCAACCTTGATAACTCATGATTGGCAGTTTTTATTATGACCCTGACCAGAAGTTCTTGCTTATGTGGTTTTGCTATCAAGGCTACAACTGCAAATCTTTTCATTTTTTTTAATGCAAATAATTAATTCCTCATGTCTAAGACAGGAATGACAAACTCGTATTTGCAACCAAAAACAAACTTTTTATGGGAAACATTTATTGAAAATATAAAACATAAACAAAGCATTTGAAACATTTTTATTGCCTAAGTTGGCATTTAAAGTCAGATTTAGTAACTGACCTCCAGCAGTCAATGTGTTATGGACCTATGGTTGGCTACTGCACTGTTCACAATCGGTGGTAATGCTTTTCATCATATATATGTTCTATTGTTCTTGTAACACTACAGATTAAGAGGTTTCAAAAATGGAAAGTTTTATCAGTCTGGTACTGATTAAAATGTTCCATTCCTACTCTGCTAACGATGTCAAAATATATTGTCAAAATAGTGCCATCTAATGTTGCAATTCTATACCTTTTGGCACATCAGTGTGTCTGTATATCAGTGGCGACTCTAGGTCATCAATGTTTGGCAGGCTCATTACAATGTTTAACAAATTATATGATTGGTATAACTTAGATGCTAAAATGATTTCTTTACTCTAGCTAAAATATATAATTTTTAATATTTTCTGTGCATGAAATAAAAAAAAAATTACATTTTGGTATTTTAATATTAATTGTAATAATTCTATAAAAATAAGCATTTATTTTAAAAAACTTTCCAGGCATATCTATTTCAAGTGTGTGTTTGTCTATATGTCTATGCGTTTGTTTGTTTATGTATCTCTCTGGGAATTTTTACTTCAATTTATTGTACGTTTATGATCAGTACTGCTGACAGACAACATATTTCCTCAACATTACCCAAGTCACACTCTTCATTCCAACCCTCCAATTCATAAGTTCAGGCTACCACTTTCTTTGATTTTCACAGACTTTTAAGTCGAGCGAAATTTAATTTGCTGGACATTTCAATTGATACTTTCCACTAAAATATCTTATTCTGTACAAAGTAAATTATTTAAAATGAATATTTGTAAACATTAACTTGAAATAAAAATATATTCTTTGAAAAACAGGGCATACAAGTCATTAGAGATTTTAAAAATATTATTTGTAAAATTAAAGTACTATTACATATTACATATGTCTCCAGCATCAATAGGGCTCAGATGTATGCAGCCTGACTAGCCATGTTAACTTTATTCCATTCTTTTTTTTACTTACTTTTTTTCAATGAAATGTATTTCGGTCAGTATTTTGAGGCATGTAGTTAAACAATTAATTTTAGATACAGCTGAAGTCAAGAATCAAAATGACACACTATGAAAAATTTTTGTTGTTTTGAAATAGATATACTTGAATGTTAATTTGGTCAGGTCAAGCCCAACCACCTAGGTCACCACTGATATATAATATATATATATATATATATATATATATATATATATATATATATATATATATATATATATATATTAATGAATATACATAATATCCAATATCAATAGCACAGCCTGGAGTTTCAGGCAGGTCTTGCAACCTTCTGGTATTGCAAGAACTGCATGAAACTCTGAGTCATGCTATTGATGTTGGATATTATGTATATTCATTAATATATACTTATAGCTCTGTTTTATAACATTGAACACTCTCTTTATAACACCTGAGCAATAAATATATTTATACGTACAAGCAAGTATATATATGTGCATGTAGATTTTTTATCCTACCCATTCATATATATATATATATATATATATATATATATATATAATGAAGAAAATATAATCTTAAGGTATGCTATATTTATGGGATAAAGTGCTCAATATCAGAGATAGACCATGTGTAAATATAAAAGTGAACATTGAAGTCAACACTTAGAGGCGACAGGATGTTTCATCAATCGTTAGGCAACCTAGGTTCTGTTTCATCTGGTGGCCTGATGATTGCATCTAGCATGAAACAGCCTGTCGCCTCTAAGTGTTGACTTCAATGTTCACTTATATATATATATATATATATATATATATATATATATCCACATACATGCAAGTTTCATTAAAAACAACTGAAAAGGTACTGCAGTTCATTTTTTATTTAATTTTTCATGTTTTTATAATTTTCTTTTTTCTGGACATAAATTATATCAAATGTAAATTGTCCAAATGTTTTGCATGTGCTAACCGAAGTTGGAAAATAAAATATTCCTATAACTGTAGATACATACAAAAAACAATCCATACATTCAGTTAAAAGTAAAAATAAAATTCATCCTTGATAATTGCTAAAAGTATAGCTGAACATGCTTGTACATACGAAACATTTGGACAATTCTTACATAATTTATGCCCAGAAAAGAAGAAAATTATGAGAACACACGAAAAATTAAATAAAAATCTTAACCGCAATACCTTGTCAGTCATTTTTAATGAAACTTGTATAAAAGAGGGATTACTGCCCAAGTACACAATTATTGTCAGTTGTTTTTAATGAAACTTGTCTCTCTCTCTCTCTCTCTCTCTATATATATATATATATATATATATATATATATATGTTTTTTTGTTTTAACACTCTTCAAGCACACATTATTATTTTCAATTCTTTCTCAATTTCCTTTGCAGAATTACAGTTTTTCTATCGAGGGAAACAGTAAATCTTTTGTAAAAGTAAAAAATTCACAAGGCAAGTAAAAACTCTTTTATTAATATACAAATATTCCTTTTTGTTATAGTTTTGGCTTTCATAAAAAAAAATCAGTTGTATACAGTTTTAAAAATTTATCTTAATTGAGAAGCATTTGTATATTCCAAATTTTTTGTTGTTTTTTCTCATTTTGATAAGAAGCGCCATTTTAAACATTTGTAGTGATATCATGGTTACATGTATTCTCATTCAATGTAAAAATTTACTAGAAACTTGTTTTATGACTACCAACTCCATCTTCTTTTACCATGTGTCATGCCTCTTCAGGGTATTGATGATTATGGCTCTCCACAATTTCCTGTCATTTGCAGCTCTCTTTTTTTTGTAATTTTGCTATCTCTCCTAAACTGTTCTGCCATCCATTTACAAAAGCTTGTTAGGTAGGTTATGCACTCTGCTCCTCAATATGTCTTGTTTGTGTCAAATTTTCTAAGCCTTCTTTCCTAATTATGTGCCATAGAAATTTCAGTCAGCAATCAGTGTGAGTCAGAATCAGGTCAGTCATAGTTACAATGAGAGTCAGGTTCAGCCACATAGAAGATTAGTTCAGCCACATAGAAGATTAGTTCTTTCTAAGCACATTTCCTAATCTCACTACTTTAGTTGCTGGAAAGTATCTTTCAGCTCAAAATTTCAACAGCCTCTTTCTGATTCTAAGTATAAATGTCCTTTTTGTTTTCTTTTAAAACTTCCTCATTGCTCACATGTTCAGTCCATGGTATTCTCAGCATCCTTCTTTAAGTCTCTTCTTCATCTGTGAGGAAATTGTCCAACATTCACAGCCATGTAGGATGACTGATATTAGATAAGAGTTTAGCGCTCTTTTCTTTGTTCCTAACAAATTTTTTTCTGTTTCTTAATACTTTGCTTACCTTTTGAAAGGCATCTTTTTCTATCCTAATACATCTTTGGATTTTGGTATCACATTTTCCATTCTCTGTTAAAGTTCTTCCCAGATATTTAGATTGCTGTACTTGTTTGCTTTTGCCATATCCAGTTCGTAGTTTCAATTTGTAGCTTGCATTTTGGTTTGTTATTCTAGTCAGCAACCACTTATTTCTTCGTTTTACAATTGTTGGTTAGTCCTTGCTGACTAATTTAAATAATTTGTTCCTCCTTGATTGCAGTACTTTTGTTGGATTTAATTTACTAGGTTCTGTTTCATTCTTGTTGTTCTATATACTGTATCCCTTCAAGATGTGGGTCATCAAGGTTTTTACAACTTTCTATCTTTTGTACTTCTATGCATATCTAGACTGCAATTGATTAATATGTCTCATGTCAAAATTGTCCACCTTCAACAATGTACATCATACTACCAAGGCACTGAATAATTTTTGCTTCTTACCAATTTTCTTTTCCAGCCTTAAAGTTTTTTTTTAAAAAAACTTTATTACTGATCTTAAATGATCTGGTAGGTTGAAATTGTTGAACTTGCTTCTTATTCCTTGGCAAAAAAATGGATCTAACTTTTCTAGCAAACATGAGCTCCACAGATGATATTTTTCCAGTGATGTTTGCTATTGATGTCATTTGATACGCACTCAAAAAAATCTTGTAATGCCGTTTCTTTAGCTTTTAGCTTTTCTTAATGTCCTCTTGAAGGTATCAACAAATTGTTCCACTTGACCATTCGACCTCAGATGATCAATCGATGTAGTCAAATGTTCAATCACATAGTTTTACAGAAATTTTTAAACTCATTAGAAGTAAATGGTGTTCCATTGTCAGATACCACACTGGCAGGTACTCCAAAACTTGCAAAAAGTTTGTGCAAGAATTTAATTGTTATTGCAGTAATCAGTTGTTTACACTTTAAAATTTTAGGCCATTTTGTAAAACTGTTGACTGCATTTAAATAGTATGAACAGCTTAGTGGTCCATGCTAAATTCATATGTAGTCTTATTCATGCTTTATTAAAATCTGTTAACATCAACTCCACACTCCGCAAAGAACCTCCTATCACCAGAACCTCGTTCTACTATCAATGAGCGGATTGGGAATCATTCCATGACTTCCTCCGCGATATCCCCTGGGATGCTGTCTTTACACTCCCTACCCAAGAATGTGCTTCTGAGGTCTCATCCTGGGTTAAAGCTGGAATCGACGCTTTCATCCCCTCAAGGAAATTTAAGGTCAAGTCGCACTCCTCCCCTTGGTTCTCTGTTGCTTGCTCAGCCGCCATTGCCCATAGGAACCACTTCTTTCACCTATTTCGTAGCGACATGTCGGACTGGAATAGAGATCACTTTGCCTCCGCCCGTAACGAGTGTAAGCATGTCTTCCATGAAGCTAAGTCAATATTTGCTGCTCGGATGAAGGAGTGTATTGCATCTTGCAAATTTGGCTCCAAAGATTATTGGCAGTTCTGCAAAAGCGTCCTGAACAATAGAAAACCCTCCATACCTCATTTGTTCAACCAGTTCGAGTTCCTGACCTCCTCTACCGACAAGGCTGAATGCTTTGCTCAGAAATTCTCATTTAATTCAACACTCGACTCCTCCGGTGTACCCATACCAGATTTCTTTCTGAGGCCCTATTGAGTGGGTTACACATAACCACATCATTGGCATTGGGCATTATCTACAATTTTGACCCGCAAAAGGCTAGTGGCGGAGAATGCATACCAGCCATTGTCTTGAAGAAATGCATGCCTGAGTTAGCGCCCGCCCTCTCTAAACTATATAACTACTGCCTCAAGAAATCCTGTTTCCTGACTGCTGGAAGTCCTCATCCATTGTTCCTGTCTTTAAGAACTCTGGAGGCCCCTCTGACACCTCTAATTACCGTCCTATTAGTCTCCTACCCCTCTTCGGCAAAGTCTTCAAAGCCCTAATCAACACTGAAGTGGTTAAACACCTTTCTTCACACGACCTGCTCTCAGACAAGCAATATGGTTTCCGCTACGCCCGATCTACAGCTGATGTGCTTATGGCCATCACTGAAACCAAGCCCTTCTAAATAACGGTGAGGCTCGTGCCGTGGCCCTAGACATCTCCAAAGCGTTTGATAGGGTTTGGCATGCCGGCCTTCTTCGCAAGCTCCAGGGTTATGGTATTACAGGTCGATTGTTTGACCTAATACAATCATTCCTGTTAAACCGTGTATTGAAGGTTTCTCCTCCAGTTCCTATCCCACGAACGCAGGTGTTCCCAAAGGCTCCATTCTTGGCCCTACTCTATTCCTTATTTTCATCAACAACATTCCTGATGCCATAAATTCCCAAGTTGGCATCTACGCGGACGACACTACAATTTACTCCTGCCTCAAAAACAAATCTAGTGTCACTGACAAAACTAATCTGGCCACACGTCTTGAAATGGACCTCCAATCGGTTGTTAATTGGGGCAAGAATTGACTGGTCAATTTTAACACCTCAAAAACTAAACTACTCTCTATTAATCACCATAGAGATCCTTCCCTGTCCCCCATTAGAATGTCCGATAGTCATCTTCTTGAGAGCAACTCTCTGTGTCTGCTCGGTCTCACGTTGACTGCTGACCTGAGATGGAACAAATATATAGAGTCAATTGCTTCATCCACTGCAAGGAAAGTTGGCTCTCTGTGTCGCGCCAGGAAATTTTTCTCCCCGGAATCAATACTTCAAATATACAAATCAACCATTCACCCTTGCATGGAGTATTGCTGCCATATATGGTCTGGTGCACCTTCTGTTTACCTCGGAGTTCTTGACAAGATCCAGAGATGGATATGTAATATAATTGGCCCTGATCTGGCATCTCGTCTACAGTTGCTCTCTCACAGACGTGCCGTTGCCTCTCTCTGTCTTTTTTACAAATATTTTCATGGAAATTGCTCTGATGAGTTGCTTTCACTGGTTCCCAGACTTCATGAATTCAAGCGCCCTACAAGGCTGGCATCCCGTTCTCACCCTTTTACTGTCGAAACTTTTAAATGCAGCTGTCTCTTCTACTCCAATAGCTTCATGTCTCGCACCTCTCGCCTGTGGAACTCCCTTCCCTATTCCATTTTCCCTGAGAGCTATAATCTCCAACTATTCAAATGTAATATCAATCGACATCTCCAGTTGCCTTGATCTATCCACTATCTTTCTCCTCATCCTTTCCTCTATCACTCCTATCTGATCTTGCACCAAATCTTCTGTAACCCCTTGCGTCCTAGTGGCTTCATGCCTTGCTCGTGGCGTAATGCTTAAAAAAAAAAAATGATAATTTTGCTGCTGAATTACAACCATTAAATTTTAATTGTTATTGCGATAGTAGGTCATTTACAATTTAATATCTCAGGCCATTTTGTAAAACTGTTGACTCCAATTAAATAGTATGAACCATTTAGTGGTCCAGCTAAGTCCAAATGTAGTCTTACCCATGCTGTATCAGTGCTTGGCCATGTCGGATAATTTATAAATGGTAATTTTGCTGCTGAATTACAACCATTAAATTTTCTATCTGTATTTTGGATATCTTTGTCCAACTTTGGCTTATTCAGATGGATTCTCATCAAGGACTTCATTCTCATTATTCCCAGATGTCCGACATGGAATTATTTTAAAATCCTTTTTTTGTAGTGATAACAGAATTACAACTCTAGCCACATACAAACGTACTCCATCGCAAATAGAAAATGCTGTATTATTGTTAGCAGGTTTAACTTTACTTTTACTTGATTTTGACTTAACGACATTCATAGTTTTATGAATAAACGTATCCTTTTTAGAATTAATTTTGATAACAATTGATTGTTAGTCCTTCCTGACCAATTTAAATAATTTGTTCTTCCTTGATTGGAATACTTTTGCTGGATTTAATTTATGAGGTTCTGTTGCATCGTTGTTGTTCTATATGCTGTGTCCCTTCAGGATGTGGGTCATCAAGGCTTTTGCAGCTTCTTATCTTTTGTAGCTCTGAGTAATTTTTGTCTTTATACCCTAACCCCTCGACTTCCCCATTCTGCCATCCATTTACACATGCTTGCTAGGTTCGTTACTTGTTGTTTCCCTTTTGCCTTCAATCTGTCCTGTGAGTATCAAATTTTTTAAGCTTTCTTTCCTTGTAAATGAGGCATATCCATCGAGCATTTATTGATTTCTTGTATATACATACATATTAAATAGCTTTTTATCTGATAGATTCTCTATTAGAGCTGGTCTTCCAAGATATTTCCACTTGCTGTCAGTACATAGGGTGTTGAGTTTTCATCTTAGTTTATTGGTTTGGTTGTTTCTTATTCATTTTATTGTTTGTTGTAAATAAGCCATTAATCAATGGTAAAACTAATAAGCAACAACCAAACAAATAAACTAAGATGAAAACTCAACACCCTATGGACTAACAACAAGTGGAAATATCTTGGAAGACCAAATCGAATACAGAATCTATTGTTAAGTAATTATTTAGCTGACTATTATTTTTTAGTTTAGAGATTTCTTCAATTTGACTTTTGAGGTCAGATAAAGGACAAAACAAAGAAAGTCGATTTTGATTGACTGAACTAGTGTTGGAATGATAGATACAGAAAGTCATTTTTCAGAGAGTTGGTTTTTACACGTTGAATAATGTAGATGCATTCTCTATCATGTCTGGATAGGCTCCACAATGGGGTTGGGTGAGAGAGCAACCCACTGGCTAGTTAGAAATGTACATGTTGACGTGTTTAATAAACTAGTTAACATTAAAATTCCCATTGTTGAAGTTTTTTTTTTTATCTCCAAATCAAAACAACTAGCAATCACCAGCTGAGAGAAGAAAAAGAAGATACAACATTGTAATTAATTAACACAGTGATCAAAAGACCCCGAGCATGAGGGGGGGGGGGCTATATAACACTATCAGATATAAAGCTGTCCAGTACTGAACTGGAAGCCCTCAGCTTTGGTTTAAAATGTGCTACCAGGATTTGTAATGGAGATCTAGTTGATATATATTTTTATTACTTAAACATTATTTTCTTTGTTTTTTTTTGTGGAAAAAAACAAACATTTAAGTAATAAAAATATTTTATATTAATAAATAAAAAATCCATTCCTTTCTTTAGAAAATACACACTCTATCTATCTATCTATCCATATATATATATATATATATATATATATATATATGCAATTTTTTATATATATTATTTATATATTATATATGTATGGTACTTATTGGAAAGTGCTCGTTATCAGTGATAGAGCTAACATATTTAGTTGGATTGATTTGAGTTAGTGATCCTGGGTTTCATGCTTTTGCAATCGTCAAATAAACTCAGCTGTCTGATGATTGCAAAAGTGTGAAACTCAGGGTCACAAAGTCAAATCAATTCAACTATCTATCTATCTATCTATCTATATATATATATATATATATATATATATATAAAAAGTGGACATTGATGTCAACACTCAGAGGCGCTGAGTGATGACTTCCATGTTCATCTTTATATTTACATACTCTCTATCTCTGATATTGAGCACTTTATTGCATAAATATAGTGCAGCTTAAAACTATATTTCTTATATACAGGGTGATTGAAAAGTAGCTCCCTATTTTATATGTGATGGACTCTCCTGTCTTGTGAAAATTATAGTTAGATGGGAGAATCCATGATACATAAAAAGGAGTTACTTTTCAATCAGCTTCTATATATAGATGACAGGAAGAAAATCAATGACTGTGTAAAGTGAGGTCTGGAAAACTTCTGAGCACCTCCTGACACAACTAAGCTGGTGCTGCCTGAAAAAGAACTCCTAACTGTTCAGAGGAAAAATAGTCTGAAGACTAGTAAGATTCCTTTGGAACAATTTCATCAGAACATCAAGATAATGGAAATCAATTATTGTATGATGGACCCGGATAAATATTTTTAATTCTTGTATAAGCCAGGTATCTTCAGGATGTGGACAATCATAGCTCTCCACCACTGCCTGTCTTTTCTAACTCATAATATGTTTTGTCTTTTTACCATACCTTTCATGTTTTGCCATCTATTTACCCAATCTCACTCGGTATGTTGTTGTTTCCCTCTGTCTCTCAATATGTTTTGTGATTGTTAAATTTTCCAAGCAATGTTTCATCCCATGTCTTGGAAATTTCAGTTTTTTTTTTTTTCTGATTCTAAGTATAATTTTCTTTTTTTGTTTCCATTTCATTTAAAACTTTGTTGTTACTCATATGCTCCATCCATGGTATCCTCAGCATCCTTCTGCACGTTCACATTTCTTTTGCTTAAAGTCTCCTGTTTTTGTTTCTAATTAAATTTTCCTGTTTCGTAATACTTTGCTTAGCTTTTGGAAGGCATCTTTCACTGGTAGCATACTTTAATATCGGAGCAAAAATATTAAAAGAATTATGATGCAATTAGAAGAATTTAATATTTTTTATCCATTTCTTAAATTTAAACAAATACACTCATATCTTGTTATTACGGACCTCCTTTTAACTGATATTAGAAGCGACAGACAAAATCTGGAGCAGTTGACTCAGTTTGTAAGTCTCACATGTTACGGACAGAGCTGTGGCAACACTGGATGCAAGTCGCTACTTTGTGAGCTGACCACTACTTTGTTTACATTAGTGTAATCACACATATTTTATTGCTCCATGGGATTTCTCCTTTTTTTTATATGCCAGTGTGTTTAACTGTTTTTTTATTTTTTTTATATTCATCATTTTTATAACTAGGTAGCCTGGAGGAAGAGTAGAAAAGTAGGAATGATTGAATGTAACAGTAGCTCAAAATAGTATATAATTACAGTGTACATGTATTTTACAGAGTCCAATTAGATAGTGTGCTTGATTAAAATGTAGAGTACAATATTATTCCTCTTTCTTTCGTAATGTAATTGTTGATATTAGCCACTACAGACAATCAGCATTATTAGACCGATGCTTTCCTCTTATATGTTAAAAGGAGGTATGAGTGTATTTCATATTAAACATTCTGTTGCATTAAAATTAATAATTAAAATGGAAAAAAAAAACAAATCTGAATCTAACAATTTTAAAACATAATGGCTGAAAGTAACTTTGAAAAAAAACAAAAAACAGACTTGTAGGTAAATCAATATTTGATTAATAAACAAGAAAATGGGGAAATTTTAATCAGCCACACACACTTGTTTGTGAATCAAATATTGATTATTTGGCAGCGGTTTTTATGAGTTAATTTGTCCTTTATATGATCACATGCTGTTCTAATTATAAGTATGATCTATTAAATATTATGTAAAATATTTGAAAGACAGTTTAACAAGAGACGTCTACATATTTCTTTCTTTTGATACTCGCTTTGTATGTTGCACAAAAGGGGATCTTTTTTTTTCTTTTTGCATTAAGATTCTTTTTTCTATTTTAAGGCAATAGTGTCAGCAACATTTTTATTCATATTGTCAAAAATTGAATGAATTTTCTTTGAAGGGTGCTGTTAGAAGTTAGCTGAATACATGTTATGTCTTCATTTCCTTGAATGAAGATAGCACAATCAAGAAGTTGACTTAGTCTTGCTGAAATAGGTAGTAAGCTGATATGCTAGATCTCTAACTCTTTACTTGTTTACTCCTTCTACTGCCGATCATCAGCATCAGTCTATATGTATTTGGACAACTCCAAATCCTCTTCTGGAGAGGTGTGTTCATCTCCATAATGTCCACTTTTTAGATAGGCAATTTCCTTAGCCGGTACTTTTTCCAACATGGGCCCACTTCCAATGTTTCAGTTGGATTATGTTTTCACTTACCCTGATGTATTTAATTTCAGTTGTAGGAATAAGTACTTCAAAAGCATCGTTATATCCATTAGTAAATTAAATTGTACTGGTTGCTTACCCTGTGCATATCTAGATCACAATTGATTGATGTCTCTTATGACAAATCTTCCAACTTTGATAATTTACATCAGACTAACAAGGCACTGAATAATTTTTTCTGCCTAACAATTTTCTTTTCCAGCTTTAAAGTTTTCAAAGAAACCTTTATCACTGATCTTAAATGATCCATGAGGTTGAAATTGTCAACATTTCTTCTTATTCCTTGGCAGTAATTTGTCAAAAATGGATCTAACTATTCTAGCAAACATGAGCTCTGCCGGTGACATTTTCGTGGTGACATTTGCATTTCATGTCATTTGATACACACTCGAAAAATCTTGTAATTCTGTTTCTTCAGCTTATAGTTTTTCTTAATGGCCTCTTGAAGGTATCAACAAATCGTTCCATTTGACCATTCGACGTCAGATGATAAATTGATGTAGTTCAACTGCATAGTTTTTGTGGAAATTTTTAAACTCACTAAAAGTAAATTGTGTTCCATTATCAGATACTACATTGTCAGGTACTTCAGACCTTGTAAAAAGTTTGCGCAAGAATTTAATTGTTATTGCGATAGTAGGTCATTTACAATTTAATATCTCAGGCCATTTTGTAAAACTGTTGACTCCAATTAAATAGTATAAACCATTTAGTGGTCCAGCTAAGTCCACATGTAGTCTTACCCATGCTGTATCAGTGCTTGGCCATGTCGGATAATTTATAAATGGTAATTTTGCTGCTGAATTACAACCATTAAATTTTCTATCTGTATTTTGGATATCTTTGTCCAACTTTGGCTTATTCACATGGATTCTCATCAAGGACTTCATTCTCATTATTCCCAGATGTCTGACATGGAATTATTTTAAAATTCTTTTTTGTAGTGATAACAGAATTACAACTCTTTCCACATACAAACGTACTCCATTACAAATAGAAAATGCTGTATTATTGTTAGCAGGTTTAACTTTACTTTTACTTGATTTTGACTTAACGACATTCGTAGTTTTATGAATAAACGTATCCTTTTTAGAATGAATTTTGATATCATCTATTGTTACCGGCAACTCTTTAATAGTGTTACACACTAGACTTTAAATTATCCTTTCAGATTCCAGCAAAGCATTCATAGTATCTTCAAAATCTTGTTTACATTTTGATATCAATCTGGATAAGTCATCTGTGTGTCCCAATTTCTTTGACAATAGAAATTCTATCTTGAACTCATAATTCAACAAAATCATAGACCAACGCTGTAGTCTGTTTGGGAATTTCTTTCTCAGAATCGAATAATGAATGATGATCAGTTTGCAGTATAAATTATCTTCTTAATATTATCCTGTGAAATGTCTTTACAGCAAAAATTATAGCAAGTGCTTCCTTTTTGATTTGACTGTCACATTTTTCCATATTTGTCAAACTTCTTGAAGCATGAGCGACTGCTTTCACTGTACCACCTTCAAATTTATGTCCTATTAGCACTCCTATGCCATATTCACTCATATCCAATGCCACTATTATCTGTCGACGTCGGTCGTAATGTGTCACTGATTATTCCGAAGTTAGTAAGTTTTTAATTCCTTCAAAAGCTTTTTGACATTCTGCTGACAAATTCCATTTCATACCCTTCTTAAGTAAATTATTCAAAATTGCTCACAATTTGTACATTTCTGCCATATAAATATTATAATAATTGACTAATCCAAGAATAATTCATTCAAAAATATGCTTTTAAGTAAGCACCGGAGGGGGTCGTCAGTGATGTAATTTGACTTGGTTCATCAGGGAGTTTCAGGTCTTTCAACATCATACTCCCCATCACCAAGTCGACCCAATCACAGGAGATCAATCACTGATTCCCCCTCACAATTAAACGCTAACAGCTACTCTTGCCTTTTTAAAGAATTAGACGAAGAAAGACCGCGGACTATCTTTTAAATGGTCCACAGTGGGGACTGGCTTCTTTTTCTTACTCTAAATATTTGCCATTTTGTTTTTTTTTCTACTTTGGGAGGGAACTTAAACTGAACCCTACTATCACATTTCTATCATTTAATCTGATTCTTAACATTATTATTACAGGTCAGTTATCTTTAAAATGGATGTATTCACAAAATGAAAATACTTGTCCATAAATATGCTGTATGTTTTGACTGTGGACAAAAAAAAAAAAATAAAAAATAAAACACTATAATATTCCTTAAAATTGATTTAAAGTTCTATTTACAAATTTGGAGTTGGTTAAAATACAATAAACTGCAAAATACTTTTGAAATAAATTAAGCTACAAAAGAAAGGCGATCTGCCTTACAATATATTCCTATATCCTTTAAAATAAAATAATATTAAAAGTAAGAAGCGAAGCTTCTTGTTATATAGTTTAAAACCAATGACAGATAAATAAACTAATAAAATAAAGTAAAAACAATAAACAAATGATATATAGCGATGACCAAGAGAAAAAAACTCTTTAAATACACTATGTACATGGTATGATGCTGATTAAAATATACGAAAGCGAAGTATTCATGTAAATTGACTAAAAAAAATAGAAGACAAAAATCCTTACGAGGTGTGTCATGCCAAAACCGCTAAAAGGTAAATAGTAAAAAAAAAAAAAAAAATATACAGCATATAAATTGGATTTAAATGATTGTAGGGTTATCAAATTTGTTGGTAAAGGCATGTCTTTAACGGCACTTGCTCAAGAAGGATCTGGTCATTCATCTGACCTATTTATTAGGTTGGTGCAAAAATAACGACGTAATAATGTCGTTTTTTGACGTATTTTTTAATGTCAAAAAACGACATTATTATGTCATTATTTTTGCACCAACCTAATACTTAAACTTGTCCAGCAAGAATTGACATTTCTATTCACTGATATTGAAAGCATAATCATGTAGTCACTGAATATCTGAAATACTTTTTGAATCAGTTTTACATGTATTTTCATAGCACTCTTAATCAGTATATCATCTATGTAAGTGACAACACCATCTAGTCCAGCCAACATTGTATCCATTATGGGGCTACTTTTACACCAAAATGTAATCTTTTAAACTTGTAGAAAAGGGTCCTTTATGCATATTAATAATATTTTGGCATTCTTCAGACAGGTTAATTTTTGAAAAAAATTACCACCATTTAATTTGGCAAATATATCGTTTGGAGTTGGTTGGGAATAACCTTGTGGTAGGAGGCATTCATTCAATCCTGTTGAAAAATCTGCACATAAACAAATATTATTATTTTTCTTTCTAATGTAAACCGCTAATGTGCCCCATTCTGAATAATCTATTTTTTCAATATTTTTTTTTAATTCCTTCAAAAGTTTTTTGACATTATACCGATCAATTCTATTTCGTACCCTTTTTAGGTAAATTATTCAGAGATACTCACAATTTGTATATCTCTGACACATAAATATTAATTCACTAATCCGAGAAATGATTGTATGGTTACCAAATTTATCAGGGGAGGCATATCTCTAATGGCATTTGTTCGAGTGGAATCTGGTCTTCTTCCTTTTTTGGTGATTATCTGACCTAAATATTTAAACTTGTCCAGAAAGAATTGACATTTCTGTTCACTGATATTGAAAGCTTAATCATGTAGTCACTGAAATACTTCCTGAATCAGTTTTACGTGCTGTATTTTCATAGTACTCTTAATACTTATATCTTCTATGTAAGTGACAACACCATCTAGTCCAGCCATTATCGTCTCCATTATTTGCTGGAAAATATGTGGGACTACTTTTACACCAAAGGGTAATCTTTTAAACTTATGGACTCTTTAATATGTATTAATAGTTAAAAACTTTTGACATTCCTCATCCATGTTGATTTTAAAATATGCCTCAAACAAGTCAACATTTTAAAAAAAAAAAATTTACCACCATTTAATTTAGCAAATATATCCTCTGGAGTTGGTAGGGGATATGCATGTAGTAGGAGGCAGTCATTCAACTCAGTTGAAAAATCTGCATATAACTGAATCTTATTATTTTTCTTCCTAATATAAACCACTGATGTTGCCCATTCTGAGCAATCTATTTTTTCAATGACTCTGCACTTTTCTAACCTGTCCAGCTTGGTGTCAATGGACTCCAATGCAGCAAAGTTTAAACACTGGTACCACATTTTCTTTTAATTTAAAAACTGCCTTTGACTTTGTACATTTTCCCAACTCCTCTGAGAAAATATTAATGAATTTATTTTTTAGTTTACTCAGTTTTCCAATTTTTCCACAGAATGAATTAATTGGCCAATTCCATAGTTCAAATAATTCTAGCCAATCAATACCCAGTAAATTTAAGTTGGAATTTTTTAATATGTAAACATCTGTAGATTTACTTTTACCTGCAAGAGCAATATTACGGGTGATTCCCCCACCTCAAATTAATTTTTTGCCCAATATTCCTCTTGCAACTTTGTCAGTTTTTCTCAGTGTAGGCTTGCCAATTCTGTTCAAAGTTTTTTCATCAATAATTGTAATATCACTACCAGTGTCCAATTGAAATCTCAATGTAGCATTATTCATTTGTACTGTCACAAATTTTCTATTATTTGAACTTTCCAGTTTTTTAGCTGTTAGCACTACTTTCAGCAAGTTAATTTGTGTATTTCTTTTGCTTTTTGACTCATAGCAGTTACGTTTGTGACCAGTTTTTCCACAATAATATTTTTTTAATTTTAAATAGACAGTCCTTTCTGAAATTAAGCATACCACAGTCATAGCATGATTTAAGTTTTACAGTATTTTTATTATTGATTTTTTTTCTTTTGAAACTTGTCTTTTTCCTAACTTCTTGTATTTCAGATGTACTATTTTACTTGATTTTTGCTGTCTTTTGTCTTAAATTCTGTATTGATAACTTTGAATCCTGTTGAAGTTTTGTAAGTATTCAAGGGTGTATTTCCACATCGTTGCTTGATGTTAAAACTTTGACAAAGATTAGACATTTAATTTGGGGCTAATTCATCCAGTTGAAATTTCTGACTATTGATTTTACCAGTATATGCGACAAAGTCTTCATTTTTGTCCTTTGTAAGTTTGATGCATTGCCAACGTTAATAAAACAGTGAATTCTTTTCACCAAAGATTTTCAATAATATTGACGCTGTTTTGTTAAATGACACTTTTTCTGGAGTATTCGGCAAAATGAAATTCAGATATTTTTCATGTTCAGCAAGGCATAATTTTCATAACAGAACATGTACCTTCTTTCCATCTGACCATCCTTGACATTCTTCTCTAAAAATGGCTCCGTACCTTCTGAAGTATGATAAGAATGTAATGTTTTCTTCTGTGATGTAATAAAATTCACTAATTGAGTTAGCAATTGAGTCCAGCAAAAATAAAATTGATGCATTGTCTGTTTCTTGCTCTCTCAGGATTGTTTTTATCTGTTCTTGGTATTCAGTGAGCTCTCATTGCACCTGTTTTACTAATTGCTAAATAAATATCTTCAATTCTTCCATAGTGTATTATGTTTGTAGCAGTAGTCCTTAACTAGGAAGAAAAGTTTGCATTTTTTTTCCTAATAGCCATATATCATACAGCCTTGATGTTTAGCGACTTCTGCATCATGCTATGAATATACACAAACTCCACCAATTTTTTTTCCCCATGAATTTTTAATTTTGCCAGTTATTTATCCTAAGCAAGAGGAAACAAAAATTTTTTTTTGTGTGTGAATTTGAATTCTTGTCGCAACTGTTATGTCTTCATTACATTGAATGAAGATGATATAATCAAGAAGCATGGAGTCTACTTGCTGAAATAGGTAGTAGGCAGATAAAATTGTTTACTTCTTCCACTGACAATTCTCGGTGTCCGTATTTATGTATTTGGATAAGTCCAAATCCTCTTCTGGAGATGTGTTTTCATCTCCACAACAATACAATATTTACTAAGTTAGACTTTGTCAAAAATCAGTATTTTGAAAATTATGAAAATTGTAGTTATTTTTGTTTAAAGAGAATGCTGAATATATTTCTATTTAACATTATTCTTCAAAAGCCACTTGAAGCATTTGGGAATAGGTGTTAATATTATATATCTTGTTAGAAGGAAATTTTTTGTGGTTTCCAATTAATGAAATTTGTTTAGAAACCATGACAAGTTTATTCCCAACCATATATATATATATATATATATATATATATATATATATATTACACAGAATAAAAATCCACAGTTACCTCATTCGAATAGCTATTTTGACCCACAAGACTTACTTGTAGGCCTTGTCAACTCAGAGATATGAAGAAATAAAATAAGAGCTTAAGTAAGTTTTGTGGGTTGAAGTAGCTATTTGAATGAGGTAATTTTGGATTTTTATTCTATGTAATTTATCTGTTATAATAAATACATTGAGCTCTTTTTGTGGATCAGTTTTAATATTTTATATTATTAGGATTAACTTGGATTATTTACCACTGGATTATTACCTGTATATGATAAGATAAAGGACAAATAAGAGGAGAGAAATTCCGCTGTTCTTGAAACTTTGAATGGACAAGTCATCTCTCTATGAATTCAGAATGCCACAAATTATACTAACATTAGTTTAACAAGTTGAATACTCATGAAACATGATTAACCACTGAAAATCAAATAACACAAAAGTAAAAATACCAGAATTTCTTACTTTTTTTCCCCCGCATATCTCATTCTCTGATGAAGCTTTTATAAAAGTGAAACATGTTAGATTGACAAATATTTCCTATTTGTTCTTTATCTTATCATTCTTATTCCTGCGACCCATATTTGATCTATATTTAATCTCAACTCACACACACACACATATATATATTTTTACGAACTTGTAGTATATAGGTGAACCACGGGTTCAAAAAAAAAAAAAAGGAAAAGGTGGTATCCTTTCTCAGTATTCACTCAAGGATGGAAGTGACACAAGGGAGTCAGTGAAAAACAGATATAAGACAATGGATTTCAAAATAAAACATTTATTTACAAATACAGAAACAGGTAAAGAAAAGAAAAAAATTTGTCTCACCAAGGGGGAAGGGATCATAAAAGAACAGAAGGTACAAGCAAGTACACACACACACACACATATACGTATATATATATATATATATATATATATAAAGATCAAACCAAGAAGTCAACTTATCTGTCTTGATGAGTCAATCGAGTTGATATTTCACACACAGAGTCCTAATTCGCTGAAGCGCGAGTCCTTATGTGAAAACAATATTTTGTCGACTGGCAATTTTTCTGGAGTCCTTTTCTTTTGGAATGGCCTGGGATATACAGCATCACGTACAGGCGTTTATTGGTCAATTCGGTTTAGTAGAAGTCCTTTCATTCTGTATTCGACAGACTTTGCTATCTTCTTTATTTCAATGGGCAGACCATTTAGGTCCATGACATGGGTTTTCCTTCATCCTTGACTGAGTATGCAGGAGGATGGGGTGCAAATCACAATGTGTTTGAGTGATGGCCAAAGATCCAAGCAACCCTCAATAGGGTCTGATCGCATGATCACAGCAGGAAAGCCTGATGGTGCCTGGAGTTAACTTATGGTCAATCGCCTGATGGTCACATGATTGCTACAAAGTTCACAGGCCCTTGGCTTGAGGGTAAAAGAGAAAGAAAAGACAGAAAGAATTGGAAGAGAAAAGGAAGGGAATGCTGACCGTAGAACATATTCGCTCACAAGTTGAAAGTATTGTATTTTATTTTTATTCATATTTAACTATTTTTCAAACTAGAATTTGGGTTTGGGGGTGCTTTTTAGTCTTATGCCTATATAGCTAATGAAATTGTAGGTACGTCACAATATATATTTCGGCGATCTGGTCTTTTGAACAGGAGTAGAAGTTTATCTCTTGTTTTTTGTTTAGGATTGGGTTTCTGGTTCTTTCTAAAGGTTTCTCATTCTCTTTCACTCCCAGGAATGCCTTGTGTCGTAGTTGGTATTATCTCCTTGCTTGGGGTGAATTGATTAAAAATATATAAAAGTGGACATTGTGGTCAACACCAAGTGCAGACGGTATGTTTCATGTTTGTATGCAATTTTCATGCCATGTGGGTTACGTTTTGACTTGACTATTTATATATGCTGGTCAATAGTGCAGTATGGGTAGCAAGGTCTATTGTATTATCCTAATTAGGTTATTGGGTATCACCTGTTCTTACTGTTATAATTCTGATTGTTCCTTTGTTTGCTAGCATGTATATTATGCCCTGCCATTACCTCATAATGGACTATTCTATTTTGATCACAAGGAAAGACGGAAAAGACATATCAAAGATGCCGTTTGGTTTCACTGAAAAAAAAAAGTAAAACAAGAGGTGGTAACATTTTCATGTGTTTTAACATCTGCTTCAGTGAAATAGAAAAACTTGTATATTTCAATTTTTTTTCATTTGTATCCCCTTACTTCTTTAAGTAACGACCTGCATTCATATTTATGATTGTTATTGCAATATTTTGTTAAAGTTGTTAAGCTCAGATATTTAATGATGTGATGGGGGAATTTCAACATGTATTTTGCCACAATGAGCTTATTTATTCATTAAATATTATCATACATCGAAAAATTCAAGTAGGAAACCATGAAGTTTTCACAGGTGCTACTAGTATTTCTAAATATCTGACACCCTGTTGTGTTCCAGATGCAACTATTATGCTCCAGATGCAACTGTTATTATTCTACGACATTTTTTTTTTATTACAGAACCAGCAGCGCCTACCTGTCGATTAGAAGGCACCTGGTACAATGAACTTGGGTCTGAAATAATTCTTAGTTATGACAAATCAGGTATAATTAAAGGTAAGTTCAACTAAAATTTGCTTTACTTTTTCATTTGTAGCAGCTGTTTGTTACATAATCTAATGGTTTACCGATGGATTTCAAAGTAGATAAAAGGCAATCTTTGTTCGTACTTGTAAAATCCTCAATACCCCCAGAATAGTCATTTATGTAACTATTTTTTTCTTTTCTTTTATTTTGCTCTACTTATAGTCATCTGGTAAGTTTTACGCTATATTAAGGTCTTTACAAAGTAACTACATTTGGCCAATCATTGAGCTAGTCCCATGTATATATACAGGGTGCAATGGGTAAATTGTTGGCATTTTATATTTTTAACTTTGCGCATGCATGTTGTTTTTTTATTTTGTCAGCTGCACAGTATAGTAGGGTCAGTTGTGCACTGTCTCTGAGAAAAAGAGCACCATGACGCAATTCATTCCACCAGAAATTTGGAAACAACATGCTGTACTGCTTGGCATTCATGCCAGAAGCTCCAATACAAACATTTCAGAGTGTTTGGGTGTTTATCTGAGGACAGTGCAGAGGATTCAAAAAGAGTTGTATGAGTCTAATGATGATTGCAAAGAGATGGCATCTCGGAAAAGTCACTCATCATTCGGATAAGAAAAGAACTATGCAATATGTTGGTGAGGGCCTTAGACTCAACATGGAGGCCTACATCAAGTGTCTTGAAGAGGTAGGGCTGCCCTGGGTCAAGAGAGTAGCTGCTGGAAGACCCTATGTCTGGAAACAGGACTCTGCACCATGCCACACAATCAGGAGAACCCAGTCATGGCTGTCAGACAATTTCTGTAACCACATTACCCCTTACATCTGGTGACCTAACTCCCCAGACTGTAACCCCCTTGATTATTATGTGTGGGGTGCAGTTGAGTGAGAGATCAACAAAATGCCTTGTAACAACAAAGATGAACTAAAGGCAAGGATTATGACAGAATTCACCAACTTAAACTAGGAGACCCTTCAGAAGCCATGCAGCAGATTCCAAAGTTGTCTGGAGGCTGAGGATGAAGCCAATGGCAATTTTATTGAATAAATTTATTCTTTATTATTTCAAGATATTTTTGTGTAATTTTGGTAAATATATCTGTTAAAATGAGATGTCAATGTTATTTACATTTTTGTGTAATTTAGATATAAAGTAGAATAACTACAACTCAAAGATGTAGCAATTTAAAATTTGAGCATTGATTTATCAAACAACTGCCTCTGATGAGCGTTTCGATGCAAAACTCTAGAGTTGAACTTTTCTCTCATTGAATATGATAGCTCTAGTTATCTCTTGAGCGCTTTTTAGTAAAAGTTCTACTGATAAAAAACAAAATTTTCATAATTTTCACATCTTTTCTCAGTTATTATTATTAAATAAATATATACAGGGTGCAATTTTATAATTTTAATTTTGCACATGTGAGCTGTTTGTTTTTGATTTTTTGTGGGGCAGAGTTGAGCGAGAGACCAACAAAAATCTTTGTAGCGCAGAAGATAAACTGAAGGCAAGGATTATGTCATCTTTTATATTCCACCAGGAACTAAGCAAGGACTTTTAATTATAGAGTCCTGGTCTTGGTGTTGGAACTGGTTTCTCATTTTTGTGATGACCACTGCTTTTTATTGAGATGCAAAGCCCAATTTTTCTTCACCTGCGATGCAAAGACAAACCCCCAAAATTTAGCATTCCTGGTTAGAAGAGGATTTGAGATGTTCGATAATTGTGTTCGGTTTTCCACAAGAAGCCAAATTCCTCCGTTGCTAGCTTTCCCAATTCTCTTGAGATGTTTGAAGGCAAGCTGAATATATTACATATTAAGTACATGACCTTTGCTACTTTAACGTGGATCCAATTCAATAGTCTCTTTCAAAAGTTCTTGATACAGACTGTCTCTTTTTCCAAGACAAGGCTTCTCAGATCTATTACAATCACCATTTTTAAACCTTTGCAACCACAGCTGATGTACAAGCCGTCATCATACCTGTATATACATTGCATAAATGCTTTGAATGCTTCTGTCACTGTGCTAACTTTTCAGAATTCATACATTAAGCAATGATTTATAAATCTCGATGGGATTAAGCTCTGAAATGCATTATAAACAACACTCTACTTGATAGAATAAACTAATTTGGAATACAGTTTTCTTCCATCCAACCACGGTTCTGGCTTGGTTGGTTGACTCATAATTCATAGCATTGAAATACATAATTACTTTCTGAACACTTTAATATAAAAAAAAAAAAATATATACTATTTACATTATTCGGACTATTGTCCTCATCTTTGTCACCATATTTATCACAATGTTTCGGCCGTTGTATGCTCCGGTCTTCAGGTGGTTGGAATGTCGATAACTGACATCCATTAAAAAACATGGCACGTGGAACTAGAACAGTCTACCCCAGTGAGCGAAATAAAGGGTTCAGTTCGACATTCCAAACACCTGAAGAAGGCCAGAGCGTACAATGGCCAAAATGTTGTAATAAATATGACGACAAAGATGAAGACAATAGTCCGAATAATGTAAATAGTTGTACATAATACGTCATCTCAGAAATATAGACAAAAAACAAATAATAATTCATAGAGACAATGCTTCATCTAAGAAATTCAAGCAGCTATGTCTCTTACTCAAAGTAAACAATATGGCTGAAATGATAATGGTAATATTAGGCATTTATTTTTTTAATCATTTCACCCCAAGCAAGACAGGAATGACACTATTACCCAGGGGGTTACAGAAAGTGAAAATGAGAGAAAACACTGCGTATAGGGTTATTGAGGAAATGATAAAAGATGAACAGGATTCAAGACGACACAATATGACTATTGATGTTACCTTTAAAATTTCTGAAGATTGTAGTTTTCTGGGAAGCAAGTAAAATGTAGAAAGTTCCACAAATTGGAAGTCTTAGAAAAGAAACTGTTAGAGTAGAAGTTGCGGTTACAGTTAACTATTTCAACAGTAAAAGAGTGAGACCTAGATGCCAGTCTAGTAGCACGCTTAAATTCACTTAGTCAGGGTACCAGGGGAAAAAAACTCATCAAAGCAGTTGCCATGAAAATATTAGTAGAAAAGACAGTAGGAGGCCATGCCACATCAGTGAGAAAGTGACTGAAGTTGAGATATCAAGTCAGGATCGATTACATTTCAGAGCCTTCTTTGGATTTCATCAAGAACCTCGAGACGAATAGCAGGAGCACCAGACCAGATATGGCAACAGTATTCAATGCACAAGTAAATGGTAGATTTGTAAATGTGCAAGATTGACACTGATGAGAAAAACCTTCTGGCACAGCGGCCCAACTTTCCTTGCAGTAGATGCAGCTATTGATCCAACATAGTTGTTATAGTGATTTTCTAAGCCCGGCTTAGATGTGGCACAAGGCCAAAAGTATGAGGTACCCAGTGAGGATCAAACTCACTACTCAGTCATAAATGATCTAGCAAGACAACCATTATATCATGTCAAGGTGCCCTCCAATATAGTTGTTATATGGAAACATTTAGTATTCATTGACTGAACAGCTAGTGCTAGATTTGATGAAGATTGGTCCTTTCTAAGATTTATAAGATTATTTCACTTAAAGCCATTTTTAATCATTGACTTGAGACATTTCTGAATGAATTTTAACTGACTTCTTTTATCTTTTTCATTTTTACTAAATTTAACAAACAACAAGGGTCAAGAGGTTACAGTCAAAATGACAATGATGAATAAGATGTGTGATTTGAAGGAAAGAGAATGGAAAAGGCAATATTAGCCATTTCCTTTTAAGGAAACATTCAGCATTCCTTGACCAAATATCCAGTTTTACTATTGGTTGAAATTTAATCTCTCTATTAAAACAATTTTTCAGGAAAATAAGTTTCTCAAGCCTTCTAACTTATCACTCTTGATGAGGATTTTCCTTCTCTTGTTTGGAGTGATGTGGAGTATCAACATTTTGAATGTCATTTTTTTCAAATTTCTTTAGGTTGTGCTATCCATTTTAGTTGTTGCTGCTGTTGTAAGTCCCCAGGTGTTGTGGTTTCTGTTATTTGGTACTGTTCATTGTGATACTGTAGCACCAATTCACAAGATCTGATGAAGGACAGTCCTCTCTAAGACAGATTTCCTCAGCCATTTTTAGTCATTGATATGAGAAAGGAGCTGAGAGCTTGGACATTTCTGAATGAGTTGGATGTCATGAATAGGAGTCTAGATCTGACAAGGCTGTTTAAGAATATGATTTGAGTTCTTAGGTTAATGTTTTGGGTTTTTAGCATCTTAGGCAAAACTACACCTAGTGCAGCCTATTCTATGTTCAGTTTCTTGATCTCTTATAATGAATTTGTTATACTTGATTACAGAATGCTTTTAACGAAGCCTTCATCAAATGATGTTACCGAAGATTTTATGATTTTAGGGTTGAAGCAGTATCACTAAACCAGTGTTTCCCAGCACTATCTTATAGTAATACCTTTTAGCGATACAGAAGGCGATTATATCTCTTTCATGGAGATAAGTCACATGGTTGATGTGATGGCCGCTTAGTGATGTTGCTTCAGACAGTATGATGAGAGTGGTCAGTCATTCAGTTTGTTTAAAGCTGGCATACCTAGATGTTGCATTTTTTTTAGACTGAGCCAAGGGACCTGAGCTGAGGCTAAATCTGCCCCCCCCCCCAACAGCTTACAAGCACATGGCACTGTTTCCTTTGGGAATATACCTTCTCCAGTTATAGAAAGAACCTCTACCTCGCAGTTCTCAAAGTGGGAAAACTGAAAACTCACTGTTTCCCCTTCATGGAATATACCCTCGCCTGGGACATAGATGAATCCAGTCAATTGGAATCTGGAGTCTTAAACATGGCTTCCCCAGAAACACAGATGAACCTTCAAATTATATATAAGACCCTTTCTTCTCGTTTCTCCTTACACTCAGCTTGCTGTGTAGATATTATATATTTTAAGATATTTTATTTTTATGTTATTTATATACGCACAAATATTTAAGTAAATGCTCTGTTTATAATAAACAGTATTAACAACATTTACTGGCCTGAATGTCCGAGAAATTTTTATAGAAAATGTGTCCTCTGATAGGAATCGAACCAGTATCCTACACGGAACTGTCATATAACCTAACATGCTATGCCAGTTTAGCTACAGAGGTTAACAAGGTTGATTTTACTGCTTTTAAACTACAATTTTCCATGATTTTCCTCAAACAATTACATCTGCTTGAAATGTATCTAAACGTAAACAAATGACATGACACACTATGAAATGGACAAAAGGCCGACAATTATTTTAAGATATTTTATTGTTATACGTTATTTATACAGACACAAATATGATATGATCATTAGAGGGAAATCATGGAAAACTGTAGTTTAAAAGCAGTAAAATCAACCTTGTTAACCAGATGCTCTCTGTAGCTAAACTGGTATAGCACGTCAGGCTATATGACGATTCCCTGTAGTATATAGGTTTGATTCCTGTTGGAGAACACATATTTTCTATGAAAATTTCTTGGACGTTCAGGCCAGTAAATGTTAAAATACTGTTTATTATAAACAGACCATTTACTTAAATATTTATGTCTACATAAATAACGTATAACACTAACATATCTTAAAATAATTGTCGGACTTTGTCCATTTTGTAGTATATTATATATTGTTCTCCATGTGAGACGTTTATATATATATATATATATATATATATATATATATGTATGTATATATTTTTGGTATAAAAGTCTCTGAGAACAAAGCATTTATGTTATTTCTTTTCCTTTTGGCCATTCCATTCCATCTGTGAAATATGGTGTTATTATATTGTGGACACAATAATAGGAGAAATATAAACATGAGAATAAACTTTTCTTCCATAGTTCTCTCCCATTGTAACCTGATTTGTTGATTTATATTTTAATGGCTTTGAATATGATTGCCACAACTGAATGGACGATATTTTGGGACCAGTTTTTAATATTCTTCCTTTTATCCAAGTTTTCAAGCTTATGAATATCTAGATTTTCAAGATTAAAGTAACTAGAAAACTCTTGAATTAAGCAGAAGAGTTTCTATTGGTTCAAGGGAAGCAACTCTAAAATAACATTTACAAAGCTAAACGATATAGTGATTTTCCTAGTGTAACTCAGATGTAGCACAAAGCTGAAAGTATGAGGCACCTAGTGAGGATCAAACTCACTACTCAGCCGTAAGTGTATTAGCGAGACAAGCTTGCTAACCATTACACCACCGTGAGGTGCCCAAGCTAAACGATATAAAGGGTGTACCAATAACTTGGAGCGATTTTAAATGTGAATTAAGTTTAAGCATCTAACGATTTTTTTCTTTTTCTTTCAGATTTAGCAACTTAAATCTTTGGCATTTTCAACCATGGAAAGATTAACAATCAAACAACATGTTAAAGTTATTGAAGCCTATTACGAAAATGAACATTCAAACGGAAAGGCATTTTGTGAACTTTGCGAGTTTTTGGTCAACATAATCGACCAACCGAGAGTGCAATTGGAAACGATGTAATGTTGTTGTGGAAAGGTTCAATTCCTGCATGCAATGATGAATAGAGTGGTCTGGATTTTTGTTCACATTCTTGTGCACTGCAGTAATGTTTTCAGCTGAACAGCATAAACGAGCACACCATGGTGTTTTCACATCTGCCACCGACCCAGTTTCTTTGAATTTACAAACAATTTTTCCAATTGCACTCTTGAAACTTTAACATGTTCTTTGATTGTTAATCTTTCCATGGTTGAAATTGCCAAAGACTTAAGTTGCTAAATCTGAAAGAAAAAGAAAAAAATCATTAGACGCTTAAACTTAATTCACATTTAAAATCAGTCCAAGGTATTGGAACAACCTTTATATATTATCCACAACAAAATCTAATGGATATATTTGAATTTTTTTGTGATGATTCTTTTAGAAAATAAACTAAAACATGAAATATAGTTACATTCTCGTACTTTATGGCATACGATTTTACGACTTGGGCTAAATATGTCAAAATCACTTTTAATTTATACCTGAGTCTATAGATGAATATTGGTCTTTTAATGTATATGGGATCTGGGTACCTCTCCTTCAAATTCTGTTTGAACAATCATTTTTAGCTGAATACTTATATGAAATTATTGCTCTGTATATTCTTTAGTCTATGGAATTATCGCTAAATTAAGTGCATTGCCAAGGAAGAAATTCTTTTGATAAATATATCTGTGTAAAACAAAGATTTTTTTTAAATCAATGACCTATTAATTTATTGATGCAACGAAAATGTACAAATGTTTAACCATCATGCCTGCAAAAAAGGTAGTTATTCCCTTAACTCCACTATTATTACACTTTTGACACCCTCAACAATGTTTCTTTATTTTTTTTTATCAAGTTCACCCCAAGCAAGGCAGTAAAGCCACCGAGACACAAGGAGTTACTGTGCGTGGAAGAGTTAGAAACAGGAACTTTGCTAAGGAGCGAGAACTTAGGAAGAACAATAAAATGTTATCAGGGGGACAGCAGAGAGCAATTGACATTGCATTTAAATTTTTGGAGATTAAAGTTAGCTGGAAAGCAAGGAGGCAGAAGGGAGTTCTACAAGTGAGAAGTGTAAGAAAAGAAATTATTAGCATAGAATTTACAGTTACATCAAGCCAACTCAACTGTAAATTGGGGAGACCACGTCCAGTGAATTTACAAGATTATAAAAATATTTGAACTAAATACAATATAATATTATTTACCTTTTATAAAGAAATAAATTTGAAAAGAAATATTTTTATTAAAACAAATTATAAAACATTATAAAATTCACAAAATATGTAAATGGAAGAGATTCTCTCAACCTACTTTAGGGAATTTATATGGTGAGAGCAAATGAAAGAAATGTTCAGAAAAATGGATTTTTTAAAAATTTATAATTAGAATTACTCATTGCAGGCATTTTTATAAATTTATGAATAAAATAATTTATTTCTTTATAAAATGGTAAATAATAAATATTTCATTATAGTTGGTTCACATTTTTATAAAAATAAAATATAAAATTATTTTTATAAATAAGCAATCTAATAAATATATATAGTGTTTAATATCTTTGTTCTCAATTCTCAAAAAATCCACTTTTATACGCTTGGGTTTTATTAGAATTCTAATCATCGATTATTTTAAACAATAAACATTTCCAAGAGAGTCAAAATAAGAATAACAGTAAATAATAATAACAGTAATATAAACCGTCTTTTTGACTCCATTTTCTTTTTTTTTGCCGCATTTTGCCGAAAATATCATTGTACAGGGGAGTTAACTCTGTCGTTAGCTTCTGCAAGTTGTTCTATTTAGTAAAAATAATGGCTCATCCAGTGAAAACCAAAATCACTTGAGTGAATTTTCAAGATGGGGCTATCATAGTTTATTTTACATAATCTTCATTTGTCAAAGTTATTTTCCAAAATAATTTTGTTTTATACAATATTTTTTTCTAAATATTTTTCCCACTGGAAATGTACTTGAACACGAGTGTCAGTCAGAGAAAATGTCATTTGAATATTTTGTGCAAAATAGAACTTTCTGTTACATCTCGCCATTTCAACTCTGAAATGTTGAGACCTACGATGCAATGGGTTACTGAGTGTTAGAGAATGTGAGAAAAACTTCTATTAACGAGAGAGGACAATAAAAGAACAAGAATTCAGAAGACAGAAGATAACAACTAATATTGCACTTAAATTTTTGAAGATCAAAGTTGACTGGGAAATAAGAAGCTGGAAAAGTGAGAAGTGTGATTGAAGAAACTGTTAGCATAGAACTTATATTTACATCTAGCCATTTCAACACTGAAATGATGATACCATTCTGCAAATATATTAGGTTGGTGCAAAAATAATGTCGTTTTCTCACATAGTAACATCTGAGAAAACGACATTATTTTTGCACCAGCCTAATAGTAATGCACTTAAATTCATTAAGTCTAGGTACCATAGAGAAAACTTCATCAGAACACTTACCATGAAAGTATATCTAGAAAAGACACGGGGGGGGGGGGGGGGGTACTGAAGCTAAGATGCCAGATTAGGACCAATAACATTGCAGATTCTTCTTTGGATTTTATCAAGAATCTCTAAATACATAGCAGGAGCACCAGACTAAATGTGATAACATGATTGAAAGCAAGGATGAATGGTAAACTTATAAATATGTAAGATAGATTTTGGTGAGAAAAACTGTCTAGTATGACATGGTGAACTCACTTTTTTATCAGCTGACTTAGCATTTGATTAAATCTATTCTTTCCATTTCATGTCAGTTGAAAACATTAGTCCAAGAAGGTGCAATGAGTCATTCACCTGGAGGTTAGCATCAGCCATGCTGAGGGAAGGTAAAAAGAGTTCTCTCAAATGATTAAAAGAGAGCAGTTTCGTTTTTGAGACATTAAAATGAATCCACTCCTAGCACCATTTAACAACAGATTATAGGTCATGTTTAAGATAAGATGTCAATTTGACCTTATCAAATTGATCAGACTTACTATTAAGGCAGGAGTAAATAATTGTGTATAAGTGTAGATACAGAGTCAAGAACCGATGACATCAGTTTCTTGCAAAATTTTCAAAATCTGAATGTGCATATCTGCTATAACAATTTGAAGAATTTGCCAAAACCTATCCTTAATTTTCAATTTTTCCATATCATTGTCTTTATTACATTAAAATCATTTTTTAATAACTTTATTTTTGAGATGATATTGTTAGAGAAAGAATTTGTCTTATAAAGAGAGAGAATTTGACATTATTGGATACTTATGTTTTTTGCTTCATCTCAGGTGAATACCGTACTGCTGTGGAACGTCAAGAAGGAACTGCAGGCAATACACACTCACTGATCTATGGAATTGGTAATTATCATGAACCCAATACCACTTTTGGATTTCATGTAGTGTGGAGAAAAGGAGCCTCTGTCACAGGATTTGTAGGTAAGTTACTTTTTTCTCTTGAACACAGAATTGAAAAGATTTTAAAAACTTTCAAAGGAAAAAAAAATTTTTTTAAATTCTTGACAATGGATCAAAGAGGCTTTATTTTATATATATTATATAACTTATGCTGTTTTTAATAACAGTACTCAGTATTAGAAATTGAACCATGATTGTATAAAATATGGACTGACACTTAAAATCACTCATAAAGCATTTAAAATTCTAGTCATAGCAGGCTTACTGGTACTACTGTTAGTTTTATGTAAGCTCAATCTTCAGTGTGCTTGAAGACCAGAAATTTTGAATTTTTCTACAAGTGATTTTAAGCCTCAGTCTACATCTCACTCACTGTTTCAGCTTATATATATATATATATATATATATATATATATATATATATATATATAAGGTGAGACATTGCTCCTACAACAAAAAGATTCTTAAATTAAAAAGACACCCTCACTTAAATTTTCAAAAATTCAACCTTAGCATTGCGACTGCATCCTCCACAAGTTTGTTTCTGTTATCAATAACACATTTAAAAAAAGACATTTCAATTTACATTATATTTTTTCAATTTGGATGCTACCTGAATTTTACCAAAAAGAAAATAGTTTCCATGCCTGATGATGACTGGAGAACTCGTTGAAAGTACTTGTATATTTAAAGAAGACCTAATACAGTTTATAATTTTAAAAAAACAAGGATCATAATATTCATCAATGGTTCGTGGGTTAATGCATTTTTAAAATTTAGTTAGCAAAGTGAATTCACCACTTTATATCATTAACTTTACTAATTTATAATAATATTAGGTTGGTGCAAAAATAATGACGTAATAATGTCGTTTTTTGACGTTAAAAAATATGTCAAAAAACGACATTATTACGTCATTATTTTTGCACCAACATAATATATATGTCATACACAGACAGACTGTTTTGATGTATCACAGCTCCTCAATGTGGCTAGACTTCTGATTGCTTCAAGTCGGGATTGAAACTCAACTGATTTGACATCAGTCAGATTTCTTACTCCTAGGCTATCATTGCATGGCAGTAAGGAAGGGAATTCTAACGTTTTTCTCTATATGAAATACACCAGCAGCTTGGAGAACTCAACACTTGAAGAGTTATGCTTAATAGCGGTAGGAGCTGCTGTTTTTAGAACCCTCTTTCCCTAGAGTGCTAAACCGGATTTCCACAATAATAATGTTTGAAATAATGAAAATATTGGATTAGAAATAAACCCATTAATTCTTTAGAAATTGCTTTGTTTAAGTTTCGAATACAAAACTAAGCAGATATGTGCTTTCAAAAAAATATCTGCATGAGGAAGTGAAAATAGAGCCTTGGTGAACTGTGATGCTCTGTAAAACATGCTGGATCAAATGGTGGTTTCTTCTATGAAGTGCAGATACAGGTTCAATCCCTGTTGGAGAGAGCATTTTTTTATTTATTTATTAGGATTTCTTGAATGTGCAGGCTGATAGATGTGATACACACTGTTTAAAATAAAAGTAAAAATGGGGCATCTATTTCAAATATGAGCATATATATATATAGCATTTTTTCCATTCCTTGCTATACATTTTTAGTGCTTATTTAAGAATTAATTTAAAATAAATAATTAAAATTAAATTATATTAGCAAATAAATCCTTCAATAATGTTTTTTCCATTGTATATAATTAGTACCTATAATTTCGTCACAAGCTAAGGGTATAAGGTATTTCCAAATACGTACGTCTCACTTACGATAAAACGGACAAAAAAAATCTAGTAATACCTTCTATGAAACAATTAGAAATAAATATGCTCAGAGTTATCCCCCTTAGATTAATCTATTTTCGAGCGGAAGTCGTGTCATGTTTTTCCCTGCAATGAAATCCAAATTGGCAACAGAATGCAAATTTGGGCTGAAGTTACTTCTGTTCACTTTGCACAATCAACATTGAAAAGAAATGTCTTGTTCCTAGCATGCCACAATAGTTTAAAGGGAAGAGTATGAGTGAATCAGTTATAACAAATTTGTACCATTTTATAGGTACCTCCATAAGATCGCTAGAAAAAAGAGCATAGCATGATGAAAAAGATGCTGAGCTTGACAAAAACAAAATTTTATCATCTAAATGTTTATGTTGTTATTAAGAGGAAAGATCAAAGTATTTGGGGGTTATTTTTTTACATTTTTTAATCGTTCCTAGCTCATTAAAAATCTTGTTTTTTTTTTTTTTCGAGTCAGCAAAATTGACAGATAATCGATCATGTCAGACATTTTTTTCAATTTTATAAAAAAAATGAAAATCTTAGTTTGAAATTCTTTTAAAAATCAATTACAATTTTTTGAAAACTTATTTTAAGAAAATAAGAAATTGTAATGTTTATTTAAAATATTTTGAACCAAGCTTAACTTAGCTTCTGTGTCAAAATGATGTAGCCTGAAAATAAAACAAAACAGGTCATAACCTTTCGCGTCACTTGACAGGTGACGAAAGACATTTTCATGACATATTGATAGGTTATGTGAGAATAATTTATTCTGCAGAAGGAGAGAAGTGAAATTATTTAGATTTAAGTGAACAAATTATTTACCTTGTTATTTTTAAGGAAAACCTCCAGTGCTCTCTTCTTTTTTTTTTGTACTTAGCTTTCACCTTTACGCTTACGATGCTTTATGGAAAATATATTGTAAAGAAATTAAAATAAGACTGTTAAGAGTGAGATTAAATTTCATAATAAAGGTATCTAATTAATTTATATAGGTAGCTTTTTATGAAATTTTATCAGAAGTGTACATAAAATACTATAATTTTATGTACATTTATTACATTTTACTGTGTTATTTGTATTTCCATTCATTTTATTATTAATTTTGATATTTCATTCATGGAAAAATGTCATAACTGAGATTAATATAAAAATAAGATCATATAAATTTCATAAGATGATACTGATATTAGGTTGGTGCAAAAATAATATCGTTTTTTGACGTATTTTTTAACGTCAAAAAACAATATTATTTTTGCACCAACCTAATACTTGTATGTACCCTTCTCAGTTGAAATTGAAAAATCAAATTAATTTCTCCACATGTGTTTCGCAAAAGTAAAGGCCTTATCAGTGGAGAACAATGCTTAACTCAAATAACGCAACTTAATTGTATTCTGGTTGGTTTTTCATACTTTATAATTACCGCCCGATTATAAGCACAAAATTACATTTCTTAATTACTGCGAGTCTTCTGATTAGTCAAAATGATAAAATTTACAATGTGGTAAAAAAAGATCTATCTCATAAGGACATTTACAAAACCGGATGCGGCTTTTAACTAATTTTATATTTTAACAACTTAAATGTAATAATCTATTATAATTAAAGAAATAACAAATAATTGTCTTAAAAATTCATATTTCATTGAAAAAATTTTTTGCTTTCAGAAAATATTGTCCATATTCATAAAAACAACTAAAACCAAATAAAAGCATTTGAAATTAAATATCTTTGTTTTATTGAGTTTTGTATATTAAAATTCAGAGCTGATTTTCAGGTAGCGGGTGTCCAATTAAAAAAAAGACATGATTTGCATTCCTCAAAGCCTTGTGCTTTTAACTATTGTAATCACTAAACTGTATTCGATTGAATTTCGAGAGTTTTCATAAAATTAGTTATGTGGGGGTAATAAATATTAAAAAAAAAATATTTCTGTCATGACTTTAATAAAAAAAAAAAACATATTTATAATAATTTCCATCATCTGTGAATAGTTTCTGAAAGTTCCATTAACATTTAACAATTATTTTTATTTTTGCAAGATTTTCCAAATTAAGGTCTATCATACAAAAAAAAAAGTGTTAAAAATTGTATACGTTATTTTGCTAGTTCCAGTGATACAAAGAGAAACAAAGTTTTTTCTAATCAAAATTTAGAATGTTCAAAAAAGAAGGAAAAGTTTTAAAAAATAATTTAAAAAAAACTTTGGTCTTTCCTCTTAATAATAACATAAACATTTAGACAATTAAATTTTGTTTTTGTCAAGTTTGGCGTCTTTTTCATCATGCTATGCTCTTTTTTTAGCGATCTCATGGAGTTACCTATATAAATACTTTCATAATTGTTCTGATGAACTTTCCTCTATAGTATTATTCACTGTAAATATTCAATGGGGTTTCATTTTTAGATGTTGTTCTTATTATTCCCCATCCCCAACAGACAGATTATACATATGAGAACTCTTTAGACTACATAGACACTTTGAGCTATTATGGTGGCTGTAGTAAGAATGATAAGTAAGAATGTGTTGTTTTGGTGTAAGGAATACTGTGGTATTTTGGGGTCAGTATCAGACGGATTGAAGACCAGCCTTTCCCTATTCCCTCTTTTGGCCTTGTGTCACATTTTTGTATTATAATAAAATAAATATTACTTTCATTTATGGTATCTAGACTCTATAAATTTAAACACTGTATTTGATTTCTGTAAGGTCTCATCATTTTACAATTGAAATGACCATTTTATGTTTTATGCTAACAGCTTCTCTTCCAGCTTCTTGCTTTCCAGTCATCTTTTATCTTCAAAAATTTAAATGCAATGTCAATCATTAACTTGAATTCTTAATTTCTGTTCTTTTAACATTTGTCTCTATTTCTAAGATGAGGGATTGTAACTATTTACTATTTACGTTTCGACTGTTGTAAGCTCCAGCCTTCTTCAAGTGATATATGTTGGAATTTTGAACTGAACCCTTTATTTTGTTCATGGGGGGTAATTTGTTCTCTGTTTCAGTTATTTCCATTTAGTAACTCCACTCTCCAAATTTTTGTTCCCCACTGCTGTGGCCAAGTATTGAACTCAAGTCACTGGATTACTTGAACCAGTGCCTTTATCCACATCTCTTAATCTTTTATTGTTCTCTCTCCATAATGTTTCTTTTTCTCATATTCTCTCACACTCAGTTTTCTCTATGTTACCTAGCCTGTATAACTTTAAGCGCTTAATTGCCTTGCTTGGAGTGAAAATGATTAAAACAAAAGACTTGCATGCATTTCCTTTCATTTTCAGCCTTGATGGAGGCCAGTCATATGAATGTCTTTAAACATTGAAGATCGTATTTGTTGGGGTGCACCCACCTTCTCATCAGAATGGACTGATCTCTCTACTACTAATAGGACAGTTCTATAGAGTTCTGCAGAGATCAGGTGACCATCACACTTCCGTCTCTCTACCGGAAGATACAGTTGGACTTTATACTCTTTCTGATTGTTACTGACTAACCTGCGTTCGTTTGACTACTAATCTCTCTGTTGTAAATACCTCTTCGAATATACCAGTATTTTTCCCTACGTATGTGTTTGTCCTTATTTCAATACACGCACGTGGAAACACTCAGCATCTCAACAGTTATTGCTCATAATGTTTTGTTTTTACCTCCTTAAATAAATATTATTCTATTATTTTTCTAGGTCAATGCCATTCAACATGTGGCTTAGATGAGATGGAAACTTTGGAAGTCAACTGGATCTTGTGGCAATCTATAGAGAAATGTCAAGACCACTGGCGGTCAACACTATATGGCATAAACTCATTTACAAAATATGAACAGGCAGCTGGTAAGATTTCTTTAACATCATTCCGCTCTTTGAGGATGGCTTCTGAAAGCCAAATGTACTCAGACATTGGACAGTATATATTTAAACTTTCACTGGAGACCAAGAACATGTTCCAAAACCTATGCAGTTTTATTTTAATTTTTATAAATAATGCTAGATCTTACACTAGGTATCAATAAGTTAATGGTGAAAGGGAGAGGTGGAGAGAGTAAAAGGAGAGTGAAAGAGAGTGGCGCATGCAGGCAAGATTTCACATAGATTTTACAGTAGGCATTAATGGGTTAATGAGGAAAGAGAGGGAGATATATGGAGAGGAAAAGGAGAGGGAAAGAATGAAATAGAGAGGAAAGAGTGTGAAAGAGAGAGAGGGGGGCACACAGGAATGAGAGGGAGATATACAGAGATAGAGAGGTAAAGGTGAGGGGAAAAAATGAAATAGAGAGGAAAGAGTGTGAAAGAGAGAGGGGCACACAAGAATGAGAGGGAGATATACGGAGAAAGAGAGAAAAAGGTGAGAGAAAGAATGAAATAGAGAGGAAAGAGTGTGAAAGAGAGAGGGGCACGCAGGAACAAGAGGGAGATATATGTAGATAGAGAGAAAAAGGTGACAGAAAGAATGAAATAGAGAGGAAAGAGTGTGAAAGAGAGAGGGGTACACAGGAATGAGAGGGAGATATACGGAGAACGAGAGGTAAAGGAGAGGGAAAGAATGAAATACAGAGGAAAGAGTGTGAAAGAGAGAGGGGCACACAGGCATGATTTTGCATAGATTTTACAGTAGGCATTAATGGGTTTGATTAATAGGAAAAGAGAGAAAGACATAAAGAGAAGAAAAGGAGAGGAAGAGAGTAAAATAGAGAGGATAGTGAAAGAGAGAGAGAGGCATACAGATAAGGTTTTATTGTAGGTATTAATCAGTTTGGTTAATGGCGAAAAAGAGGAAGGTATAAAGGCAAGATTTCGGATTGATTTTACAGTGATAAGTTAACTTTTACACAAAGTGTCAGAAGTTCACCTATCACCCTTGTCACACTCTTCTCCAGTTTTTTGAACAGGAGTAGAGGTTTATCCCTTGTTTCCTGTTTAGGATTGATTTTCTGGTTTCTTTTAAATTCTACTTCAACTATATACTTCTATCGTCTCCATTTAAAGTCCATTTTTTATTATTTATTTTCCTCAATAGGAGTAGATAGTTTCGCCCATTGTCCTGGTCACACCCTCTCCACTCTTTTGAACAGGAGTAGAGGTTTATCACTTATTTTCTGTTTAAGATTGGTTTTCGGGTTTCTTCTAAAATCTTATTCTTTTCCATTCATAATAACCGCTTGCATCTTAGTGGTATTATTGCCTTGCTTGGGGTGAAATGATTAAAACACACACACAAATTTGTATTCTACTGAGGTTTTATACCACCCGATAAATTTGATGATATTTTTCATTAAATGAATCTTTTGAAAGTTTTTAGAAGAGGATGCGGAATTAGTGAATACTAAACACTTCAGATACCTCAGTGTAGGGATAAGCTATAATAAATTAAGTATAGGAGAAAAAGAAATTGAACATACACCCTTGTGCAAATTAATTGAAACAACTGCTTTAGTTTCCTTCCTTTCATCATAATTTTTTAAAACAATCATCAATTTTCAAAATGTGTAACAAAAACATGTCCTGCATTAACTGGTGTAAGACAGTCTTACAGGATGATTGGCAACCCTTCTTCTTTAAGTACCATGTTTCTTCAGGACATAGGCAACCATAACTTGCTGCAATTTCCTAACCTTCATAGCTCTTAATAAAATGTCTTTTTACTCAAGTTTGTTAGGGAGGCTATGCATTGTTTTCCTCTGTCTCGCTTTCAGTCTGTCTTGTGAGTCTCACATTTTCCGAGCCATTTTTCCTCATTATGTGACCTAGAAATTTTAACTGTTTCTTTCTACTGTTAAGTATAAATCTCCTTTTTGTTTCCATTTTATCTAAAACTTCATTGTTGCTCATATGTTATGTATGGCATTCTCAGCATCCTTCTGTAGAATCACATTTCTGTGGCTTCAAGTCTCCTTCATCTGTGAGGAGATTGTTCAGCATTCACTGGTATTATGTAACAGTTCAGTACTCTTTGTTTCTAACAAAATTTTTCTGTTTTTTTTAATACCTAGCTTTTGGAAGGCATCATTCATTAGGCCAATATACCTTTGGGATTCAGTGTTGCACTTTCTGTCCTCTGCTAAAAAACTTCCCAGATATTTAAATTGTGCTTTGCTTGATTTGGATCTATTGTAATATGAAAGGATTTTCGAAAAAAAAAAAAGTTTTATTTTTGATAAAAAATGTTTATTTTTTCCATACAACTCCGCCAAATCTTGTTGCAATTCTTTCTTTATACCAAAGACTTTCTTGCATGGACTAATTTTGGAAGATCAGAGACCAATGGCCAGTAAGTTTTCTTGTCTGTGTTTATACTGCAATTAAACTCTCATCCTACAATCTGTTTTCAGGTCCACGCAAGATGGAGAATACACACTTCCCAAATCGTGCAGGGGAAGATATTGAAGAGGAGGAGCCAACTTCTGCATCCAGCCACAGCATTCACGGTCGGCACCTTGCCATCGTCAGCACACATACTTTGTTACTTACTGTCTCTTCAACATTGCTGGTTTATTTACCATTTGTTTTATGAACCTCCACAATTCTCTACCACCACCACCACCACCACCACCGCCACAATTATATATCTGCTTGTCCTGTTTCCCTCCTGACCCCCTGGGGCCCCTACAAACTCCTGCCACTTCCAATCAGCAACAAGGACAGAACAGGTCTTGTTGTTAACCTAGAAAGGACATTGTCAGCCAATTCTGTATCTCTGCCAGCAGAAACAGGGGTGTGGTAGGATAGCCTGAGGGATTTGGCGAGGAAACATGGCAGAGAAAGAAGAAAGAAAGAAAAAAAAAATGGACTGAGGAGGGTGGTCCAGGACTTGACCAATTGTCTGACCGGCTAACTGAGCAAATATCTGACCAGACCAACTGGATATACTACGTGTCCAAAAATTTGAAAAAAAAAAAAAATTTTTTTTTTTTTTTTTTTGTTGTTTTACCAGAGTTCTATTTCTTTGGAGAAAAAAAAAAAAAAAAGAAAAAATGGTCCCCTCTTGTTGTTACCCCCTCTAAACTGTACTCCCTGACTCCTCCACCCAAAAAGATTTAAAAGAAACGGAAAAAAAAAAAAAAGGTCCCCAAACCCTCGAAATTAAGTCTATTCCCCTCTTCTAAAATTCTACCCAATCAGATTTGATCTGACCCTACTTTGTTCTGTTACTGTAGTGTCTGTATGTGTGTGCATATGTGCGATAATGTGATTTCAACCCAAGTCTGTGTGTCCCATCAGGTAATGAGTTTTGCAGTGTTTTCCACCTGGTTCGTTAGTATGGCAGCCCAGTGTACAGATCTTGTGTCTTTACAACTCAATTTTAAATTCTTCACCATATACATATATAATTACTATAGATATTATTATTAATAAATAAAATATTCATTGATAATAATCAGTGGTCTTGGTATCTATGTGAGCACATTACATAATTTTATATATATCAATAAATATCATTATTATTATTTAGCATGACACACACACACTATATATATATATATATATATATATATATATATATGATAAAAAATAAAACAAAATACAAAAACTGGCAATTATACACAACAATTTATCAAATGCATTAGTTATACACAGAAATAAATTCAACCACAATTTTGATCTGAAGAATACCACACTTATTAAAAGAAAAAGCAACTGACTGAGACGGAAAATTCTCAAGAGTGCCACTATAGAATCTTACCAAAATGTAAATCTACGCCCCGGATTTTTTTCAAATATCTCCATTCCTGAAAGAATTACTCTTTTCCCATGCCAACATACATAACTATAAAATTGTAAAGAAATCAAAAGAAAACTATTAAATCCATAATCATTATTAAAAAATAAATAATACATAAATTTAAACTATACTAAAATAATTTAAATATTAATTGTATAAAAGAAAAATTCAACAACATCATTTACTCAGTTTTGTTTATGAGACATTAATTACGTCACTTAGCATCTTCCATAATTTGCCTAAACTTTTCAGTTAACCTGATGAATATTTAGGAGCGTTTCTGAGACTTAAAGATTCTGAAAATCTAACATTTTTACTTTTGTTTATGAATATTTGTTGCAAAATAAAATCCTTACATTTGCCTTGATAAAGTCCATCAGAGGATGAAACATATCGGCTAAGATAAGTTTTCCTTTTGTCTTGATTCATATTGTCCTTTCACATATATATTTATGTTTTCACTGAAATTTTACACACACGCACACACACACACACATATATGTGTGTGTGTGTGTGTGTGTGTGTATTGAAGACAATTCCTAAAATTTCTATGTTGACATGTTTCACTGATGAATTGGTGTCATCAGAAAAAAGAATTTTTTTTGGCCTGAGCATAATCTAAATTTACAAGACAAAATAGTTGGACACTTGATTACAATGATGTTCCCCATGTACAAGTCCCAAGAGCCACTCGAGATAGAGGGATAACATAAGAAATGATTAAAATGGTACAACAGTTAATGAGCTTATAAAAGTTTGTTAGAGGGACTACGTCAAGTTCTCATGGGTGCCCAGCTATTGTAACCTTGTGTCAGACTAGACTAAACTTAGTAAACAACTCTATGATACCAGTTCACGTGTGATGTAAAAACAAAGATGCCCACATTATTTCTCTGCTGCCACCATCATCATCTTAAAGATGTTTCTGGAAAAATATACAATTCATGGGTGGGGGTTGTTGAAGAAATCTCAGAAGCTTCCTTAAAGAATTTCATTGCTTGCTTCTTAGATGTCTAATCTTGGAAGAAATCACTTGACACTTTGATGAATCAGAAACATATTACTTGTCATATTGTCTTAACAAAATCTAGTTTCTTATGCAATTAAATCTTTAGTCTTCTCATATTTAGGTGATTCATAAATGACACAGGAAAGATGCTCTAAACTATACCTTATTTATGTTCATGTCAACAAAAATGGTCCCCTAATCGGTTGACACAAGAGGCCAAATTTTCTTTCTTCTTAACCTTAATAAAAAGAGAAATCTCAAGCAGTTCCTAATTTAAATGTGTTCATTTAGTTATGTACAATTATAAACTTAATATAGATTATATATAATTTATGTTTACTGTTACCTTGTCAGAATGCCAAATTTGCCACAGTCTTTTTCTTGTAGTCATAAATACCCCAACCTACCCTACATGAATAATCACAGTCGAAATTGTAGAGTTCACAATCATGCCATGCTGTTAATTGTGAATTCTTTACTCCTTTTCATGGCTGTATAGTATGTTTTTCATCAGGACTAGATATGGATTTGAATTCAGGGTTGTTCTTCTCCTAGACTGGTTGTCAGCTATGGCTAGAGACCCCACTCTACTCTGCATAGCTGGAAGAAGCTTATAAATTGTTATTTAGTCATAAAGAACAGGTACTTAAGTAGAAATCTGTAGACTCCCCAGGGCTAGATACAGATTTGAATTCAGAGTTGTTCTTCTCCTAGACTGGTTGTCAACCATGGCTAGAGATCCCACTCTACCCTGAAGATGTACATAAGTAGAAATCTGTAGACTCACCGGAGAGCATAGGATTGTAACAATGTCGCACAAAGAGATGTGCTGCTATGGCTTCAGTAGCAAGCAGATTTTATGGGCTACAGCTGTTAACCTCACACCCAACCTGTTTGATCAGTGTTCTTCCTTCTTAAACTGGTTACCAGCTAGGACTACCCTGCTATTTTACCCATAATTAGGGGGAGAAGAGACGAGATGGATTCATACCTTTCACAAGGGCATTAGTACAATGTGAACAGAAACTCTTGGGCTTGCCGATATCATTTTTTTGTGATGCTAACATTCCAAATACAATGTACATTGTTACTTAAGCTTCGTCCTCATCTTGATGTTGTCAGAGACATTATACAATTGCCACTTTCAAGAAATACAAATTTAAATTATAGTTTAGAATGGCAAATCAGTAGTCTTTGCTGAAGTTTTAGTAGAATTGCATTTTGTTTTATTTTTTTTAATCTTTTCACCCCAAGCAAGGCCATAAAGCCACTAAGATGCAAGGGGTTACGGGTGTTAGAGAATATCAGAAAAAAATACTATTAAGAAGAGAAAACAAAGAACAGGAATTAAGAAGACAGAAAATAAACATTGTCATTGCACTTAAATTTTTGAAGATCAAAGTTGACTGGGAAACAGCCAGAAGAGAGTTCCACAAGTGAGAAGTGTGAGAAAAGAAACTGTTAGCATAGAACCTACCGTTACATCTAGCAGCCATTTCAACTGTAGAATGATGAGACCTAGTTGCCAATCTAGTACTGCATTTAAATTCATAAAGTCTAGCGACCATAGAGGAAAGTTCTTCAGAACAATTACCATGAAGGTATATGCAGAAAAAGCAGAGGGAAGCTACATTACAGTGGTGGGAAAGTGACAGAAGTTGAGATGCCAGATCAGGACCAATAACATTGAGGATTTGAGGCATTTTTTCAGGAATCTCTAAATATATAGGAGGAGCCCTGGACCGTATGTGACAACAATGGCTCGACTATTGAATATTGCTAACTCATAGTCTTTATTATTATTATTATTATTTCATTTTAATCAGTCAAAGATTGACAGCAAAAATAACTAAAATGCTAAAAATAAAAATTACTCTCAGATTAATAACAACGGTTGAAACAATTTTGCAGCCAATATATTCCTAAAAATGACAGGAAATAATTTTCATTGTCTCTTTTACATATAATGACAGTAACAGCAAAAATGTATTTTGATTATATACAGTATTCACCCAATGCAAGTACCAAGAGCCACTCAAGGTAGACGATTACTGAATAAAGTTAGAAGTAAGGGCAGTTTATAAGGATATGTAGGATAGATAATGGTCAACCTTAGACTTAAAGAGGCTAACATGTAGTGATTGAGGAAACATCCTCTTGGAAATCTGTTCCACAGAGTAGTGATTTTCATGAAGAAGCTGTCTGAGTGGAACTTCCTCCTTACAAATGGAATTCAAAGAGAATGAAAATGATTTGATCCTGTGTACTTGGCATGGCGAGTCTTAGCAGTATTTGATATTTGATCAGAACATAGCAAAACTGAATTATGGGTCCAGAAAAAGAAGAAAAAAGTTTGTTTTTTTTTAAATTATTTCACCCCAAGCAAGACAATAAAGCCACTAAGATGCAAGAGGTTACTGAGTGTAAAAGAATATGAGAAAAAACTTCTATTAAGAAGAGAGGACAACAAACGAATAAGCATTAAGACAAAAGAAAAAGGATTAACATTGCATTTAAAGTTTTCAGGATCAAATTTTGTGAATATTTAACATTTCTCATATCATTTTATGATAGTAAAGGCATAATAATACAAAATCTATTTAATAATATTTGAATACATTTCTAGAATAATAATATAAAATTTCTAGAATTTCTTCTTTTAGCCAGAATGAATTTATTATTATTCAAAATCTGGCTAATATCCTCATTTTTGTTGTTATTATCACAACGTTTTGGACATTGTTTTCCCCAGCCTCCTTCAGGTGTTGACCCAGGTAACTTTCAGAAAATTTCAAACCGAACACTATATTTAATTTACAGGGGTGGATTGTTCGCATTCTGCTTCCCATATCTAGGGATAGCTCGTCTTTTTCTTTTAGTACTGCTCAGTTATTGTTTCCTTTGAGACTGGGCACGTACTATTTGGCCCACGGATTGAACTCACAATTACGATCCGATCAAAGTAGCTATTAGTTTTCTTGAAAGTTTTATTATATTAGAATAATTGTTGATACTCGTTCATAGTTGAAATTAAAATTTGTTTATCTATATAATACCAACAATTTGATTTTGTAACGTCGAAGTAGACAAAATGCTGAATTATAGCCAGAAATATTAAATTAAGGTTTCTCCTAAAATTTACTAATTTCATTAAAAAAATCTAGGTGATTTGTGACTTAACATATTGTAATATGCTATTTATTCAAGGGGAGATAAATGCTAACTATAGAGTACTCTCCCTTGTTTGTTTATTTATTTGCAATATTTTAGTGTGCCGTGATTGTAGTTTCCTGTTTACATTGAAACATCCTCAGACATTTTTATATGACGGATAACAAAGCAATCACTTTCTAAAGAATTAATGGGTTTTTTTTTTGTTTTGTTTTTTTCTGGTAAATTTTCATTTTAACACCTGAGCGCTAATATCCCTTCAAATTTTTCCAAAATTGTCTTATTTCCGTGCAAATGTATATGCTGAACTCAAATCAACAATTAGATATTGAAGAAACCTATCTTTTTGGATGTTAACGACCCGAAAATATCGGACTTTTTCCTGGTCTTTCGTCAACAATTACCGGTTTATTGATAAGTAATTCAGTGCTGAATTTTGTTGGTGGACGTATACAATTTGGGCCTATTTACTTCCTTCACAGTAATTCCTTGTAGAAATTAGTACGCGCATCCGTAAAGCGATTTTTTTTTTTTTTTGTACTGAATTTAAGAAGAAAGTTAACTTTCAAATATATATAAACATCGACAAATAAAAAGTAATTTTTTTTTTTTTAAGAAGAAAGTTAACTTTCAAATTAGGGTTCTTTTATTTGTTGATGTTTAGATATATTTGAAAGTTAACTTTCTTCTTAAATTAAGTAAAGTAAAAAAAAAAAAAAAAAAAAAAATCGCTTTTCAGAAGCGCGTACTAATTTCTGAAAGAAAGTTGTTCAGCAGTGACTGACGCTTGGGTGTTAAAATGAAAATTTACCTTTCATTTTACTCAAACATTTTTATTACTTCAAACATTATTTTTTTAGTGGATACCCTTGTTTGAAATAGATGCCCTGTTTGTGTTTTTTTTGTTTGTTTTTTTTTTTTTAACTTTTAAACAGTCTGTATTATATCTACCAGCCAGTGTACTCGAGAGAAAAGAAAATATGCTCTCCACCAGGGTTTGAACTGCGTCCCTGCTTTATAAGAGAAACAGCTGTTTGATCTGGCATGCTTTAGACTACTTAGCTACTGAGAACATCACAGGCACGTAAGTTTTTATTTTTCTTTGTAAGCCCTTTTGCTGGGCTGTGATGTTCTCTGTGACTGAGCATTCCAAAGTATGCTGGAGCAAATGGTGGTTTCTCTTACAAAGGGGGATATAGGTTCAAACCCTGCTAAAGAGCACATCTTTATTAAGATTTCCTGAGAACAGATGCCGGTAGATATATAATACACACTGTTTAAAACCAAAAAAAAATCTGGGAGAGTTTATTTGAAACATGGGTATCCACTAAAAGTAACATTTGAAGCAATTATAATGTCAGAATAAAAATAAATCCATTAATTCTTTAGCAGCTGCTTTGTTTATGTTTCAGATATGAGCTTTCCAGAATAACTGAATGAGAAAGTGTGGTTTCCTTAAAAGGGAAAATAAAACCTTGCTGGACTGTGATGATCTCCAAGGCGGAGCATGCTAAAGCTCACCAGATCAAATAATTTCTCCTACAATGGATGATATAGTTTCAAACCTTGCAGGAGAGCATATTTTCTTTAAATATTGGTGTGAAGGCCAGTAGATGTAATACACAGTGTTTAAAAAAAAAAAAAAGAAAGAAAATAGGGCATCTATTTCAAACAAGGGTATCCACTAAAAATAACAATTGATATAATAAAAATATGTAATCTCTGCATACAAATATTTAAATCTTTTAATCTTAATTGAATAATTCTAAACATCCTTTTATATACTTGTTTAATGTGTCCACCCAATTTAGTTAACTATTTTTAAACACACGTGTCCATAAGCATTAATGATAAAATGACTGACATGAAATATCGATACAAAGTATGCAAGATGGAATATGTGAAACACCAGTTGAATGTCTAACATTTTATTCTGTTGTTAACATTTCGCTCAATAAGAACATCATCAGAACAACTGAAAAAACTATGGGAAAATTGTTAACATGGCAGCTTTGCTACTGAGAAAGGCTATTGTTCAATATAAAAATTTTAAAAATTTAACAGTTAATAAAATTAAAAACAAATATTTGTGAACAAATCAATAAAGTTTGTACATAGGAATAAATGTTAATGTGTATAATATAGAGATTTGATGTAGAATAATTTGTGTATATCGTAAAAATAGTGAATATATATATAATTCATATTATAATTTACGACGATATTTAATTTTTAAGGACAATATAGAATTAAAATAACAATTATAATAAAAGTGTATAATATAACAATTTAATGTAGAAAAATTTGTGCATATCGAAAAAATAGTGAATATATATAATTCATATTAAAATTTATGATGATATATTGTTTTTCAAGACAATATAGAATTAAAATAACAGTTTATAGTAAAATTTTATTAATTAGTGTCTGTTTTAATATCATTTTCTTTGAGTATTGTTATAACCAGAAAAAGTAATGTGTTGTAAAAAATTTGGTTATTGATTGATTATATTAATGCTAAAAGAATTATGATGACAAAATTAATGTAGAAAGAAAAACACAAGTTCACTTTTCTCTTACATAAATACAATATCAAATAAAATGAGTTGCAATGAAAGACACATGATTTGAAGTCACTGTACAACACTGATTACATTTAATTTTGTTTTCCTCCCTCTGTTCCTGCCTCCTAAACGACCGTGCAATGTCTATCAACTGAACAGCTAAGTGTAAACTACTACAGCTTTAAACAAATTATTCACAACGCAGTTTGAGATGAATGAAGGGAAGTTGACAAAAAAAAAAAAAAATAACAGAAATGATGATTAAGAGATGATTTTTGGTTTTTTCTTTTTTAAATCGAAAACTAAAGAAATTCTTTATTTGAAGAAATGTTCTATTGTACGATTATTTAAATAAAAAACACACAAATTCTAAAAAAGCAATAAGTACGTATCTTATAGAATTGTATCGCAGTTATCGGATGATTCTTTCTGCACTTAGCAAACTTGGGAAAGATAGTCCACCACCCGTATATTTTTTTTTTAATTCAACCATCCTCTCCAAATTATATATATATATAAAAAAAGTTTGCATGTGGCTGTTTCAGATGATATGGGTATTGATGTCAAGAAATTTAATTGGAGGAATTAAAAAAAAAAAAAAATAATAAAAACAACTAGTGTGTATTCATTTTTTTGTGTGTGTTATCTTTGGAGAAGAAAATAGATGCTTGGATTTTTGTTATCCCCCATCCGACACCACCACTCTTGTCCTTCCCTAAATCGAACACCATTGCAGCATTATTCATTATTCTAAAATATAAAAAAAATTAATGTGCAGGGTTCATCACAAGATTTAAATTCCACAGACATTTACAAAACCTGAGACGAAATATACTATCCAAAATAAAATGAGTTAAAAAATATTTGTGCAAATGTGAAAGATTGTCACCTCAATCTGCTTATAGTATCATCTCCACTAAACATAATTTTTGTGGGAACTTTATTAAATTTAAAAATGCAATAAATTTTTAGTGGCAAAAAAAATTATAATTCTCTGCTCGTAAAGATAAAATTGACATTAAGAATTTTTTTAAAACATTTTTCTTGCATATAGTAGTTTTTTGTATTCATTTGTTTTTCCAAGTTCATTCGAAAAAATTTTGTTGAAATCAAACAAAATGGTGCATATTCTGTTTGCAAAACAGCTTGTTAGCAGAAAGATATAACAATTAAAAATATGATTTTGATTCATATATACAAAAAATATATAAAAAAAACAAAAAAACAAAAAAAAACAATCATGAAGCAGACTGGATATTCTATCTATAAAAAATAAGAATATGAAATCCATTTATCCTGAAAATTCAGTGTCCAAAAATAAAAGCATCAAAAATGTCAAATTTATTTATTGTAGAGTCAGTTTAATATATGCTGTAAGTCTGGTGACATCGGATTCTAAAAAAAAACAAAAAATATACAAAAACAAGACATGATAGCTTTGAGTTTTGTCATTCATTGCCAAAGAAAAACCAGCTTCAGCTGATCAAAGTTATTAAAAGAATTATCCCAATTTCAAAACAACTTTGTTTTCTATCAGTCCCACTTATTGTGAGCAATTTTTTTGAAGGTGTGCATGTGCATGTAAGAAGTAAGGAAACCAAATTAATACTTGTTGATTTAGTTCTTATTTTAAAATCTTAATCAGAGAAAAATATACAATAAATGTTTCTTAAATTTATCAACCATACAATTCTGTTAAGTGATAATATGAACTTTTTGAGTTAATTTATCTTTAAAGTTATCACTAAAATTATTAATTTTATCCAAGTATTTCAAGAGAAAAAGGAAACAAATAATAGCATATAAGTTACATTTTAAAAGTCAAATAAAATGAATTCTAGCCATTTTTATTTTGAATTATGTCCCTTTGACTATTTTTTTATTATTATTATTTTACGTGGATAAGTCTTGCTGTATTTCGATTATTTTAGTTTCAACAGAAATCAACCCTTGGCTCAAAAAAGTAAAATAAAATTTAAAAAAAGGCGATATCACTGATTGTTTTATAAAATTAAACTTGATGCAAAAATAAAATTCTGTTAAGCTGTTTCTCTTCTCATAAACATTAAGAATAATTTTTAATAAAAATCCCAACTAATATGATTTTCTTTGATAAAGTCTATGGCAAGGGTTTATAGAATAAAGCAGAAATGGTTTGTACTGGTCTTGATCCTTTACGAATGTTCTTGCAAGCTCGTTTACAGGATAGCTTCTCCATCATTTAGTAAAATGAAAAACTGAAAAAAAAAAAAAAAAAAAAAAATTACAGAGACAGATTTTGTAAATAATTTGTTTACACTCCTTGGAACAATTCTAATTAAAATAAATTCAAAGAAATTTATTGGCAAAAATGAAAATATACAAAGTCTTAGTTATAACATTATCCAATGTGATACATTGGATTTTTTTAAAAAGATAAAATCAGTGGAGTTTATGTTTCTCTTAGTTAATCTAAAATTAACATAAGAATTTTTTTTAAAAAAGGAAAAATTATATACGAAAATTTATTTCTGTATTTTAATTTGACTACATCAAATTTATTTTCATTAAGTAACTAATGGTGTTAAAAGGTACAAGTTTTAAATCTGAAAACTTAATCTTTTGAGTTAATTTCTTTAAATCTTAAAAAATAGGAAAATTAAATTTAAAGTTGCTGCTGCATGAAAGCTGAAATTTTTGTTTTATAAATTTTAAATATATATATATATATATATATATATATATATATATTTGACAATTGGAAATGTTCATGAACGTAGATTTGTTTTTGAAATATAATTGATAATACATTTCACCATTTAAGACTTCATTAAATCCAAAAACAAAAAATGCGTGAGTGTTTAAATAATGAATCTTACACATACACGCATTCTTCTTTTTCAGATCTGACGAAACCTTAAATGGTGAAATGCATTATCGAATATATTTCTTGACAAAACTACTTTCATGAATGTTTTCAATTGTCAAAAATTGTAAAACTTTGTCCATATTATATATCTTAATTTTAAACATATATATATAAATGTTTACAATGCTATGATTTTTGTCTCGGTAAGTAGATGCACACTCTCGCATTCTGAATACAAAATTTAATGAATTGTTGAATTTGACCTGAAATGTTTTGTCAGACAGAAAAAAAGCACCATTCTGAGTTATTATTTATCACAATATGAAAATAATTATGATGAATTACTGCTTTATCAACCATGATTTGAATAATGATATCCTGCCTGGGTGAAATTCCATATAAATATCTAAAAAAACAAAAATTTATTGAAAAATATTCAAAGAGAAGGAAAATGGACATGAACTGCATGATGGGAAACACAGAAGATTTTTTGTTTTTTTTTTAATTTGCAATTGCATCATGGGAACATCACATTGATGTTGCAGATTTTATTTTTTTTTTCCATCCACTATTTTATAAATATCATGTGAAGAATAAGTAACAAATGTTTTGTTGTTTGATGAATTTGTTTTGATGAAAATTAACAAAAGGCAATAAAATTAATAATGAAAGCAATAAATTAGCATTTTTAAATGCAAAATCTTCCCTAAAAACTAACAAAAGAAAGAATGACATATTATTCAAAAGTAAAAAATATATCAATCAAATATGTAATTGTAAAGAAAATTGTTTTTAGGGATTTTACATAAATTTCCTTCCCCTTCCCCAAATAAATCATAAATATTGGAATTCTTTCAAATGTGTGGGGTGCCTGTGTGAATGGTAAGAACAAAATAAATAAAATTAAACAAAATGACTTTTTCTCTCTCTGTATAATTGTCAAAATTTATTTCGGCTCTGGTTTGAAAAAAAAAGAAAAAGAAAAAAAAAAAACTCATCTCATGTTTTTTGTCCTTCAAAGCCTAACTTTTTTTTTTCTTCCTCAATATTTTCCAGTTTGTTATTTTTTTTGGAAAAGCAAAACAAACAAACAAAAAAAAAAAAAGGTTAAAAATATTGATATTTTTTCTCTATTTTTCTTCCTCTTTCACACTGAAAGAAGAAAGAACGAAAAAAATTCTAAACAAACAAAAAAGAAAAAAGAACGAAAAAAATGAAAAAAAGTTGTAAAAATGTGTTTGTTATCTGGTCTTTTCGCTATAACTCTTGCAGGTTCTTGTTCTTATTTCTCTTTCTTGGTTTTATTTTATTTTGTTTTCTTTTTCCTTCCATCTTCTCCCCCCCCCGACTCTGCTAACTTTCTCTTATTTTTTTTTTTTAATACCTTCCACCTTCATCTAGATACCTGTTCTATTCTACTTACCACCCACCTCCTTCAATTTTCTTAATCTCTCTCTCTTTCTCTCCACCCACCTTCTCTCCTTCCAATTCTCTTTTCTTGCTATTTTCTTCACCTACCTCTTTTTTGGTGCACATGTGTTAATAAGTTGTACGTCTCCCTGACCTAAATCTCAAATTTCTTTCTATTTTGTCTCCATTTCTTACTACCAATTGGATCTTTCCACCTTTGAAAAAGATGGAAAAAGTAAGCATAAGTCATTTATTAAACACAAAAATTTTGGCACAAGGTCATTTAGGGGTATGTAAAATAGAAAATGTGATGGAGAGAAACTGGTTTTCTTTGATTTTTTTTTTTTTTTGATTATTTGTTTTTTTACTATTTGTATATAATTTAAAGCAATGTGAAATTTTCTTCTGTTTAACTAACCAATTTTCACACTCACGATTAAGGTGAAAGGTCAGTGAACTATTTTTTTTTTTTAATTCTTTAATAGAAAAAGATATTCCAAATGTTGAAGCCTGCCAATCAAAATCATATAAAAGCATCAGAAAGATGCATCTTTTAATCTCTAGTTATGAAGCAAATATTTATCAATGCTATAAACACGGTTTATTTCCTTTAATTAAAAGTCAGTTTTTTTTTTGCTGCCTCCTGCCTGAAAATCTCTTCAGTCTACAGTATTTAAAAAAAAACAAAAAAACTTCAGTTTGCAAAATAAAACATATAAAATGCAAGCCAACAGTAATTAACAACCTTTCATAATGTTCCATTTGTTTTTAACTGACAGTGTCTGTAGATGGTAGAACTGCTTACCCTCTTCCACTCAGAGTAACAAAAAGAAAAAAAAAAAAACTATAGTTAATGGCAACTAGTTAATTTCGTAAGAAATTCTCCCTAACTTAAGAGACTGGCGCTATTCAATTTTCCTAGCTTTGTGTCAGGGTAACCTGAATTATAGAAATCTGTATATTAGCTTCAGTTTTAACTGGAGTTATTTCCCTTTGATTCAATATGTTGAACTCGTATCTTTTTTTTTTCCATCTATTTTGACCATTTTGTTTAAAGCTCACATTTTCTTGATTTCAAATGAAAACTTGCATGTTTTCTAAAATATTTCAGTGAAATGGACAAAAGAAAGAAAGTGAGAAATCAAGCCGGTACCAGTTTGTACTTATAAAGGAGTAAAAAGCAACAAAAATTAACTTATAACAAGACAAATATATTCAAACAATAATAGTCTTCAAACAAAATCTGTTTTGCTTGAAAAGTTGTAATTTTGAGATGTCAAAAAGTCTTTATTAGTAATTTCAGATTTGTTTTTTTAAGATTAAAATATACTACATTAAAACCAGCAGAAACTATGATTGTCTCTTGCAGTTTTTGTTTCATTTTTAATACATAAGTGTACATCTTTTCTGGACAATTTCTTATGGTAGAAAATAGCAAATGAAATATTCTATGGACTTGAAAATGTATAACAAACTTCAAAAGTTAAGTTCTTTTTGATACAATATATAGGACACACACACACATATATATATATATATATATATATATATACACATAAAATGTTTATATATATATATTAAAAATGTTTATATATATATATATATATATTAAAAATGTTTATATATATATATATATTAAAAGTTTATATATATATATATAAAATATTTTTAATATATGTTAAAAATGTTTTATATATATATATGTTAAAAAAATGTCTGTATATATATGTTAAAATATCTATAACACACACACATATATATATGTTAAGAATGTCTCTCTCTCTCTATATATATATACATATATATATAAATGAATAGAAATAATTTCTTCATTTAAGATTATATTTATAAGAAATTACTGAAAAGAAATTCTATTTACTCTAAAAACAACTCTTTTTTTTAAAACTATCACTAGAATCTTTTTATACAAAGTTTTCTTGTGGTTAACTATCGCCCTTATACCTTTAGCCTGGATCTAAATTCAGTGTCAGTCATCTAATATTATTTTTCCACTTTAAATTACTTTATTACACAATAAAAACAAATACGTAAGTCTCAGGTTGGAATATTTGAAATTATTTTAAAGGTATGCTAAAAATCCAATTTTTTCTCTATATCTAAATTATTATTTCAATGAACAGTCTTAAAAATCCACCATTTCTTTCATTCTGTTATGACTTCTCTCAATTCATTCCTTGTTTTCACCTTTTTAGATACATTTTAGTTTTAAAACAATATTCTCAAATCTTCCCTTAAAATGGTAACTTTTGTGCTTCAAGTATTAATATTATGCATCATTTATTAAAACTGTCTAAGACAAATTCTAGGAAAAAAATTGTTGAAAATGAGGGTGAAAGGTTGTGTCCCAAATGGAAGAGCTTGGAAAAAAACTTGAGAAATAGTTTCTGCTTTGTAAAAAATGAGATTTATTTTTAAGCAAGATTAACCTTATTGAAATATGACAGTGGTGGGGGATAAAAATCTGGAAATTATTGAACAGATGTTATATTAATCTTCTTAGAGAATCAAAAATATAAAAAAACATATACACGCTTTGTTAATAGTAGTATTGCTTATTATGTAAAAGTTAATTAACCACATTCTGATTAAGAATAATAATTATTTTAAAGTTTCAAGACTTATGCCTAAGATGTTTTTCTAAAATGGCACCTTAAGTGTTCAAAATATCCTCTTCTTACAGCAAGGCATTGTTAATCTTTTTAAGAGACAAAAATGCAAAGATCAACTCATCTACAGATCAATTCCAAAAATTGTTTTACAATTACAAAAGTTTATTCTTTTTCATGGAAATGTTTAACTTTCGGGTAATAGCTATAAATGCAATTGATAAATTGAGTATACATTTTAGAGGACACTATATAAATATATTTTAAAATCCCTATATATATATAAATATATTTCAGGAGACACTGTATATGCATTTTAAATGACAGTATACATTTTAGGAGAATCTATACATTCTAAGAGACACTATAGATGGATTTTAGGGGCATGATATATACGTTTTTGAGTGACACTATATCAACATTTTAGCAGGCCCTATATATATATATATATATATATATATATATATATATATATATATATATATATAGATAGATAGATATATGTATTATTGAGAAACTTGATATATACATTTTAACAGACCCTATATATACATATAAAGAAACCCGATACATAAATTTTAGGAGAAAGTTGCATATATGTATACATTTTAGGAGACACTATATATACATTTTAGGGTCATATTTTATATAAAATATCAACAGAAATAACGTATTGGTACACATTCAGAAAAAATAATGTGGTGGCTAAATAATTTTTTTAATTATAAAAATGTTAATGAATGTATTGTTCAAGGGAATCTATTATAAATATGACATCTATGAAATAAAGATTGTCAATACAATCAACAAAAGCTTTTGAATATTATGATACCATTATATATTCAGACCGGTAAATGTTGTTTAATACTGTTTATTATAAACAGAGCATTTACTTAAATATTTTTATTTATAAAAAGAATGTATAAACATAAAATGTCTTAAAATATACATATCCACACACATAAAATGTGTATATATATATATATATATGTATATGTATGTAAAATGTATATATTATATATATATGTAAAATGTATATATTATATATATATATATGTAAAATGTATATATTATATATATATATATATGTAAAATGTATATATTATATATATATATATATGTAAAATGTATATTTTATATATATATATATATGTAAAATGTATATTTTATATATATATATATATGTAAAATATATATATGTATGTAAAATGTATATATTATATATATATATGTAAAATGTATATTTTATATATATATATATGTAAAATATATATATGTATGTAAAATGTATATATTATATATATATATATATGTAAAATGTATATTTTATATATATATATATATGTAAAATATATATATGTATGTAAAATGTATATTTTATATATATATATAAAATCTATATATTATATATGTCAAATATATATATGTATGTAAAATGTATATATTATATATATATATATATATATATATATACGTAAAATATATATATATATTATATATATATATATATACAAGAAAAATATATATATTATATATATATATACGTAAAATATATATATTATATATATATACGTAAATATATATATATATATATATATATATATTACATTATCTCCTTTTATGAAGGAATGAAAGCTTTTGTAAGCTTCATATATATGTAAAATAATATTTTTATTATACGAGATTATAATAAAACCCTTCTACATCGCTACATGTTTTAATACTACGATTGTATTTCCTCAGGCAATGGTTGGTAACTGGGGATAAAACCAATATTTTAAGGAAATTTAAAAATAAATTCTTACCTCTTTTCCAAAAGTTAATGTGGGGCTGGGACATAATGTCAAAATAAAAAAAATATGCTTGTGGGTATTTCTCAATTAGCCAATTGGAAGTCAAGTCTATGCTAAATAGGTATGTTATCCTTGATGATTATGGAGTATATGACAGCGACAAATGTATCATTGATGTAACCAAATATGACGTTCTATTTGCTGAAGTGGTGGGTTAGGTTAATCAGACATAGTTATCAGAAACAAATTTAAAAAAAATTTTTTTTTAATTCAGGAAGCTGCTTAAATGGGCCTGTAGATAAAATTAAAAATGTGGTACATCTATATATGATGCTAATAATTCTGAATAGATGGCAAAATAAAGCAATATTAAAGTTGAATAAACCAAGTAAAGTAAATTACCCATAGTGGACCATTATATACTAATAAAATGATGCCTATAAAATTGTAGCATGTAATTTTTTTCTATAAATTTTTTTTAACTATATTTTATGGTAAAAGACGTATCTGCATTTCCCCATTCATTCACTTCTTTGTTTTAACAGAACTTTTTTGTTACCAAATTTGATTATATGGAATTTTTCCTGTGAACACAGGAAACATAGATCATGTAAAGATTTACAAGTTCTAGTTTTTTTTTTTAATATCTTCCATTTTACTGTATGGATTTTGTTGACTTCTTTTAAGTACCAAAAATATTTAGAAAGGGACGCTCTTTTCTGTACACGTTATTGATGAAAGATATGTGTTAATACCACTTTGTTTTAAAGGAATTCTTGGTACTCCCAATATAAAATTTTTAACTATAGGATTTTCTGTAGTAGGAATTGTATTTAGGTAAACAAGGGAATTAGTTTGACACCTATGGGAGTGTGTACCAAATTATTTTTCCGTTTCTATTTTTATTCTTACTACTGCTGTTATGTTTAATATATTTGATGTCAAGGCACTTATAGCCAATATTTTTTAAGGCAGTGTTGTAAACTTCAATATGCTTGTAAAAGACATCTTCACTGAAAGAGTTATTGCTAATTCTATATTCTATGGAGGAGGGTTTGTGTTTGATTATGGATGGAGGATGATATATATATATATGTAATAGGATAAGATATCAAATATTTATAAATCTAACATGTTTTGCTTTTATTAAAGCTTCATCAGAGAATGATATATGAAGAAAAAGAAAGAAAAATGTACTATTTTTAATTTTTGTGCTGTTTTTTTTTTTTTTTTTTTCATTGATTAAGTAAACTTCATCTACAGCTGTCTTGTCAAGCAGTGTTTGTGTGTATAATTTATCTGTGTAAATGTATCATTTAATCTAGTTTATCTATGTGGGATTCGGATATCATTGAGTCAGATTCCAATCCCTATTTGATCTATATTTGATCCCAGTTCATATATGAAGTAATCTTATGAGGAAAGAGACACAAATTATGCCATCTAGAACATAAATTTTAATTTGTTCAATTTCTCAGCTACCTTACAATGTCATTGTCATCGGCTTCAGGCTTAAGAACTAAGCTTTTATGAAAGTGAAGTCTGCCGACCTTAATAACCAAGTGTTGAATTCTTCAAATATCTGAAGAGGAAAATTCACCTTGTATCATCAAAACAGAATTTCTTCTGTTCTTTAGTGAATTTTGATTAAAATAACATCTACGTGATTATTTTGAAGAAAACAAATCAAATGCTGCTATTTTCAAATTTCAATAAAAAGTTTCATTACAAGACTAATAAAATTCTTGCAAATGGTAATGGCACAATTAACTATTTCAGTGCAAGAAATATTCCACATTTGACCAAACACTAAGTTGAAGTTTATAAACACATTTTGTTAAAACAGTTTTTCAAGAAATTAGAATTTTCAAGTTCACTGTTAAACTTTTCCTAGTATTGATAGAAGTTTCCTTCCTAACCTTTTGTAGAAGGTAGTGTAGAAAGTTAACATGCTGATTATGTCATTATTTTCTCTCTTAGTTACATGTGCTGACTATTTTATCTCTTGCTGCTGTTGGAAGTCTCCAAACGATGTGGTTTTTGTTATTTGGCAAAACACTTCATTTGCTGATCCATAGGGTTTGACGAAGGATTGTGTTCTTTAAGATTTATAGGATTAATAAAGGCCGAGTTAATAAAGCTTAAGTTTAAAAATCAGCAATATTATTACTGTTGATAGATTATAGAATTTGAAGGCCCCATTAAAACAGGTGCCATTAACTTGTGGCCAAGCTTAAACTCACATCTTTTATCCCTGAGTGATGATAAAGAGAAATACAAAAATAATCGAGAATTAATAATAGAAATATTCCATCAGAAAATTCAGAAAAGATAAAAATTATCATTTTGAAAAATTGTTCAAAAAGAAAAACAAAAACAACCTTCTGCATTTAGAAGTTTGATTTCAAACAGATGAACGTGTGTTAAATAAATGTGAATGATATCTAGAATAGACTCATGAACAGTGAGTGTATGGGTTGGGAGGCATTTAAAAGGGTATGTTGGAATAAAAAGAGAAATGAATGCTATTCACAAAACAAGTAAATGATTTTTATTTTTATTATATCTAAATTGAAACTGAACAGCCTGAAAATAAAATTTGTTGAAAAAACCTTTGAGGCTTTTTGTAAGTTGTGATAGCCTTTTTAATAATTGGTAATGAAAAGTTGTCCAGATGATAATTTCAAACAAGCTTTTTAGCTCCAAAAAGCAATCACACAAAAACAAAAAAAAAATCCAGGCAAACGCACACACAAAAAATGCAAAAACACTTACACAGGGACACATACAAAAAAAAAAAAAAATGGTACAAACACATTGAAACATAAACACATACAAAAAAATCAAAAACAGAAGACACAAACAAAAAAACAAATGGCACAAACACACAAAAGCAAAAACACACACAAAAATACAAAAACACACAAAAAACAAATGGCACAAGTGCACAAAAAACATGGACACAAAAATACAAACAAAAAACAAATGGCACAATTACACAAATACAAACAAAAAACAAATGGCACAATTACACAAAATCAAAAACACACAAAAATACAAACAAAAAACAAATGGAACAATTACACAAAATCAAAAACACACAAAAATACAAACAAAAAACAAATGGCACAATTACACAAAAACAAAAACACAAAAATACAAACACACAAAAAAAACAAAAACAAATGGCACAACCACACAAAAACAAACACATACACAAAGCAAAGAATAAACAAAGAAAATAAATGTTATGCTCAAATATGTTAAATTCATGTTGTTTGTCTTTGAATATTTTAATAACTATGATTCCATTTTGGTGAGAAATGCATAATATTTTTCCTTATTCAGACTTCACACCAATTTAGTTTGAACTTTTATTTTAAAACCTCTTATTAATCTATTTAAAAAAACTTTTCTTTGAAACATTTTAATTGGTTCATCTTCTCTAATTTTAATTGGTACAACTCTTATAAAATCCATTACATCTATTTAAACTTTCTGCATTTCTTTTAAATCATTCTTGAAAAGTCAAATCAAAATACACTCGTTTTTTAAAATCATTCGTTTTAACTAACTAAACCTTGTATTTCATTCTCCTTATGCATATTTCTTTCTAATTTCTGTCTCCCAAACCTGGGCCCTTGAATTTTGTGGAGATGAGGGCAGGTTGAACACTTAACCTTGTTACTTCATGTTTATCCACACATCCAGCCAGTCACACGTCCTCCCCAAATTCACCAACACCCCTGTTATATTTTTACACTTCATTTCTGAGCAAAAGAAAGAAAAATAAACAGGAAAATTCATGTCTATTGTTTATTTTTTAAACTAACTCACCAGTCATTACTGTGAACGTCCAGTGAGTGAAGACATTTTTTCTTTTTTTGCAGTAGAGAAAATGAAAGTATTCTGTTTTTGATGACATTTTCCTGCAGTACGAAAGTAAATATGGCTGGAGTTGAACAATAGGCACTGTGAAAAGAAATAATAATTTCTTTTTATATTACTATAGATTAAGCACTTCACATCACAAATAATAATAAAAAAAAATTGATTAAATTTTATAAAAATTATGGTGGAGGTCCAGTTTGCTATGTAAATTAATTACTTTATGGAAGCTAAAACAAAATATGATTTCTTAAAATATAAAAAATAAATTTTAATTTTGAAATTTGCAATATAAAATTCTACTTCTTTATATAAAAGGAGAAGAATCTGGAGTACTCAATTGTGTACTCCAGATTCTTCTCCTTTTATATGCTTCAGGACATAGGGGATCATAACCCTTCACATCTTCCTGTCCTTGTAGCTCTTAATAATTTTTTTCTTTTTGCTATTTCTTCCAAACCCTGTTCTATCATTCACTTTCTCAAGCCCATTATGTACTGTTTTTCTCTGGCTCTCAATCTGCCCTGTGAGTATCAGATTTTTCAAGTTATTCTCCCTCATGACATGTTTCCAAAATTTCAACAGCCTCTTCCTGATGTTAACTATAAATTTCCTTTTTGTCTCCATTTTCTCTAAAACTTCAATTACAAATTTAAAAAAAAGTTATTGTTTTTTTTTACACGTTAAAAAATCATGTGTTATGAGAATATTTTGTTTTGGCTTCCATAGGGAGGATCACTTTACAATGAATTTAAATAGCAAATTGGAACCCTGTACTAACTTTTGATATTCATCATCTTAATCTATAGGGATATGAAAAAAAAAAATGATTATTTCTAATTGCAATGCCTATGGTACAAAAAAGGAGTCGATCGCAGTCAAGATCATCGAATGAATGCGAAAGATCCTTTCCTTAGCTGCATAGTATGTGCTTCGTTAGGGCTACATACAGTTTTGAAGTCAGTTTTCCTTTTCCTTGACCGGTTGCCACCCAAGGCTATAAAAACCAGTCTATCCTACTATTTATCCATAGCTAGGAGAGAAGAGATGAATTCATACCTTTACCAAGAGTATTAGCATGTAAATGAATGTAATGAACTCGACTGGAATTTGAACTCAGCACTCTGGTTCCTCAATCCGAGCCATTACTCCACTGTGCCTCTATTGTACAACTCCGCCAAAATTTGTGAAGAGATGGTATGTAAGAAGTCTGAGAGTTAAATTTTGGTTCCTGTAGGTTGCAAAACACATTCCAACCCAAGTGGATCATGCAGTATACAGCACTTTCATAAGCAGCGACAAGATAATGATGATGACAGATAAAGTAATTTATCTCATTATCCCCAAATCTTTAATAAAAAGTATTTATGCAAGACTAGAAAGGCCCCTTGGTAAGTAGATTTAACTTGAGAGGGACATATGGATAAAAAAAAAATTGTAAGCTTTGAATTGATAGTGTAGCTTGAGTTCAATTACAAAAAAAGTTCTTTTTTTCTGATTCATACAATTTCTTTTACTATATATCACCCAATAAAAAGCCCAAGAGCCATTCAAGGTAGTGAGTTACTGTTGAAATGGTAATAATGAGTAGAAGAGGTGGTAGAAAGTGAAGAATATGAGGATAAGCAGGATAGATAACTAGTGATATTAGATTTGAAACGATCAAGATTAAAGTATTCAGGATAGTACCAACATGGTAACGTGTTCCACAAAATGGTAGTTCTTGGGAAAAAATTGGTCAGAGTGAAAGTTCCTTCTTACGTTCAGAACATGGGGGAAATGAGGGTGATTTGACTCTGTGGCAGTAGCATGGTATGTTTTTTTTTTTTTTTTTTTATTTCACCCTAAGCAAGGCAGTAAAAGGTGCAAGGGGTTACTGAGCATGAGAATATATGAGAAAAAAAAAAACATTATTAAGGAGAGAGAATGATAAAAGAACAGGAATTAAAAATTCGGAGATAACCATTTACATTGCATTTAAATTTTTGAAGATCAAATTTGGCTAGAAAGCAAAAAGCAAGAAGGGAGTTCCACAAGTGAGAAGTGAGAGAGAAGAATCTGTTAGCATAGAATTTACAATTATATCAAGCCATTTCAACTGTAAAATGAGACCTTACTACCAATCTTGTACTGCACTTTTTAAAGTCTAGTTACCATAGCAGAAAGTAATATTTATTTTGAAAGTACAAAAATGTAGCACAAGGCCAAAAGTGGGGATAGGGGAAGGCTGGTCTTCAATCTGTCTTATAATTAAAATTAGCTAATCACAATCACTGACCTAAACATACCACAGTATTCCTTGCCCCAAAATAGTACATTCTTACTTTCCATTCTTATTACAGCCACCATAATGTCTCAAAGTCTCTATGGAGCCATAACTAGTATATACTTATATGCACAATTTGCCTGTTGAATAAATATAACAAAGTGGGGATAGAGAAATCTGGTCATGTTCTGTTTTATAATTAATTAGCTAGCCACAATTACTGAGCTGAACATACAACAGTATTCCTCACACCAAAACAACACATTTTTACTTACTATTCTTATTACAGTCACCATAATACCTCAAAGTCTCTATGAAGTCCTAAGTAGTTCCTATATGTACCATAGCAGAAAGTTCATGAGAGCAATTACCATGAAAGTATTTATAGAAAAGGCACAATGAAGCTACATTACAGTGTGGGAAAGTGACTGAAGCAAAGATGCCAGCTCAGAACTAATAACATTGCAGATTCTTCTTTGTACTTTATCAAGAATCTCTGAATATATATCAGAAATAGCAGACCAGATGTGGCAACAATATTCAATGGATGGATGAATGGTAGACTTATAAATCTGTGAGTTAGATTCTGGTGGGAAAAATTGTTTAGCACAACACAATGAACCAGCTGAGCTGCAAACCTAGCAATTGATTCAGTTGTAATCTTTCCACTCCCAAAACTTTCACCTGGGGAAGGTGCAATGAATCCCTAGCAGCAAAAGTTTGAATCGGTTGAACTAAAGCGCTGGTTCCCAAACTTTTTTTCTTTGGGCCGCATTTTCGGAATAAAAATTTCCTTGCACCTCACCAAATTTTATGTGATAAAAAGTACATTTAAAAATAAAATAAAACAGAGAGAGAGAGTTAAAGGGAAATAAATGCAGATTTGAAGTCAGAACATTATCATTGATAACTCTCTCCTCCAATTTGCAGACCCTAGTTACTATATTCTTAATACTTGATACAATGTAAAAATATCACAATGATAAAATCAGTCAATAATTATTTATAACTATTTATACTGGGGCATTTGAATGCAATTACAAGTAACCCATAATAATATTTTAAATTTTGAAATTGTATTTATTTTTGGCATATGAATTTCTTGAAACGGTTTCTATATCTTTGATTGTTTTTCAATCATTCTGCCTCACCTGCTATCCGTTTCCACCATATCCATGAGGCACCATTTTGGAAACATTGAACTAAAGAGCAAAGCTTTTTCCTCTACATGGAAAAACCAAGATTTTAGAAGCAGATAGGTTGTGTTTGTTATGTTTCTTTTTATGGACTAAAGGAAGCAAATTTGTACACTAAACATTGAGATTATATTTTTCAAAGTTGAAACAATTATACTAGAATTGAGGCAATGTAACATAGGATGTTAAAAGCATATTTTGGTTTACTTTTAATGATTGTTAACTTAGCAATAGGAATAAGACCACAAAATACTTTCATTTTGTTAAAAATAGATAAAGATACAAGAATGAATAATGTTCTTTGGGAAGTAGGAGACATTGTAAAGTTGGAAGTTACTCTTAAAAACAAAGAATAAATAAAATACCTGCTGAAGAATGGCAGAATTATAATGAGAGAGGGGCTAATGATTAGGTTTTTGGATTTCAGCAAATGGGAAACAATTTATTAATTCAATTAAGTATTCAACTATTGAGATTTTGGTTCTTTAGATGAGATATACAAACATTTTTCTCAAAATTTTTAGTTGTAAGATTTTCAAATTCTTTTTTCTTTTTTTTTTTTAAGAGACAAGAAAACAGTTTAACCAAATATATTTTCAGATTTTCTAGTTTATGTAAAAATGTATTTTAGAAAGACCAATATATTTTATTACTTTTCAACATCAAAATCAAGACATGTCATACATGTGTGCATGTATATGTATTGTGTGTATGTGTGCATGAGACATCATTAGTGACAAGATACTCAGCCATAGGAATATTCTCAACGTGAGTTAAGTCTATGAAGTGGTTGTTCATTTCCACCATGTATGTCTGTATGTTTGTGTATATATACACACACACACATATATATATACATATATATATATATATATATATATATATATATATATATATATATATATTATTTTCCAGAAAAATATTGTATTAATTCTACCTGTAAAATACCAGAAATAATTCTCAACTAATTTTTTCTGCTATTTTGTCAAACCTTCAAAAGCAGATAATTTTTCTTCTAAAATTTAAAATAAGCAGTTTTTTGTAAAATCAGATGTAAAGCATTTTGGAGTTTGCATTGTAATAATCATTTAATCTTTGGGATAATCTTTAATCTTTGTCATGGCAACTGTTCTGATGAGCTTTCTTCCTTAGTGCCCTGATTACATGAATTTGAGCATGCTACTACATTACCAACAAGGTCTCACTATTTTATTGATAACTACAATCTTGAAAAATTTAAGTGCAACATCAATCACCATTTTTTGACTTCTTGAAGCCTGTTCCTTTTTTTTGTTCCTTTCTTCAATCCTCCCATTCTTAGTTTTCTCGTTCTCTTTCACACCCTGTAACACCCCTGTGTACCAGTGACATTACTGCCTTGCTTAAAATTCTTTACAAGAATAATTTTATATTTACAATATTCTATAAACTAATATCACTAAAACTAATGCAATGCAATATTTATCACTTACTAATTTATAAAGAAATAAATATGAAAACAATTTTTTATTCATAAATTTATAAACATTTATTAAATTAATAAAAGGAATTTCATTTACCATTTTATAAAATTTGAATCATTTGACAATTAGCCGATGTTTTGCCAATAAATAATATGATAGTGTAAAAAAAAACAATCTAATAGCATTTATTAAATTTTTTGTCGATTCTCAAGAACAAAAAAAAATGTAAAAATTCACTTTCATCATATGTTCAGGTTTTATTACAATTCTAATCATCGCTTTTTAAAACAATAAACATTGCCGAGGATGGAAGGTAGTTAAAATAATAGTGGTGTCAAGGGAAAGACCGTCCTTTTGCCACTCCATTTTTTTTTTGTGGGCACAAAGGTCCAAGTTTGCTAATTGAAAATTTAAAAAAAGGAAAGAATCAAAATTTATTATTTTTTAATTATTTTAAATAAACTAAATTTAAAAAAAAATAAAACCTTTGATTCATTTATAGATATCAAATAGCAACAAATAAAATTAAATGTACTCCTTATCTTTCCGAAACTGACTGAATTTATTTACCAATATATGATTTTTGGAAATGAATTCAATTTTACTATCAAATCCCTTGATGAGTGGATGGCATATCTGTGAAACCCAGAGTCAGGATAGTTAAGTTGAACATTTATAGAGTAATTGGCCATGATTAAATGTAACTAGCAGAAATGCCAAGCAAATAGAATTGAAAATGTTTGCAATAAAAATAAATGGCTAGCCAGTCGTATCTGAGGATGCCTGTCTACTAGGGTGATTAGACAATACCTGTTGCAGACACCTGCTCAGGCACATTTATTCTTGTTTAACAACCACAGAGCTCACCTGTGGAATTATATTGCAACTATGCTGAATGGGCCTTAGTTACAGTTTCTGGGAGAGAGTATGTTATTTAATGTGATTAACAGTCTGAACAGGGCTAGCACGCTCAAACCCTCGGTCACGATGACTTGTGATTTGGTGCTAGTACAATAAACAAGAGAAAGAAAAGTACAGGGCAACAAAATTATATAAGTAGGCAAAGCAACACTAATAAGGCAAAAAACGTTCACAAACTAAGAACGATGTTAACACACAGAAGAGATACAGACAAGCGTTTCACAGCATTCTGACTTCAAGACAAGAAAGAACAGAACTAACGCAGATGAGACCAAGATGTGGCCTATCTTATTAGCTAGAAAGTAATCCCAGCATGCATCTGTATGTTCTTTCTATAAATTTGGGTTGGGGGATGTTTTTGCAGTCGTTCCCTATTGGACTGGAACCAGCACCATTTAATTTTATTTCTTGCTTTATCTCTTGATACTGAGCACCTTTAATTACAAAAACAGCTTGCATTAAATAGTGTTCTCTTCCAGAAATACACTGGTTGAGATTTGATTTTATTACTCTGTAAAATACAATCTTTGTTATTAAATATGAAACACTGTAGAATCAACTTGATTTAAAACATTCTGGAACCACAAATTTTGGTTCATATGAAGAAATTTTCTTTTAAATATATTTGTATATAAAAAAGAAATCAGATTTGAAAAGCCGTCTTTTTATTTATACGAGATGTCCTATGAAGTGGCTCTTCCCTCCTACTGATATTCTCGACAACTGAGTACATTGTGTTTATTTAAAGAAAAAAAAAAAAGATCAGATTTAAAATGTAAAGCTCTTCAGTAAAATGAATTGGAGCCCTCTGACTGATTGGCATTTGTTTACATTCGTAAAAACAATACACTAGAATTAGCTGTTTCTCTCTGCTGAATGATGGTAGCTCAGTGGTAGAAACTCTGACTGACACCAAATTGGTCGGGTTTCGGTTCTGGCTTGAAGTATTCGGATGTCTAGTTGCTGTGATACAGTAAAACAGTACTGTCTGCGAATGACATGATTTAAACGTTATGGATTTTTACAGAAATCTAGTATATTTAGCAACCGTAAAAAACTTTAATTTTTTTTGTCATGTTCAAATATTAATTGTCCTTGTATTTTTTTGTATGCCTGCTTTTTCTTCTTTATTCATTTGAGTTTTTTGTATCCTCCCTAAGTATTCTGTGAAAGATATGTTTTAGTATGTTCACTGAAAGGTAATCAAGGCTTGCTTGCCTCCCCTTTTCTTCTCCTTTTTTTTTTATTAAGAATGTATGTCTGCATCTTTTAACTCTCTGTAACAAACATGGTTTGTGTAAGCAGTTCGTTGGACATGGTTTACTGCCAAAAAAATGTTCAAATTGACCACCAACTTGACCACCAACTTGCTAGCTTGTTTGTAGATTAATCGTTTTATTTAAAAATGTAATTAAAAAAAATAAAAAAAAATATGTTTAAGTAAAATTTAATCCAGAAAAACTATCAAAAATATATATCCATAAACTCAGCTCATGTAAATATATACGATATGTATATACACGGTGTCCCAAAATAATGTATACACTCTTTGAATCATTATAACTTATTCAATTTATGTATTTTGAATTGTAAATAAGATTAATACAAGAGAAAGAATACACATTTAAAGAATTTGAGAGTAAAATATACAAAAAACATAGAAAATTAACTTTAAAAAGCTACTTGATCCAATGGTAGAATGTTCATATAATAATGAATTCACATCAAGTACTCAAACTGGTTGCCGTTCTGTTCAATACACTTTTCATATCTTGAAGAATTAGACCTACACACATCCAGTATCTTTTCCTCTGCTATTTGAGCACATTCTTCTTCAATTGCTACTCTCATTTCAGCAATTGTTTCAGGTTTCCTGTTGTAAACTTTATCTTTTAGAAACCCCCACAAAAAGAAATGTAAGGGTGTCAAATCTGGTGATCTAGGTGGGTGTTCAACTGTCGCTCTTCTTTCAATCCAAATGTTTTGCATATTTTCATCCATATATGTTCTCACATCATGGTAATGTATTATTAACTATTAATATTTGAACAGTGTATACATTATTTTGGGACACCCTGTATTTACTAAGTTCGGTTTAGTCTTGCACAGGGATACAAAAGTGGGATACCTATTGAAGAGTGAACACCTTACAAATGGCATGCAAGTTTACCTTGTTCATGACTGCATTTTTTTTCATTGTATTTGTGTGTGAGTAAGCAGACATCTATAAAAGTATAACTGTATTATTTAATGTCAAAATCTCTGTTGATATTGCAATGTTTGTACCTTCTGGCTTTCTTTAGATGTCCACAGATTAGGGTAATCTTTAGGGAATTTTAAACTAAACTCTTTTTTTATTTGATCTCTAAAGATAGATTTAAATTGTTCTTATTTCACTATCCTTGCCTAGTGACAGCTTTTGTTTTTTTTCCTGGGACTACTTACTGATTGTTGGCCTTGTTTCCAATGACTGAGTCTGTATTGCCAGGTTCACATCTAAATTCAGGATTGTCCCATGGATTAAAGCATTAGATTATGAATTTAGTTGCTCATTATTTGTGAGTTCAATCACTGGACTGGGTAGTACAGACTTAAGCTCAGCGTAAACAGAATTATCAATTACCTGAGTAGTACTAAAAGAAGAACAAGACAAGACATAGACAGTGGAATGTAATCAATCTGTCTGCCATAGATTTAATAAAAGTTTCGGTTTGAAATTCCATGAAGATTAACCAGTTAGACATCTGGAGAAAACCAGAGGGCTTAATATTAAGTTGGTGCAAAAATAACGACGTAATAACGTTGTTTTTTTACGTTAAAAAATACGTAAAAAAAACGACATTATTACGTCATTATTTTTGCACCAACCTAATAGCTGAAATGGTGTAGTAATAACAAAGATGAGGATATTAGTTGGGATATAAATAATGACATCATTGCTGCTGCACATGTTTCTAAATTTACCTACAATTGCACCACACAGAAACATCTTGACTGTTAATATTCATACACACAAACACAGTTATTTGTATATTATAAAGTTATAAGGCAGTGATGCTTTAAATACACACATGCAGCTTAGATACTTTCATAAACTAGTACAATATATGTGGATTTTTTTGGGATGTTGAATAGGTCATTTTATTTTTTTTTTTTAAATACATCATTTTGAAAAGTATATAATTTTTAGAATTTTTCTTTTTAATTTTGAAATCTCTATAATTATAAGATTTAAAAATATGGCTTAAATCCAACAGACTAATTAAGGAAGGAACAAGTAGGAAAATCTTTTATAAATTAAACACAGTTTGCTATTGATATAACTTCAGAAAAATAAGAGGAAGTGAAATAATATGAAGTTTCAATGTTAAAATTTACATTGTTTCGTTTCCATTGCTTTATGGCATTAGTGTTTATGTATATATCAATAATTTCCTTATTATTACATAGAAACAAAACAGGCCATAGTTTTGATTATAAAAAGGACATGCATATATATAACATGTTTCAGAGAAAATGCCTTGAGAAAAATATTATAAAATTAATCAACTTAAAATAAATACCCAGCAAATGTAGTTCTCCTTATCACCAATATTTATAAAACTGATACTTGAAGAATATAAGATCAAAACGTTTTCATACAATGGAATCTAGTATTATGCATTTACATCATGCATTTGTGACATTTATCAAACAATTAAGATGCAATAATAAATGTAATTTCTATAAATTGTCCTTTCAAGGAGGAAATATAAATCCAGACAACATAAGATATACACATGATGACTAGACAAACAATGAAAACAAAACAGAATTTAAAAATTGAAACATGATTCGGTATTATTTAACTTGCCCAAAAATATCTGATGAAGCCAAATAAATAGCAAGACATTAAATTTATAAATATTTCCCTGCATATCCCTTATTCAAATCATATATATATATATATATATATATATATATATATATATATATATATATATGAATGATGAAGATATATATATATATATATATATATATATGAATGATGAAGATATATATATATATATATATATATATATGAATGATGAAGATATATATATATATATATATATATATGAATGATGAAGATATATATATATATATATATATATATGAATGATGAAGATATATATATATATATATATATATATATATGAATGATGAAGATATATATATATATATATATATATATATATATATATGAATGATGAAGATATATATATATATATATATATGAATGATGAAGATATATATATATATATATATGAATGATGAAGATATATATATATATATGAATGATGAAGATATATATATATATATATATATATATGAATGATGAAGATATATATATATATATATATATATATGAATGATGAAGATATATATATATATATATATATATATGAATGATGAAGATATATATATATATATATATATATATGAATGATGAAGATATATATATATATATATATATGAATGATGAAGATATATATATATATATATATATATATATATATATGAATGATGAAGATATATATATATATATATGAATGATGAAGATATATGAATGATGAAGATATATATATATATATATATGAATGATGAAGATATATGAATGATGAAGATATATATATATATATATGAATGATGAAGATATATATATATATATATATATATATATATATATATGAATGATGAAGATATATATATATATATATATATGAATGATGAAGATATATATATATATATATATATATGAATGATGAAGATATATATATATATATATATATATGAATGATGAAGATATATATATATATATGAATGATGAAGATATATATATATATATATGAATGATGAAGATATATGAATGATGAAGATATATATATATATATATATGAATGATGAAGATATATGAATGATGAAGATATATATATATATATATGAATGATGAAGATATATGAATGATGAAGATATATATATATATATATGAATGATGAAGATATATATATATATATATATATATATATATGAATGATGAAGATATATATATATATATATATATGAATGATGAAGATATATATATATATATATATATATATATGAATGATGAAGATATATATATATATATATGAATGATGAAGATATATATATATATATATATGAATGATGAAGATATATGAATGATGAAGATATATGAATGATGAAGATATATATATATATGAATGATGAAGATATATATATATATATATATGAATGATGAAGATATATATATATGAATGATGAAGATATATTTTTAAGGTATACTATAATAATGGATAAAAGGTTTCAATATCAGGAATAGGATTTGTATGTTAATATAAAAGTGGACACGGAGGTCAATGCTGAATAACATTTTTTTTCATGTCTGAACACAACTATTCAAACATAAAAGAGACTGTCACTGCTCAGTGTTCACACACACACACACATATATATATATATATGACATGTCTTATTAAATAAGTTAGACAAGTTTTGTCTACTTATTTTTAATAAGCTCCTCTTATAATTACAGACAAGTTTCTTAGTATCCTTTTTAAAGGAAGACAGAAAATTACCATTTTGATGGATATTCATTTTATTCCGAGTAATTATGGGGATTTTAGGGAATTTGTGAGTAGCAGCGCTATATCGAACCTATTCAGTTTCTTCTTGATCACCAAGTCCCATTGATACAGTTGGTATGATGCTTGTGTTGTATCGAAAGAGTCTGAGTTCTAATATCAATAGTGGATGCACAGTGCAGATGAGTCCCAAAGTACGATGAAATGGCCATCCAGTGCTTTCTGTATTCTGTTGAGGAATTCTTCAAGACTAGATGAATTGTTATAATGATATATATTAAGAATGTGCCTTGCTGACATTGTCATGTGTTGGGTTCAGTGTCTTCAGGTTGGAATGAAAGACAAAACTGTGTGTAAGGTAAATGCAGTGGGATTTTTGAGGATAAGTAGTGACAAATTAAATGACCTTATCAGACATTGGTGAAACAGGCTGAAACTTTAAAAAAATCTTATATGAGCATTGCAGAGATATGCTGCTTGGCAACACTTTAGATGCAATGGTGGTTCAGCATAATACATTTGACCACAATTCTGACTTAATGTCAGTCTGATAAGGAGAGAAAAAGATTCATTAAGACGAGGACCATGCATAATATCATTGCTCATTCCAAAAGCTATAGTAGCACAATAAGGTATATGAGCTAATTGAGAATAAAAACTACAGATCTACACAAAGTTGGCTGATTTAAAATCCAACAGACACCGACATCTCAAATACGCACACACACTCATATATATATATATATATATAAAACAAAAAAAACACTTTCAGGTCTGATGAGGTAATTTAATTTATTGCCCCTATTTATATTTATTACACAAAGTTTTGTCTTTTATTCTAACCTGAAGAAGTGGAACTTAACACACATCATATTGGTAAAATGCATTCTTAAAAAGTTTTTAACTTTGTCTCATTATTTCCACTTTAGCCTTAGATACAATTATACATCCTACACACATACACATATAGGATGTTCTAAGATGCATTTCACAATATTTTTTCATATATTTGATATTTTAGTAATAATAATGAATATTTCTAGCAATATTTATCAGATTTCATATGTGATTTTAAATTAAGTTTGTGTGTATAATTATATATATATATATATATATATATATATATGAAAAGACAATTATCTTTTTACAGATTTTAGTTATATCTGAAATTTTATATATATATATATATGAAATGTGTGTATATATATATATAAAATATATATATGCACACATAATTTTGGGCAGGGTGCAGTGTTAAAAACTCCCGTGAGGTTTGCTAATCATTTTAAATCTTTCTTGGTTGTGGAATTTGAATTCTTTCTCTGTTTATCCTTCTTTTAATAACTGCGAATATTTTTTTTATAAGATTTTACATGTGAACAAATCAATTAAAAAAAAGGTTGTGATTTATTACATGAAATATTTGACAGAAGAATTAAAATAGAATTATTTTGTGACAAACTGAGGATTCCACGGTATTTACAATAAAGAATCTATAATAAGAGTTAATGGTTGAAGAAAAAAAAAAGAAGAAAGTTTTCTCTATGTAAGTCAGTGTAATATACAGTATCAGTTGTCACTCTCAAGCAAATATCTCAGTTGGTTACTTACTTACTGCTAGTGTTTTTTTTTATATATTACTTACTAGCAGTGAGAGAGGGTGAGAGAAAAAGGTTAAGAGTGAGAGAAAGAGAGAATGACAAATTGTGACAGAGATTGAGAGATCGAGAGAGATAGCAAGAGATCAAGAGAGAGCGTGAGAAGTCAGGAAAGACATTGAGAATCTGTGTGAAAGAGAACAAGAGGTTGAGAGAGTGACAGATTGGAAGAGAGAATGAGAGATCGAGAAAGATAGCATGAGATTAAGAGAGAAGCACTAAGGATAGAAAAGAGGGGAGTGAAATGAGGAGAGAGAGTGATGAGGATGAGAGAAAATTCTCTACAAGTCAGAGATAGAAAGAATGAAAGAGAAAGGGCATGAGAGATTAAGAAAATGATTGAGAGATCAATAGACAAAGTGAGAGATCAAGATAGATGGAGAGAGAGAGAGATATAGAGGGGAATAGCAAGAGATTTCGAGAGAGAGAGGGTGTGACTTATTGAGAGAGTGTGAGACAGAGAGATAAAGAGAGGAAAAATATCCGGGGAAAAGAGGTGTGTGAAAGAAGAACGGGGGGGACAAGAGAAAAGTAATAGATAGAAAGAATGAGAGAGAAAGGAAGGGAAGAGATAGAGAGATCAATCAAGGGAGTAAGAGAAAGAGAGATTGAAAGTAAGAGAAGGCAAGAGAGATCAAGAGACAGAGAGCAAGGGGTTGAGAGAGAAGGAGATTGTGACAGATCACAACAAAAAATGGGAGGGAGAGAGAGAGAGGTAAAAGAGGTGAGTGAAAAGAGGATAGAAATAGTGATGGGATGAGAGAAAATGCTCTCACTCTCTCTCTCTCTCTATATATATATATATATATGTGTGAAAATATTGTAGAAAATAGGAAAGAAACTGGTTTGGTAAATAATCCAAAGTTCCTTAGTATTTTTGTAATTATTTTTAAAAAATAGTGCTCGATACGAAAGTAGAGCATAAATATAATTATTTATTTAAAAATATGATTCCAACACGCAAGCGTGTTGGAATCATATTTTTAAATAAATAATTATATATATATATATATATATATATATATATATATATATATATATATATATATATATATATTGAGAGAGATGTGTGTATATACATCTATATATGGATATATGTATACATATGCATATATACACACTCACATATATATACATACATACATACATACATGTAGAGACATCCAAACATTTTTGTTTATAAAGAGCTGACAAGATCTGCCAGTTTAATTTTTTTATTATATTTTTTCCCATATTCGGATAAGGTTTTGCGTATTGTGCTTGAAGTTGTTGATAAACTGCCCAAAGTTCATATTTTATTATTGTTTTGTTCAACAAAAGTTTTGGATTTGTCACTTTTCTAAATAACAATTTCTTTGTTGCCTGTATGCTTGTCTCGACGCTTTGGTGAGGTGCTGGGTTAATTCCTTGTCATGATAACTGTTTTTTTATGGCCTCACGTGTATATATATATATATATATATATATATATATATATATATATATATATATATATATATAAAAAGTTGATTAATTCCTAACAGAACATGTGATGAGTAAATTATTAGAATTTAGCAGATTTAAAGGTGAGCTGATTTTTGTAATGTGCTGTATGTGATGAAATAGGGCAAACACTGATAAATAAAATGTTGCTTGAAAATATACAAAATAGCAGCTGGAATAAATAAATAAAATTATGTTGGTTGTTAAACAAGACCCATATCGCCTTCTCCCATCTTTCTTCTGCCCTTTCGATCTTTAGAACATTATTTTTGAAAAATTTATTGTTTTGTATTAGAAATTTAGAATTCTTTTTTTCTGGTTGTGAACTTGTCACGATGTTGATTTGGGGGTTAGTAGAGACCAACGCCAAATAACATGTAACCATAAAAAGGGTTTTAATAGGCTGGTAAAAAAGGTACAGAAATCGCCTGAGTAGTCAATAACTAGCTCAGCTAAGAACTTCTCTGTCTCACTGTCCTCCTCATGTCAACTGACATGTCACTATTTAAAGTCTTTGTTCACAGACGCAGACAAGTTCATCTTCAAGAGGGGGGGTAGGTTTCCGACACAACAGAACTGCAATTACATCTGTCAGTACTTCCAATCCATTACCTCACCTTAAGTAATTGAATATAAAAAAATCTTTAAAAAAACATCTTTTATGTGCTGTCTTTTTTCAGTATGTGAGTGTCATGGCTCTCCACAATTTCTCGTCTTTTCGGTAAATTCTGCTGAACTGTAATTCACATCGTTAGTTAATCAAGAACAAAATCACCTTCTCCTTACACGATTCTCTCCTTTTGCTCATTAAAATATAAATTATTTTTTGGATTAATTATTGTTTTATATTCACATTTTTCTGGTTGTGAAAGGCTTACAGCTGTATCATGTTGAAACACTACTTCCTATATGGTTGCTGATGTTAAGCAACATCAAGCCTGATCAGTACTTAGATGGGTGACCGCTTGGGAATACCAGGTGCTGTAAGCATGGATGTTTGGGTGGTGTAATGTATAATATATTATATTCAATTACACACAAATACCCTTGGGAAAAAGTATGAATCCACATCTTTGTCTGTTCCCCAACTGTGGATTAAAAAGTAGATCTTAAAGCAAAAAATCTTTATTATCTCCCAAGAATTCTTACAAGCTAAAAATATTTTCTGGCTTTAAAATAACTTTCAAAAGGTTAAAAAGCTGTAAAAAAAAAAACAAAACAAAACAAAAAAAATAATCAGCCAATCAATCAATCTGGTTGTGAGTCAATAAGTCCATTTTAATTTCATTACCTAACCTGGAAGATATCGCTGCAAATGCTTATGCAATTGAAATATATATATATATATATATATATATATATATATATACATCTTATGCATTATGTTCGCTTCAGAATGCAAGTTGTCATGCCTCTCCACAACTTCCTGTCTGTTATTAATCTAAGTATTTTTTTTTACTATTTACCATTTCTTTGTCCTTGTTCTGCTATCCATTCACACAAACTGGTTAGGTAGATGACTCGCAGTTTCACTCAATATGTCCTGTGAGTGTTAAATTCTCTAAGTCCTCTTTCCTCAGAAATGCCAACTATCTCTTTCTGATTGTAAATATAAGCTTCCTTCTAGTTCCTATTGTCCTTAAAACTTCCTCGTTTTTCATATGCTTTGTCCATGATATTTATAGCATTCGTCTGTAGAACGGCATCTCTTCATTCAGGTCTTTTCTTTTCCTGTGAAGAGATTGTCCAATGAAAGATAGAAAAATAAAGTCAATAAGCTCCTCTCGTGATATAGGTTATATATTCTAGTTTTAAATTTGATAATTCGACCTTTGACCTAGCATTTTTTTTAAGGCGTAACTAATTTAAACATCAAAACATGAACTAAATAGAAAACAACATTCAAATCGTAAGCACATTAGAGTTATCTCCCTTACATCATTCGTAATTATCTTTAATTTTATCTTGTTTGAGAATATCGAAACGGGCCAGGTTCTTAATGGTTAACTTAAGTAGTGAGTTATTGAGCTGTCAGTTTTTTGGTCATGATTCGAATTCATTATGTGATGACTGGCTGCTATTTACGTGCACTGGGGCCAAAACAAGGCTATGCATACTTGCTGCAGGTTTGTCCTTAAACAATCTTTAGATCTGCTTTGAAACAATTTTGATTTTGCTATGGAGTGAGTATTGTGCTTATTTTTAGATAGATAAGGTAATATGCAGCTAGTTATTGGTTTTTAATTCAATTGCCATTTTATTGGATTTCGATTAGATAATTGTGTTGCACGCCGAGAGCAATTATCCCGATTGAGAAAAAGCTGGTGTTATATCGCTTTCTCTCAGTCACAGACCCACGCTGACTATTGGCTTCCTTACAGTGTTTCGCAACCTTTTTAAGCAACGGCACACCTAAGAGCAAATGAAAATATCACGGATCAGTTAGTAGCAGTTTTAAAGGGTATACTATTATATGTTATGAAGTAAAACCATAGATTAAAAAAAAAATACACACAAAAATATGAACTTACTTTATTTCAATATTTCTATTCAAATATTTGTGCAGCTTTAGTGTGAAATTTTTGTGCCTGGTGTTTTTTTTTTTTTTTTTTTTTTTTGCGGTTTCTTCAATGTTTGGTCGAATGTACGATAAGCTGACCCCTACCCCATTTCTTCTTTAGTTGCCAATATTTTGCAGCACACTAGTAGGCTGTGCATGGAGGCTGAGAATCACTGGGCTAATACCTGCCCAGCATCGTTCGTATGAGCCACCTACTCTAAGTAGAAGATCCACACTCCCCCAGCCAATTGTGTAAGAGGACGTAACTCCTGATGCTTACTGCACTACACGCAACCAACTCTGTGTGTGTGTCTTGTTGTGTTGACTAGATTCTCTGTTATAATAATTCGGACCGTTCCGTTTTTAAAACATCATGTCTTAGGTAAACTTATTAAAAAAGGTTTTCTCAACAACATATCGACTCTCCTTTGATGTTGCGAATACTTTCAAACCAGCTTTTAGCTAACAAAAAAAGAAAAAGAAAAAGAAGAACTTCGTTGAGAGCGCAGCCTTTTCAACATGACATTATTTTTCAATGGTCTTTATTAATTATTTCATTGCCTGTAAATGATCACCAAATATACTGACAACGATTTGCGAGATATGGGAAGCATTTCAAGATTAAAAAAATGTATTTAAAATAAAGTGTTGAACTGAAAAGCGAATATAGATTCTTAAACGGAAATTCGTGTTTAAATCTTATATACTATTTGTATCCTAGACTATTGGTTACATTTTAGCTCACCATATAGATTATTTAACTATAGTATGTAGTAAAACAGAAGAAAGAAATAACATCATTTTATATCTACATTTGTTTTGGGGACAAATGGGCTCAGAATAAGGCGAAGTGACAAAAGGACATTTTTCCCTATGACACCGCATTTTTAAAAACTACGTTCATTCTTCAGCAATGTTTATTGTTTAAAAAAAAAAAAAGATGATTAAAATTGGAATAAAACCTAAACATATGAAAGTGAGTTTATACATTTTTTGCTGGTAATTTGCAATTTAGGACCCGCGCTCAGTTTCTAATGAAAATTTCCCGAATAGTTACATTTAGGTGTAAATGTATATGCTTAGTTCGAAAATAAAGAAATTTTGCTAAAATCTACTGTTTTGGAGTTATCAACAATAAAATTTCGGACTCATTCGAGTTGTGGCTACAGTACGGCAGCCAGTACTGGCGTTCTTTGCATCGGAGCAGTCAGTCATAACTAACACTAACCCTTGCGCAGTAATTGAGACGAATAAGATCAGTAAAAAAAAAGGGCCGTTAAGCTTCTGCGATTGGATAAAGTATAAAATGTATAGTCAAGTTATTTTCATCATGAAAGAAGAAAAAAATGTCTTTGGTAGTTTTACTGAGAAAAATACAGCCACCACTGTTCGAGTGGTTTTAATTGGGCCTCTGTCGGCAACTCTCTCTCTCTCTCTAAAATGCATGTTTCATTAAATAAGATAGACAAGTTTTGTCTATTTATTTTAAGTAAGTTCCTTTCATATTGTCTGATAAGCTTATAACATTATCATTGAAAGACGAAAGGAAATCACCATATTGATACATGTTTAAATCCAATTTAAGCTTTCGGTTTACAATGATAATGTTAAGCATATCATACAATATGAAAGGAACTTACTTAAAATAAATAGACAAAACTTGTCTATATTATTTAATGAAAACTAGCTGCCTAAATATATATATAAAAGCATGGCCTACATTTCATTTTCTTTCCTATTTTTTTATCAACCGTTAGCGAGTTATTTCAATCCGAAACTTATTTTGAATTAATGAAAATAATTTATTTTACGAATGCATAGACGTTTCTTTTTTTGGGTACAACTCTGATTTTTCTAGATACAAATCATACTAGTTAACCCACAGCTGGGGAAATACAGAAATTAAAGCGAATGCCATTTAAAAGGAAAATTTTATACAGAGATTTGCAGTAATTAATTAAAGAAATTTCAAATTATTGTTGCTGCTTTGCCGTTCCGTTTCTTCAATTTTTCGATCTTCTGATAATGTTTCGAAATGATCGTCCCCATAAACATGTCTAAGTTAAATTTAAATAAATGATTGTGTGCATTATTAACAGCGTCATTTTCACTTTTACCATGTCTGTCTTCTTTGATACGGAGTAAAGAAAAAAAGGTTCTGCTTTTTCTGATTTAACAGCTGGAAAAAAATAGTTGTATCTCATTTTCCCGAGTAGCGTTTATTACTGGCAAGAAATGATATAGAATTACTCGCTCCTTTTTGTCAACCCCACATTTTGCGAAATCTTTTTTTTCTTTCTGATTCGACAATTTGCAAATGAAAGCGTGCAACTTCGTATAGCTTAATTTCTTATTAACAATATCGTCCCTTACAAAATTCCGTTGGTTTCTACCATGAATAAAAATAGAAACGTTATTTATTCGTCCAAACAATATTTGACTTTTGGACTTAAAACTATTTTTCTTTTCTTTTGGTTATTCTAACGGCAAGAAGAATGCAGTGTGAAAGGATTTGTACTTTCGAGGCATAAGTGATTTGAAGCTTAAAATTCGAGTATCATATCATATTCTATATATTATTTTTAATTTCAATTATTTATTTTCATTTGCCGAAAGAAAGATCGATATCAGCATAATTTTCGTCTTTTCTATAAAGATTGTAATAAAAATTATATTTCGTATTATTGTATGACTGATTTCCGACTGATTTTAAACAAATTTGAAAAACTTTCGCTCACGACAATAATAATAATTTCTGAATAGTCAAATAGTTTCTCTTGAAAAAGTGAAACCAGAAGTAAACTCTGTCTTTGATAGCAATTCCCAACATAAGAATTTCCAACGAATTTTATTTATAGTAACCATTAGCACTCTAAAGATGAGTTATTTCCAAGGCAAAATGTTTGTCCTATAATTGTAGAGGACGCCATTTGCTGGACAAATGTTGTTTTTGAATTCAATGGTTGTGTTATCATGTCCTGCTATAGCAACAGTGAAAATCACTTTGCTTGAAATTCAGAATGAGGCTACTGTAGTTGAGGAGGCACAGTCAAAAGTAATACATGTGAAATATGCAGAGTGTTAAAGGTTAAAAATCTGTCGTCTTATTTTTAAATATACTGAAAACAAAAACAAAAAAAAAAATGGTAAAGATACCCATTTGTTGATAAGATTTAGAAATCGGAAGAATTTTCTTTTCAAAATCTTAAAAGAAGCGGCAGAATATCTAACAAATTTGCCCTTTTTAGTCATAGGCGTATTTTTTACCTTTCAGAATTTGAAGCAATAAACAAAATTGTTAATTTGTAAAAAAAAACAAAAAAAAACTATGTAAATTTGGTTACCTGAAAATTTGTTTTCGTCATTGTGAAAGTTGTCCCAGTTTTTCACTTTGTACATTTTGTCACCAAAACCATAATTACCTGTATTTACAAGAAGACGAATACGGCCCACCTGTGGGTCGTGCCGGAGCCAACGTGGGGTGAGAGAGACAATGTCATTTTAAACGCACTGTTATATTCTGTATTCTTCTCAATACGTTTGTTTTCCAACACTGTTAATGAGTGCGAATTTTACTTTTTTTTCTTTTTTTTTTTTTTCATTATAATCAATCAATGAATTTCTATTTCGTTGTTGTACAATAAACCATAATGTTGCCGGAGGATTTCATTTTCTTTTTTTAAAGTCCTTCGGGGTATGAAAAAATTGCTCATCTTTGCTATATTGGTGATAGGACAAATGACACACGCGAGCAATGTCATTCGAGTACTGTTGATTTTATAATTAGCCAGTGGCGGATCTATATTTTTGGGACGGTGAATCTTGAACTGTAATGGGAGCCTCTTCGCAATCAGCAACAATAGGGCAACAGTCAACAAGCTTCAAATGGGCTTTGTTGTTCTTGCTGCAAAGACCACATGATACAAATGGCGGAAGACCAGATCTAGATAACTGTTATCATCTTCATCAATATGGTTTTCTATGATAGACCGACACAAAATTAAAAACAAAACCTTAACCCGCGGCATGTCTAATTTTGACTCCAATTATTCTATTTGTTTATTGCACATATCAAAGGCACTGGCGTAAATGCATGTTTGTCTTATGATTCTTCATTAACATCAGATTGGAAGACACATTGTAAATCAGTGTTTTTTCATCTACAGCATGACTGCTCGTTTCTAAGCATATTTGTCTGCTCAGACCCTATTGTGTTTCTTCAACACTTACAGAGCCAACTGTGGTTTATACATTTTTTTTATTATTGTTCACTCAATGCAAGGCCCAAGAGCCGCTTAATGTAGAAGATTACTAAATGAGATTGTTGCAAGGGCGTAGAAGGAGAGAGCAAGCGGGTTGAATGAGGAAATGTAGAACAGATACCGGTCCAACTTAGACGTGAAGAGTTTAAGATTGTCGTGATCGGGAGATGCATCCTCTCAGGAGTCTGTTTCACAATGAAACTCTTCTTGGGAACAAGATGTCTGAGTGGAACTTCCTCTTATCAGCAAAGAGGGGAAAAACGCCTTAAAAATGTTCATCGATGTTGCTTAAAAAAAATCATTAAATTAAATTAAAAAGTAACAAAATGGCAAAGTCCCCACTCACCGGAATTAGACGCGCTGTAGTTTATGTTTCATTAATTTCATAGTAGATCCGTCACTGTATATACCCCTCACTATTTTTTTTTTTTTTTTTTGTAAAACACCGAAATATAAAAGGTATGATCAAGCTATTTTCATCATGAAAGACATTTTGGTGGTTTTTCATTGGAAAAAATGTCTTTGGTAGTTTTACTGAGAAAAATACAGCCACCACTGTTCGAGTTGTTTTAATTAGTCCTCTATCGGCAACTAAACCATTTTTTTCATATATATATATATATATAAGCTTATTCCCTACTTTTCATTTTTTTCCTATTATGTAATGGCATTTTTAGTATCATTCAGGGTCGTAGCAGCCCGGAGGGTGCGGAGGGCCTTGTCTCCTCCCCCCCTTTTTTTTTTTTTACTAATTGTAGCATTTTTACAGGGTTTTATTTTAAGAAAATACAATAAAGAAATGCAAGAAAAAAAACTACCAATAGAAGGCGGTATTAGAAATTTTAAATGATCTTGACGCTATGTTGGCGGCCTTTGGTAACTTAAGGCTAAATTCTAAATATTTGAGCCTCCCACCCGACCTCCAAGAAAAAAAAATTGTCACTGTAACGATCCTATTATCTACTAGTGGTTTATATAAGTCCTGATATCGCTGAAAGGCTTTATTAAACATATATCAAAACTTGCTTTTATTCTATGTATTGCGCACAGGCCGACATAGCACATTTTAATTACACTACTTACATTGTTCGGACTGTTGCACTCATCGTTGTTGCCATATTCACGACGTTCGGCCGTTGTTCGCTCCGCCCTACTTCAGGTGGTGGAATTTAGAACCGAACACTTTATTTCGTCCACCGGAGTAAATTGTTCTCGTTCCATGTGCCATGCCTCAAGGGCACATCACGCAGTGGATAAAACCACTGGTTGAAGTAATCCAGCGACTTGACCCAAAGAGATGCGTGTTCGATATCTGCCCACAGCAGAGCTGAACAAAAAACCTGGAGAGTTGAGTTAAAGGGAGATAACTGAAACTGGGCTATCTGGAAGAGGCATGGCACGTGGAACTAGAACAATCTACTCCGGTTGACGAAATAAAGGATTCGGTTCGAAATTCCAATCACCTGAAGTAGGCCGGAGCGTACAACGGCCGAAACGTCGAGAATATGAGACCAAAGATGAGGACAACAGTCCGATCAATGTAAATAGTTTAAATAATTATAATACCTTCATCTCAAAAATATATAGACAGATAGCACTTTTTTTTTCTGGAGGAAGAAGGCAGATATATTTAAACTCTATTCGTAGTGAATGATTTGTCTTTTTTTATCACTAGAAACATATTTTATCGTGATTATTAGACCTGTTTACAGTATTTACATTGTTCGGACTGTTGTCATCATTGGTACCATATTCACGACGTTTCGGCTGTTGTACGATCCGGCCTTCTTCAGGCGATATACGCTGGAATTTCGAACCGAACCCTTTATTTCTTCCACTGTTGTAGAATGATCTAGTTCCACATGCCACGCCTTTTCAGTATATCTCAGTTTCAGCTATTTCCCTGGAACTAGAACAATCTACACCGGGGGACGAAATAAAAAGCTTGGTTCGAAATTCTAACGTATGTCACCTGAAGAAGGCAGGAGCGTACAACGGCCGAAAGTATAATATCGTGAATATGACAAGAAAGCTGAGGACAATAGTCCGAACAATGTAAATAATGTAAATAGTTACGATACCTCATCGCTGAAATATAGACAGATATTAAACCTGTATTTAGCTTTTATTTTTTTCTAGTATTAATAAACTTACTATTTTTTTCTTTTTGGCGGTAAGGAAAAAACAAAAAATGAAAACAAAGATTCTTGTAGATTTATTTAAAAATTTATGCGGACAAGTTTTGACGCTGCATGTTCTTCAGTGAAAATCATTAATGCAAGCGTGAATTATGGAAGCAGTTGTAAATATAATCGCTAAGTCTTTTATTTTTAGTAAGCTGATAATAATCTTCTTATTTCTTGAGTACAGATCCCTTTCTTTTACGGAAGGAAATCAAATGTCCTGCTAATTTTGGTTCGATCTGTCTTTAAATAATGTAAGATTAACGTTTTACTTTTGTTCGACTAGTGGAACATATTTTAAGACATTTTTTAATAAAAGACGAGCATTAATTCTAATTATTTTATCGATAATATACAAAAAAAAAAAAAAAAAAAAAAAGAACCACGAAAAACTATAACTTTTCGTAAGTTAATGGCGGGTT
>OZ010572.1:116770364-116777864 GCA_963932145.1 Acanthosepion lycidas | reverse complement strand
TATCTACGGTCAGTTCACTGATGTTAAGAAAATGCCATTTTAAACGTTGTTCTAACAATTAAATGAACGAGATAGAGATTATTTTAGAATAAATACTGACATATATTTCGAAAAATGCTACTATGACATTCTTTATATTCGGTTTATCTAATTAAAAAAAAGAATATTTAATGACTATATCATGATGAAAAAAAAAAAAAATCATGTGAGATTGAACAAATCAAATTAGTCTTGTGTTGCAAACCTGCCAGCTCAGTATATTTCTTTATTAAGTTGCTGCAAAAATAATGACGTAATAATGTCGTTTTTTGACTTAAAAAAAATACGTCAAAAACGACATTATTACGTCATTATTTTTGCACCAACCTAATATTTGCTTTTAAAAACCAAAAATGAAATGAATTGATAAAATACACAAATCATGTCTCTCCTGTAAAGTGATTATCTTAGATAAGTTACTTACTCCAATAATATTGGCTTTCCTAAGTTGACTACTTCAGAAATATTAGGTTGGTGAAAAAATAATGTCTTTTTCTCACATATGTTACTATGTGAAAAAACGACATTATTTTTGCACCAACCTAATAAAATTCGCTAATTCTTACGTATTTTGGCATGCTGGATTCGAAAATGAGCTTTAAATTAAATGATTGGCTCTAGATTTAGAGATACTTTGTTACGTCATACGCATGAGTAGAATAGATGTTTCCAAGAGAAACAATGTTACTTTTCAAAAACTGCTTTGATATTCTGTTCAAAAACATCAAGATAGCAATCAAATAGCAATCAGTGGCATTATTCGTTGGCTCTCTCAAAATCATAGTCACTGCAAAAGACAGATTTTTTTTCTTCCAGGTAATCCATTAACCAAGATTTCTTGCACAGATATGCCAGCATATGTGTGTTACCGACTTGGTCTCTGATTTTGCATTCAACATATAGTTAATAAGCTTTTCTCATAACAGGTGTTATATTTCACTTTTGCTGTTCAAAAATCACTTCACCACACGCATAGATGTTATCAATTTGGTTCAGATATCCAGGGGATTTTTCACAGATTAAATTGTGAAAATCTGAGTGCAAAGGAGAACAATAATTAGTTTATTAGGAGAGTAATTATATATAATAAGGTTATTAGGAGAGTAATTATATATAATAAGGTTATTAGGAGAGTAATTATATATAATAAGGTTATTAGGAGAGTAATAATTAATCTAGAAAGGATATTTTTTATGAAATATTCATCTAGTATTAGTAGTGTATCTTGAAATCTAGAGCCAATCAACATTTTACGATAACATTTTTATTTCTAATGTCTACAAATAAGCTGAGATTGGCTATTTATGTTTTTGAAGTTTTCATGTAAGCTAGTATAATCATTTATATAAAATATCATCGCTTACATGAATAACCCTTATTAGTAACAGAATATAGATTATTACCATAAATAGTAAATATTGTAAAGTTTGGCGTTCATTTTTATTACTCTTGCTGATATCATCACTGTTATTTATTTTTATTTTACATTATTGCTATCAGTATTAACATCAGTTGTCATTATATTGAAGTCATTTTATAATCTGTATTAATATCGTTGACATATCGCCATTTTTCTTGTCCATTAATAATTTTCACAAACCAATGAAAATAATACTGAATTTTCTTTATCATTGAAAGTTTAATTAACTGAATAGTTTATAAAATGATCTTGTTCAACGGATGTTACAAATCAGTTCTTTTTCTGCTTAAAAAGAAACAAAACGCAGAGAGAGAAAAACGTATTCAGTTATGCAGATACGAACAGAATGGAACAAACGTTTTGTGTGACGCAGACGACAATTTATTTTTTACTTTTATTAAATGACAGAACAGAGGAAGAGACATAGAGTTTATGTCCATAGTTTGGTAGTCATTACGAAGGATACTTAGTCTTGCTTTCGTTATTCCGTTGTAATTTTAAAACACTGTATTTATTATTTACGGCTAAATTCCAGTATGACTCTTGTGGTTAAAGAGAGGACTGGAGGTAGAATATTTAGTTTTTATTTCAAATATCAGGTTCGGTATGGTCGTTATCCTAATTGGCACACAAAACCTATTTCAGATCAAAGCCAAGGATTTCTTTTTGAAGCACTTAGCCTAATTCTTACAAAATTCGTAGAATCGTTATTAGATCATCGTTCTGTTATTCTTTAGTTTACGAAGAGGTTTTTTTTCTCAAAATTAAAAGACCAGTTAGTTTCTCATTAGATATTTGAGAGCAAAAATATTTAAATATTTTTTTTTGCTTTTCTTTAACTAGACCTGAGTGGAATATAATAATGTTTTACTTTTTTTTTATCAAAAGAAACTCGTAAATCCCTAGTAAAGATATATGCAACTCTAATTCCCGGTCACTGTATCGCCGTCATCATCAAAAGAAGTCAACTGAAATTAACTTTTCAAAGTGGTCTCATCTAAATTTTTTGATAATATCTAACTATCAGGGTCCTAAAAGCTAACTGCTGTTCAAATATGAAAACTTTTTTGCCCGTTCCGAAATGCCTGTGAAACGCACATTTTATCAACATATGTAAGTTTTCATTGAATAGACATGAACAGATTTATTAAATGTTTTTGAGAAAAGAAAGCTTTTACAAAAGGGTATTTGGTTAAGAAAGCTCCTCAGAAAAAATGTTTTTATTTATGCTTGGATTAAAAAAAAAAGTTACCTTTTAAGGCAGGGCAAGTGTGGCATTTCTTTTAAAGAAGTTAGTCCTTTCACTGATCAAATTTACAAAGCAATTTTTAAATATTTTAGAAGTGAGTCATTTTTAAATCTTTTTTTAATGACCTGTGTCCAATATACAATCTTCTATCCAAGAGTATTTGATCTTCATTTTAACCTACATATGTATGAAGATGTTTAAATTTCTCGTGATACACTTCGCTCAAATTTTTGCAGAGTTTTTAAGATACTTCTCCCACTTGACATTTTGTTAAAATTATTAAAAAAAAGTTGTGGATATTTTATTTTTGTTTATTTTACGTAAAAAACAAAAACAAAAAAAAAAGACGAAAAACTCGAGCTTCATCTTTTTTCTCATGGTGTCAATTTCATTTTCGCCGGTTATTTCTCTCTGTAGCTTGAGAAAATATTCATAAAGCAATAAAAATAAAACAACACAAATTATATTTATTTTTTGGATTATTATATTGATAAAATTGCTGTGAGAACAGGTGTGCGCAGGCGCACTTTCGGATGTCTGCCAAAGCCGCTGCCCGACGCCATCTTTGAACACACATCCTTCTTTCTATTTTACTTTCCTCTCATCTTTCTGTCTCCGTCTCTTACACACATACTTTTTACCTTTTTCTTCTTCCCTCATTCATTGACCACATACATTTCTTCTTCCTCTTCTTCTTATATTTCCGATGTTATTTCCTTCTTAAATTTCCTTGCATCTTAATTCCCAATCTTTTTTTTTTCTTTCTTTCTGACAAAGACCAATCACCATCAGGTTGGCCATTGGTCTGAACATGACATCATGTTCTCTTGCTCAATGGATCCTTCATTGATTCCTTACACTAGCTGGATGTTCATCTGCTTCCATATTTAGATCATTTTGCACGCATGTTCTTTTTCTTGGTAATCTTACAGCATGAGTTTAACATTACATACTGCCAAGCAGAAGTAATGTCAAATTAAACTTTCTAAATCAAGTACTATATATATATATATATATATATATATATATATATATATATATATTCCCAAGTATAGGACTGGTCTATACGGAATAAATTCCAGTAACCAAAAAAATACTATTCTTAAAAGAGTGCTCAATATAGAGTAGAGCAAATATATTATTTATTCGAAAATTATAACATAAATATATTATAAAATCACTACAAAAATATCCATTTTGTTTCAACACTTCAGGGGTTTTATCAAGTGATGGTGTTGAATGTAGAATGACTTGATAGGACACCAGAAGTGTTGAAACAAAATGGCTATTCTTGTAGCAATTTTATAAAATATTTATATTATATTTTTCGAATAAATTATATATATATATATATATATATATATATATAATTTCCGATCAGTCCTGAAGGAAAATATATGTCGTAGAGCTAATATTTTTCTTTAATAAAATTTCTCGAATATTTAGGCCGGTAGACGAAAATAAATAAATATACGCTTTAATAAGTAAACGCGGCGTCCATTCAAATGTAAGTATCCACTAAAAATAACGTTTAGAGTGTTAAAATATTTCGGATTAATGAATAAAAACTCCATTACTTTAGAAATTGGTTTATTCACGTATGGATGCGAAACTGTGCAGATACGAAAATATGAGCGTCTTTGAAAAGAATAATTTTGCTTAAAGGCACTATTAAGCCTCGCTTGATTGACAAATGTTATTCATAGCTCAGTCGGTTAAAGTACGTCGGATCTAACGACGGTTCCTTCTGCCCTGGGGAACGCAAGTTCGTATTCTACCAGGAAGCACGCATATATATATATATATATATATATATATATATATATATATATATATATATATATAATTCACATATTAAATTTGCCCTTTAGCTGATTGAAACTCACACTTATTAGTAATACTTAAGTTTCTTCCAGAATTGAATGCTTCCTATTTTTGATTTTTACGAACTAATTAGGCACAGTAACCGAAAATTGGGCGCCTATCTTAGAGCGGTTGTTATCAAGTTAATCGCGCAGATGAGTCTCATGTTCGATTCTCATTAGATGCCATATTACTGCGGCTTTGTGTTAAGTTAATATAGACAATGAACGAAGATTTGTGTTTATTTAACTGCTTGTAGTTGATGGACAGATTGCAGTTCGGATCGTTGAAGCTGTCAAATAAAACAAAAAAACTCGAGATTTGAAATTTAAAAAGAAGTTGAAATGGACCTGCTTCATATTTTAAATGCTTTAACTGATATGACATATTTCCTTTGTCAGCATTCAGTTTTCACTGTCGGTTAGGCGTTCCTGACCCTCTTGGAAGATTTATTCTTTTTTTTTTTTTTTTGTTTTATTATTTTCCCGAACCGTTTTGCTTTTTAATTGACTCTACTGTTACCATATTTTAGGCGGGCTCTGCCGAGTCCCCGCTTTTAAGTCTTAATAGAGTTCAAAAGTATCTCCGAGCCCTTGTTGGAGAAGAATTATTTTCCACCTTCCAACCTCTCTCTCTCACAAGTAGGATGTGGCGAGTCTCTCACAGCTCTATCGCTACTTTCATGGAAAGTGCTCTGACGAACTACATTTGTTGGTTCCGCCAGGTCTAGCCTTCACGGCTAGGAGCCGCCATGCCACTTACATAGTAGCGAATCAGCCACATTACCCCCGTATTCCATCGGCGTGAAGTAAGTTCCATTCAAATAGCTTCTTCTCGCGAACCGCTGCCCTGTGGAACAGACTTACAAGAGGATGTTTCCCCAATCACTACAATCTTAAACTAGTCTTCTCCTATCTTTCCCTTTCGTTATCCGTATAAACCATTCCTTAACGTAATCCTCTACCTTGAGTAGACCGCTGGTTTTGTACAGGGTGAACCTTAGTGTCAAAAAAGAAAAAAAGAACAACCTGCTGTCTGAAGTAGTTCTCTGATGGAGTCTCGGCTACATGAGATTTCCTGGCCCCTCTTCGAAAATTGACGTCAGAGTCTGTAGAAAATTATGACTGCTCGAATTTATTTCAACTCTTTTGAGAATTCCCCAAATTCTGTTATTTTGCGATAGTCCAACTCGTGATAAAATTTTTGCTTTTTAATAGCTGCAATTTATTAACACAAATACAACTTTCTATTCGTCATAGAATTGTATATTTGATAACAGGGCTTGATTTTGATACTGGGCTGTTAAATAAGTTCCAGTTTTGTGGGCAGAATAGCGATGTTTGATATTATGACCAATGATCACATTTCACATATGAGTTCCAATTTCAAACTAGAGTCAATAAATTGGTCTACCTAATGGTTATAAAAAATCACAATACACCTGCGACGAAAAAGAAATCAATGGATAGAGGTTTTTGAAAAAGTTATATGCTCAATCATTAGTCAGTAGTGAAACCTAAAGCAATTATAATATTGTCTTGGCACAGGAGATCCGTCCTTCTGACTGTACTTTCCCAGTGGAAATGATCTTTTGATGTCTGCGGTAATTACATAGGTGTCGCAGATGTTTTGGGTGTAGATTTCGCCTGACCAAAGTTCGTGTCGGATTGCGGAATAGTGAGAGATAAATAAATCGCATTTTATTTTAGAGCTTTTTTCTATCTTATTCACGTGTTAAAAGCCCAGTAAAAATTATGGGACCGTATTTCATTAGAATTATATATTTGGTACACTTGGTAGATTTTGTGGAGCTGAAAATTCAAAGAAAAATAAACAGCTTCTGCCCTCTTTGTCCAAACATGATTCTCAAAATGGCTAACTCAATAGTCAGTCAGCTGCTTAGTAGACATTCATAAGTCTTGCTTGCTTAATTTCACAAACACGTTATATATATATATATATATATATATATATATATATATATAATACCATTAAAATATAGAGGGATCTTTCTCGCAATCTCTCTCTCTCCTTCTCTTTCTCTTTCTATCCATCACCTTGCTCTGGTTAGTACGTCCAGCAAGTAACCCCTCATTCACTATTTCCTCACTCCTCTATTTCGCAAATATAACATTAAAGGAAGCCTCACCCCACTTCACTTTTTTCTTTTTTAAAGTCTCCCTCCTCCCAGATACATGGAATACTGAAGTCTAAAGACCTTTCTTTGTCATCTTACTCCTACTCAGCTTCTTCCTTTCGCAAAGCTAATCATGATGGACGTTTTTCTTTACAGCATAAAAGAACCCAGCTTTTCTGCGCGTTTTTGTCTTTTTTTATTATTATTGAAGAGCTTTCTAATGTGTCATATTAACAATTATCTCATTATATATATATATATATATATGTATATATATATATATATATATGTATGTGTGTGTGTGTGTGTGTGTGTCTCTCTCTCTCTCTCTATATATATATATGTTTATATATATATATATGTGTGTGTGTGTCTATATATATGCCTATATATGTGTCTCTCTATATATACATGTCTTTCTTACTCTCCCCCCTCTCACTCTCTCTCTCTCTCTCTCTCTATATATATATATATATATATATATACTGGGTGTTAGTAGTCAGCAAATACTTATACGTACTTTGTTGAATATAACAGACATGTCTATATATATATATATATATATATATATATATATATATATATATATATACATATATATATATATATATATATATATATACTGGTTGTTAGTAGTCAGCAAATACTTATACATACTTTGTTGAAGATAACAAACAAGTTATGCCTATATATATATATATATATATATGTGTGTGTGTGTGTCTATATATACGTCTCTCTATATATACATATCTATCTATATATATATATATATATATATATGGTATCAAA